>JAFEMH010001872.1:0-408888 GCA_022495995.1 Adenophora triphylla var. japonica | reverse complement strand
CGAGCTCCTCCCCCGACAAGTCAAGGGAGGTCGTAAAAAACTGCGTATCGAAGCCGGCCGACCGTCATCCTTGCCCACTTTCAATGACAAAGCAAGCACGCGAAGGAGCCAACACCTCCAGTACAAGTCGGGCACGAAGCGCCTCCCAACGCATGAGAATGGTGAAGCAATCATCGGCCATCATCCTTGCCCAGCTTCAAGCTGGCCGACTCAAGCAGGCGAGTGCGGATGTGGTGAACTTCAGGCCCACCTCAACATGCAAAAACGCAAATGGCATCAACGCCTCTCGAATCAAATGGCTTCGAGAGCTCCTTCCCAACAGGATGACAGCCTCACAGGCCTCAGTGTGGCACCATCCGCGGCTCGGAAGACGATTCAAAGTCTCACTCCGAACTATCCGGCCGGAAGGCCAAGCCACCCGATTAGGAAAATCGTAAAGCTTGATCTCGGGACGCCACCACGTCCTTATCAGCGGCCTATACGGTCACTCGGGACGCCACCATGCGTCCGCTTATCAACGCAGCCTATGCGGTCACCCAAAGGGACGCCGCCAGTCGCCTTTATCACCGACTTTATACTGTCATTCCCCAGAGCGCCACCCCACGCTCTGTATCACCGCACCTATCATCGGTCACTTCGGGGACGCCGCCCACGTCCTTTATCCACCGACCATACTCACGGTCACCAGGGCCACGCCACCCACGTCCTCACATTTGACCTATCACCCGTCACCAGGAGCGCCTTGCGTCGCTATCAACATTTATCACGGTCACCCGGAGAGCGCCACCCACGTCCTTGTCACCGACTTTATCACGGTCGCAGGGACGCCGCGCGTCCTTATCACCGACCTATCACGGTCGCGGGACGCCACCACGTCCTTATCACCCGACCTATACGGCTACACCCGACGCCGCCACCGTCCTCCCCCATTTGACACTATCACTGATTACTTTGAGGAGCGCCGCTGGCGTCGCACGGCTGACTTATCACGGTCACCAGGAGCGCCGCCCGTCGCACCGCGCGACTTTATCACGGTCAGCCAGGGCGCCGCGCTCCTTATCACCGACGACTATACGGTCACAGGGACGCCACCACGTCCTTATCACCGACCTATACGGTCACCCGGGAGCGCCGCTACGTCCGCTATCGACCAGGCTTTATCTGAGATGCGCGGATGCCTTGCCGCCCGTCCTTATCACGGCGGCTTTATCGGTCACCCAGGGACGTCCACGCACGTTCTTATCACTTGAAAGCCTTATCACGGTCACCAGGGGCAGCCACCACGTTCACTTATCACCCGACCTATCACGGCGATCACTCCGGGGACGCCGCCACGATCCTTTATCACCCGACTATCATTTGGTCAGCCAGGGCGCCGCTACCTTACGCCGTCACTGCGCATCGACATGCGGTCCACCAGGGGACGCCGCCGCGTCACTGGGCACTGACTTGGCTACGCGGTCACCAGGGACGCCGCCACCGTCCTTATCACCGACTCTTATCACGGTCACCAGGGACGCCACCACGTCCTATCACCGACCTTTATGCGGTCAATACCCGACGCCTTGCCCACGGTCACATTTCCACTTCCCATACAGTGCGGTGACGCGGGGCAGCGCGTCACTTATCACCGACCTATGCGGTCACCCGTGACGCCACCACGTCCTTATCACCGACCTATCTGCGGTCACCCGCCACCACGCTCCTGACGTCACCACGCCACCGCCACCACGTCTCACACGACCTCGGCGGTCACACGACACTTGACCACCACGCCCGCATTCACGAACACTCACCCCACACCCGAACTACGACTGGGCTTGATTCCCGCCGGGATACTTAGGAATCCTATCCGGGGTCCGGCCTATTGACCTAAACGGTCACCCAAAAGGACACCACCACGTCCTCACTTTGACCCTCACGGTCACTTCCTCTCCCGGACGCGATCCGGATTAGGACCACTTATCTTGTCGGCGACCCACTTCTTTCATAAGTGACGTCGTCGAGGGGCTTACGTGGTGCCCCAATCTGGATCACTCCCTTTCAAACACACGGGAAACACCGCGAGACTCATCCACGCAGTCTCAAGACCTCTCTCACTCAAAACCCTCTCAAAACCCTCTCAAACCCCCAACCAAACTGGGAGGAGCCTTCTGCAGGATAAAAAGGGACAAAAAGGACCTTTTGGGAATTTTAAATCGAGAAAAGCAATTAAGGTCCGTACGGACCTCTTTGTTTCAATGATTACTAAATCCCTTAAAGTCCACAATATTCCCTCAAATCCGGAGAAATGATGACTTCCATGCGAGTTGGTCCGTACGGACCTCTTTGCATGCAAGATGGTCCGTCACGGACCTTATTGCTCAGGGAACATCATCATTCCCAAATATTCTCCATCATTGCAGATTCCCTCAAATCGAGGAAATCCAAAATTCTGGATAACCAAGAAGGTCCGTACGGACCTCTTTGCTCCGAAATTTTTACTATAAATAGAGGGCTTCCCCTCCTCATTTTTACACACCTCCCTCTTCTCTCTTCCTCCTAAGCCTTCGGCTCCCCTTCTAAGACCTTTCGAGGCATTCCCGGCCCCTTCGGATCCTTCCGAGGCCTTCCGAGCCCCCTCGAGGTGCTCCGAAGCCTCCCGAGCGCTCCCGAGACGCTCCGCGCTGCCCCGAGGCACTCTCGAGGTACTACGAGGCCCCTCGTGGTACTCCGAGGCCTTGCACAGTCTTTCCACGGTGTCCGGCTCTTTCCGAGTCAAACCGACGATCCCAAACCACGCCCGAAACTCTGCCGAGTGACTCCGCCACCACAACGCACGCCGAACCTGCCCGAGTGACTCCTGCCACCACAACGCACGCCGAACCTCCGCCCGAGTGATCCCGACGATCCCCACGCACGCCGAACCTCTGCCCGAACGCAGCCTACAACCTCAACTCACGCCGAAACTCGTCCGCGGACAACCGGCATCCCGAAGCGGGACGCTACTCAGGCCTCAAACACTATTCCCTGCGGAGAGACAGGACACGAACCAACATTGGTAAGGCTTCCTTCCTATTCTATTTCAATACATTTCAATACAATGTAGACATCCGATACTGACATGCATTTTTAAAAGCACACACACACACACACAACATTTTAAAGGATATTAGGGGTATCCGAAAGACTCGTTTTACGAGGCCACTCGGGTGAGCTCTAATATTCGAATACTCTCTTCCGAGGAGTCATCTGACCTCCGAACTCAAAATCTCATCACACAAAAACAGTTTAAAATTTATCTTTAAACTGATGCCCTTTTTCAATGTTTTGGGCTTAATAAAAACGGCGTGGCGACTCTACAAAATGCGAAAGCAAAACGGCGAGACACCTCCAACCTCGCAAACGCTAAAACGGAATGAGCCAGATGCCGGGGCGCGATTGTGCTGCCTCTCGGATCCGGGCGAACTTCCCGAACAGCGACGAGAATGCGAGATGCACGGGGGCCCTCCGCGCGCGAGCCGGATCCCGGGTAATTTCAACCACCTCTGCCGGGACCCAAGACCACTACTATTCACAATGAATTTTGGTTCGGGAAAACCCCCTCTTTGGCAGAAGAACTCGAAAAACTCTTTGTCAATACCCCTTCCTTCAACAAGTGGGATGAGTCCGCATTCGAGCTAGCAATGCCCAAGAAAAGAGCGGAAGACTCCACAGACAATGCTTGGAACGAGCCCCTGCTCCACCTGCTCTTCAACGAAGAAATCGAGATGCCAGACCTAATCGATTTTGTTTCTGATAACTCTATGGTAGCCATGATCGGGAACGGTGACACAAAGCCTTTCAAACCCCGCCTCCTATCAAGCTCATTGCCACTCAATAACTGGGCCACCTTCTCTCAGGACCACCGCCAAAGAAAAGGAACATGATCGAACAACTTGGTCGACCCCTCGAGTCCTAGAGTCCGATGTCAAAACCCATCCCGAGTCCATTATCTTTGAATTTGAGTCTTTCGAGTCATCCCGATGGCCTCACGCCGAAGATTACGAACTCATTGCCAATAATGTATTCCCGTATGCTCTTAATGAATGCTTCGATCTTTCCGAGTATCCTTCTCATTGCATCTTTAACAACTGACACATTAACTAACACACAAGCAGTCAATAACGATTCACTTGATAAAGAAGCAGACACATTAAACGAACAATACATTAAGCACATCTTTAAGCATGTTGTCAAACGAGAGAAAAATCGGGCCCAAGTTGCCGAGGAGGTTTTAACCAAAGTGAATTTGGGAACTGCTGAAGAGCCAAAAGAGACGCAAATCGGAAGTTTCTTCACCGGCACAGAGCAAGATGCATTGACTGCACTGCTCAAAGAGTTCGTGGACGTGTTCGCCTGGTCTTACCGAGACATGCCCGGATTAGATCCAAACATTGTAGAACATCGGATCCCCTTGAATCCCGAGGCTAAGCCCATCAAGCAAAAGCTACGCCGAATCAAGCCAGAATGGTCTTTACAAGTCAAAGAAGAGATCGAGAAGATGCTCCACGTCGGCTTCATCAGGGTGATCGAGTACCCCACATGGCTCTCCAACATAGTCACGGTCACCAAGGCCAACGGAAAAGTGCGTTGCTGCGTGGACTTCCGAGATCTCAACAAAGCAAGTCCCAAAGACGATTTTCCACTACCTAACATCGACATGTTGGTAGACACTACAGCCAATTTCAAAGTCAAGTCCTTCGTGGACGGGTTTGCTGGCTACAATCAAATCAAGATGGCCGAAGAAGATCAAGAAAAGACAGCCTTCACTACACCTGGGGGACCTACTGCTACACAGTGATGTCGTTCGGACTAAAGAACGCTGGGGCTACCTATCAACGGGCAGCTACCACCCTCTTCCACGACATGATCCACAAGGAGATCGAAGTGTACGTCGATGACATGATCATCCACTCAAAGGGATCAGATGGACAACACCTCACAGACCTGAGAAAGTTCTTCGACCGCCTCCGGAAACACTCGATGAGGTTAAACCCTGCCAAATGAACATTTGGGGTCAGCCGAGGCAAAGTCTTGGGATACATGGTCACCGAGAGAGGCATCGAGGTTGATCCTCAAAAGATCAAGGCCATCATCAAAATGAGACCTCCGCAAACTCAAACAGAGGTGAAAAGCTTCATGGACCGCCTACAGTATATCAGCCGCTTCGTCAATCAATTGACCTCCATGTGCGAGCCAATCTTCAAACTAATGAAGAAGAATGCCGACGTTGAATGGAACTCAGAATGCCAAGATGCCTTTGAAGAAATAAAGGCGTACCTTGTGAGTCCCCCGATTCTCTGTCCTCCCCACGAGGAGTTGCCACTATTGCTTTACCTAACTGTGACCGACACCGCAGTTGGAGCCATGCTCTGTCAAGAAAAGAAAGAGTCACGAGTCGAGAACGCCATCTAATTTGTCAATCGAAAGTTTCAAGGCAGCAAACTCAACTACTCAGCCCTCGAGAAAACCTGCGCAGCTCTAGTATGGGTCATCGGAAAATTATGGCACTACATGCAGTCGCACACGGTGCACTTGGTTTCCAAAATGGACCCAGTCAAGTACCTCTTCGACAAACCATCTCTGTCAATGAGGCTCGCCAAATGGTCTTTCTTCCTAGCAGAATTTGACATCAAGTAAGTGAACCAAAAGGCAATCAAGGGACGGGAAATGGCCGAACAACTGGCTGACTTCCCAATCGACGAGGCTCGAGGCCCCGAACCACAATTTCCAGATGAAGGAATCTTCGCACTCGAAGGCGAAAATCGGCTGTTCTTCGATGGAGCAGCCAACAAAAAAGGAAACGGCATCGGTATGCTCTTGGTCGATCCCAAGGACGAACACACCCCAATCGCCATAAAGCTAAATTTCGAGGTAACCAAAAATGCCGCTGAATACGAAGCCTGCGCCGCCGGACTAGAGGCCGCACTCGAAAGGAACGTCCAGAAACTTGAGGTCTATGGGGACTCAGCCCTGATCATCAACCATGTTTCCAACAAATGGAAAACCATAGACCCAGGCTTGCAAAAGTACCACGCCTGCATGGAGGACCTCATCACACAATTCGAAGAGGTCACCTTCTTCTACTTGCCAAGAGACCGAAATCGGTTTGCAGACGCCTTAGCCACTCTGGCTTCACTTGTGGAAATCCTCGAGGGAAAAGCAATCAAGCCCTTCAAAGTCGGACGAAAGGAAATTCCTGCCTACTGCTGCGAGATCAAACCAGAGCCCAAGCCCATCAATGAGCCATGGTACAACCAGATCTTCCAATACCTCAAAAACGGGGAGACCGCCTTCATGAACGAGGAAGGTCAACGCAGGGAAGGGGTCAAAGCCAAGAGCATCATGGCCCTAAAATGCCTCGCCTCTTACTTTGTCATCCTTGGGGATATGTTGTACAAGAAACGCTACCAAGGACCACTCCTACGCTGCATCAGCCATGAAGAAGAAAACAAGCTCATGAACGAAGTCCACAATGGGGCTTGCGGTCCCCACATGAACGCCAGAGCCCTGATGCAAATCATTCTCAGGATAGGCTACTACTGGATCTCCATGGAGGCAGACTGCATCCACTTTGTCTGAAGCTGCGACAAGTGTCAACGGTTCTCCAACCTCAATCATCTACCTCCTCACGATCTCTACTGCATGACTACGCCCTGGCCCTTCGCCACATGGGGAATTGACGTCATCGGGAAAATTGCTCTGCCAGGCAGCAACGGTCACGAGTTCATTTTAGTAGACATCGACTACTTCACCAAAATGGGTCGAAGCCAAGTCATACAAGGTGCTCACCTCCAAGAAGGTCACGCATTTCCTCAAGGAAAACATCATCTGCCGATACGGCATCCCGAACGAGGTCATATCAGATAACGGCTCACACTTCGAAGGGGAATGCGACAGACTGTTGGCCAAATTCAAGATCACACGCCACAAGTCTTCTCCCTACCGACCATAAACAAATGGCGCCGTAGAAGCAGCAAAGAAGACTCTCGAACGGATCATCCGAAAAATGACCACCCAAGGACGAGATTGGCCCGAGAAGCTGCACCTTGCACTTTGGGGCTACCGAACATCAGTCAGAACAGCCACAGGAGAAACCCCATTTGCCCTAACATACGGGATGGAAGCAGTCCTTCCCATCGAATTGGAAATTCCCTCACTTCGAGTGCTGCTGGAAAATGACGTCAACGAAGTCGAATGGCTCCGAAGCCGACACGACGAATTGGCTCTGCTAGACGAACGACGACTAAAGGCCATGGAACACGTCCGAGCCTACCAAAGCAGGATGGCTAGAGCTTTCGACAAGAAGGTCAAGTCCCGAGACATCAGGGAAGGTGACCTGGTACTCAAAGAAAAGCCTCCCACTCGAACCAACCCACTGGGAAAATGGGAACCAACATGGATTGGCCCTTTCGTGGTTCAAAAGATCTTCTCCAGAGGTGCCATGAAGCTGACAGACCTAGACGGTAATCCCTTCATGAATCCAGTCAACGGAAGCAAACTTCGCAGATACTTCGCCTAAAGAAGGACAACTGTGCATCTCTTGGCACTCCATGTAGTGTCGAACTACGCAGACCTGAGCCCTCTAGTCCGGGGGAACGTAGGCAACCTTAATTGGTCCGGTCTAAAAACACACAAAAAAGTCAAAAGTTTGAATATCAATCAAGACCTCCATCAAACTACACACTTTCCAGGAGCATGCCTCCACCATCACCTTAACCAAGTCAAACAACGGCGGCAACATCAAAGGACATCAAAAGGTCACTCAGCATCAAGCGACTGACCCATGTCTGCTTCCAAGCCAGGGGCTTGTCTTCGCCCTCACGCGCTTCAAAAAAAAATAGCTCAAGTAAGGGCTCACAAAAAAAAAAAAAAGAAGCTCGAGCAAAAGCTACAAAAAAAAGAGGTCAAGAGCCCGACGCCAACAAGAGGCAAGGAAGCTACGGAAAAGACCGTCAAAACAACTTGTCAGGGGATCATCCGACCTCTCAGCCAAACACAAAGCCCAAGCAAAGGGGATTGTCGTCAAGGCCCAGGCTGCTTCAGTCCGCGAATGCAACGGAAAAGTCCATAGCTGGACGCCACCAAGGTGCACAAAGAAAAGAAAAGCCAACAAGAGATCTTGCGTCTCGACAAAGCTTTAAAAGTAAATCTCAAATCACTAACGATTACAACATTTCTTGATGAGTTCAAGCACGGTCTACTCTCAAGTTCACAACATGCTAAAAGATAAGCTTAATACATTTAACAAATAATTTGTTTGCAATGCAATGAATGGATATCTAGGAGGCCATTTCGCGCCATCTGCGCTTGTCCCCTCGCCATTCTTCCCTTTCTTCCCTCGTCCCCGGCGAGTCTTCTTTCGCTCCACGCGAGCCAACTCTGCGTCTCTCAGTCCAAGATTAGGGGGTCCTCCCCGTAGAGTCAAACAATCCAGCAGCTCTCAGGGCTTCATTCGCCCGTGCTTCGGCTCGGATCTCCTCCATGCGAGTCTGCAAAAGGGGACCTCTCCCCATCAGTCGGTCAACTCTAGTCTCGTAGTCAAACAAAGTGTCTCCCGTAACATCCTGAGGGTCAGACCAGGCTTCGACACTCCTAAGGGAATAGCTACTACGGCAATCGGGCCCCAGAATCGCTCCAAGCCTGCTCCCCAAAGCCACTTGGGACTGCCCAACACGCTGCTCATACCAGGCCAGGTACTGGGTCGTCAATACGACACTCTCCCGACGTCTAAGGAGCACCACAGGAGGGAAAGTGGAATACTTCCATACCCTCAGAAAATACAAAAGAGCACCTGGGGCTGCCATACAAAGAGGAGCTACCACCGCAGTAGCAAGATCATCCCAGCCCAACAAAGGCTCCTGCTTCATCCCAAACTGCCGGGAAACAATCGACGGAATATAGAAGGAGGACCAAGACAAACCTGGAACTCTGACAACATAGGACCCTTCCTGCAAGGCCCTCCTAGTCTCAATCCCCCAGTGCGGAACCCACCAATGGATCTGATGAGTACGAAGCCGTGCCATCCATCTCTCCCAAGCGGACTGATCCATATCCAACACAAGAGGTCGCTGAGCAAATGACCACGGGCTAAACGACGTCAGAGCCTCGGGCATGGCCTGAAGTCTCTCTCGCAGCCACAAGGTGAGCAAAGCGAGGCTTCCCCCTCTCATGAAACGATCCCCAGTCGCCAGACGGTCGATACCATGAAGAGTCTCCCCTAGCACCAACGGGACAATATCCTCTCCAGCTCTGCAGTGCCCAACCACATCTAGCAAAGTGCCATCGCAAACCCCAAGGGAGTTGACCATGAAAAGCGTTGCTATCACGCACAAGGCAAACGCATCCCACGAGACATCACTCTCATCATCAATCATGAACCACTCCGGCAGTGCAGAAACGTCAATATGACCCGAATCAAGGATCATGCCCTGCACTTCTCCCAGTGAAGTCCGAAGAAAGCCTGCAAGCTTCACGCTCACGGCGGCACCACCAATCAAAGGAAGTGAGATGGCCTCCACCTCCGATCCTTTAATCAAAGCCCGAAAATCCTCAAAGGTGGGCACTACCTCAATGTAGGAGAAGCAATACACATGCCTCCTAACATCCCAGAACTTCGCGGCAGCCCGCAACAAATCCCAATCAGGAACCAACTCCTTAAGAGACCAAACCGAGCAAAGTCGAAACCTTACCTCGAAAGCCCGCCTCTGATGCCTCATACGGTGTCGCATCCACATTTTCATCCGCTCAAGGAATTGTGCTTGCCGCTCCTATGAAAGCCTTGGCAAAATTCTTGGAACGTGCGAAGAATCCATGGCAAAAATGGAGGTTCCTAGAGAAAATGGGGAAGAAAGCTCGAAAATGGCTGCAAATGGGGAGTGGGGAAGTCCAGACATCCGGAAAGCATTCATCCCTTCCCAAAAGCAAAGGTGATCCGTACGGACCTCTTTGCCCCCCATGTTGGTCCGTACGGACCTTGTTGTAACCAGGTCCCACTTTTCCAGCAAACAGTACAACAACCACTATTCCCAGCAGGACCTTGCTCCAAACTGCCCAAACTCTGGCCAAAGCCATTTCCGGCAAGCATACACTACCCACAAACGCACTCCCAGCTCATGTGGCATGCAAAAATAATAAAATAGCAACAATTCCTAGGACAACTCCCGGGAATCACAAAAGACGACATTACATCTTAGAATAAAATACTTTGCGATGCAAATGCGAATGTTTTATTACAGGTACATATAATGTCTGTTGCTAAACAAAAAAAAAAGAGAAGATATGGAAAGAGGGAAAGCAAATGAACCCTAATCTGACTCTTCAGCATCACCATCATCACAGACATCCTCAAGCGAGAAGTCGGGCACCCCGGCAAACCCGCCAGCCACATCCTCGTCGTCAGAATACTGAACCCCCTCCTGGGGTAGGTACTCAAGATACTCGGAAGGATCAAACCCGACAAAAGGATCAAAGTAGGCAGGCTCTGACGAACTCTCTCCCGGTGCCTCCTGCGAAGGCCAGAACTGGTGAAAGACCGGCGGCCTCTGGACTCCCGAAGACGTCCCGGCATCCATGCTATGCCACCCTCGCGAAGGTCCCTCCTGCTGTGGCTCTGGCTCGGCTCTCGGTGGGGGAACGTCCACAGAATGCCTCGAAGGCATCGGCTCGTATTCCGGCACACGTCGAGAAGACCGGCAAGACAGCTTCCCCGCCATCTTCTTCGCAAAGGACCTCATCGCCACATAACGGCGGGTCAGCGTATCGAAGGCTCTCCCCAGGACCTGCACAAGCAAACAGCCAAAGAAACGCTCAGCTAAAGAGATACAGTCATACTCAACAAAAGAGAAAAATACAGAAAAGATGCCAAAATGGAAAAGAGTAAGCACACTCACCGGCGCATCCGGGTCAACCCGATAAGCAGCAGGAGCTAGCTTTGGCACGGGTACCGACACCCTACGCCTCGACGAGTCGCCCCGTATATATGTGAAATCCGGCCCAGGCATCGGAACCTCTGGGGGACCTGGCGGTCCACCCTCCCTCTCCCTCGCCAACACCTGTGGCATCCTCAACTTCCTCCTCACGAAGGTCCCATACTCCTCTCCAAATAAAACAAACTCATCGGCACTCACTCCGCCAAGATACCTCTCAAACTCCAGCACATCCATATCACGGGAATCCATCATCCCGAAAGGCGGGTCTCTCGGAGCCAAGGGAAGCATACCCGGGCCATGCTGCCAGAAGACTCTCTCTCCCAAGTACATAACATCGCAGGTCAGGCCCCGCAGCATCTTCCTCTGCGCCGTCACCACGGGAGCACCCTCAAACTCATCAGCCTCATACCGAGCCCAGGGGTACAGAGCAAACTCCGTCGGGCTTTCTCTCCCCAGATGTGCCTGCACCTCCCCATAGGTAATGGTTAGCTTCCCCCTACTAGTCCTCCTCCTCCTCGCAGGACGGGCCCAGCCCAACATAGCAAGATAGGCCGCTATGGCCCCAGGATCTCGATCCTACGGGAAACACTGGAAGATCTCGTAGAGCCACACCTGCGACAAAAAGCAGAAAAGGCTCAGTGCAAAAGAAAACGTAGAAATGACAAGTTGCTAAATCAAAAACAGCAATAAACTCATACCTCCAAAGCAAAATCAAAGCAAGCCAAAGAACTGGCCACGCCTTGGCTAAACCGGTCCAAAGAGAAGTAAAGCTCGGCCAGGCCCGCCTCGCCTCAAGCTATATCACAGACCCTCTCCAAATCAATCAAGCTCTCCAGCAGAGCAAAAGGAGCCGTCATCGCGTGATTCGAGAACAGAGGCTCAGAAAGGGAAAACCACAGGAAGGAGCGTGCCAGCTGATCCGCCGTCACCAGGCCGATACCACGGCAATAGGCCCCAATGTTGGCCGAAATCCTCATCTCTACATCGCTGTACAGCATGCCCAGGCCCCTGCGAGGAAGAGGCGCAAAGCCCAACAGCTCAGCCAGCACCTCCTCGGATATCCTATCCCTCCACCGCACTGGCCCTCCTTTGAAGGAAAGCCCAGTGATAGCAGCAAAATCGGTGGGAGTCACGTCACCTCGCCCCAGCTCAAATGGAAGGTGTGGGTGGTATCCCACCAATACTCAGACAAGCCCAGGAAGATGCTCTTGTTCTTCCTCGTATCAGAGATCCCGGCCAAGTTCTCCACGAACACGCCCAAGCCAGAAGCATACACCAACCTCCTAGGGCTCGGTCTGCCCCCCATAGAGATGTCCGGCAGCTGCTGCCACAACTCCACTACAGCCTCGAGCGATCCCCGAGTCTTCATCTTTTTGGCTTTCCCAGCCAAAAGCCCCTCATCCTGCAGGTAAACACAGCAAAGGTACGTCAGTCACAGTACTTAATACCAAAGCATAAAAAAGGTCCGTCACAAAACATGGCACACATTGCACATAATTTTCACATACAACCCGTCACAAAACACAGCACATATTGCACATAATTTTCCCCATGCAGTCCGTCACAAAACACGGCACACACTGTACAAATTTTCTCAACAGAGGGATTAAGCCCTACACGACACATTTTCAAAAGACCCGTCACAAAACACGGCACACATTGCACATAAACTCCCCACAGAGTCCGTCACCAAAAACACGGCACACACTGCATAACACATTTTCAAAAGAAAAGTCCGTCCCTACACGGCACATACTTTCAGACAAAACCCGTCACAAAAAAGGCACATGTCACATTTTTCACAAAATTTGTCCCTACATGGCAATTTTCTCAAAATGTACATACAGAAATAGCATAAGGTACAAAACACCAAAGCATGCATTTCATGGAGAGGCACTTTATTTTTTTCAAATAAGAGCTAATCTACACATTTTTGCACAAAAATCACATACCCACAATTTTTACATGCTCAATTTCAACAATTCGTCACGAATTTCACAAAAAAACATGGCAAACAACAAAAGCCCCAAATATGCGAAGAACTAAAACCTAGTTCTAGCATTCAACAATTCAAGCAAGGAATCGAGACGAAATTGATTTTTTACCTCCCCGGCGTTCCTAACTCGCCGATTATGCACCTCCGAATTCGAGTACAACACATCCGAATTCTTCGAAGAAGGCACGAAGGAGATGCAATTTCTTTGAAGCTCCATCCTTTGTTCGATCACCTCTCGGCTCCGTTGACGACGTCCTCTCCTTGATCCTTCCGCCATTACAAGCAATTCAAGCTAAAAATGGAGAATTTTCTAAGGATTTTGGTGCAAAAATGGAGTTTTCTCTCCCTCTCTCTCGGCTGCTCGCGAACTGGAAGAAGAAGAAATGGGAAAAGCCTCGGGTCTGAAGCCGGTCAAAACCTGGGAACTGTAAAATTCAATACTGGTCCATACGGACCTCTTTGCAAAGGAAGAAGATCCGTATGGACCTTCTTGCAACCCGTGACCAAATTACTTCTTTGCCCTTATAATCTTTGCCCCTGGCTGTCCAAAGGCCTATTTCAGCAGATTCAATGCAGTTTGGTCCTTAACCCATCAAAACAAACACCGGCCGTCATCGTAAGCCCGGATTTCGCCCACTAAACGGCAACTCAAACACCGTCCATCATCGTAAGCCCGGATTTTGCCCACTAAACGGCAACCCAGCGCCGGCCATCAAAGTAAGCCCGAACTCCTTCCCCAACAAGTCAAAAGGGAATTCTTGCAAACCCGTACAAGACCGCATATCCCCAGCACCGGCCGTCATTGTAAGCCCGAACCCTCGCCCACTAAACGGTTAAGCAAGCGCAAAAGGAGCCAGCACCTCCAAGCACAAACCTCAAGGCACAAGACGCCTCCGGAACGCCAAACGGTGAATCAACCACCAGCCATCAAAGTAAGCCCGAAGTCACCTTCTCAGCGGTAAAAGCCCCTACGAGGCCACATATCCCCAACAGAGGAACACCGGCAGTCATCGTAAGTCCAACCTTCTCCCCAGCGGACAAAGCACAAGGCATTCACACCTCTCGCAATCAAAGCACAAGGCAGCCACGCCTCCGCAACCCGCTGTCAGAAGACGAATCAAGTCCTCCTACATGACACGCCCGCAGTCAGAAGACAAATCAAGTCCTCATACATGACATACCTCCAGCCCGGAAGGCTTTAAATCACTCAGTCCGGGAGACTGCATAAATCAGTCAAATTACTATCTCCAGCCCAGAAGGCTCTAAACCACTCGGTCCGAAAGACCGTATAAACCTCCCAAATTACTATCTCCAGCCCGAAAGGCTCTAAACCACTCGGTCCGGAAGACCGTATAAACCTTCCAAATCACTATTTCCAGCCTGGAAGGCTTTAAACCACCCGATTCGGAAAATCATAAAATTTCCATCTCAGGACGCCACCACGTCCTCACAGTCGACCTCGGCGGTCACACGACACTTCAGGGCACCACCACGCCCGCATACACTCACGATTACACGACCTCTGAACTACGACAAGGCTTGATTCCCGCTAGGGATACGTAGGAATCCTGTCACAAGGTCCAGCCACAGACCTATACGGTCACCCAGGACGCCACCACGTCCTTACCACAGACCTATACGGTCACCCAGGATGCCACCACGTCCTTACCATCGACCTATAAGGTCACCCAGGACGCCTCCACATCCTTACCACCGACCTATACGGTCACCCAGGATGCCTCCACGTCCTTACCACCGACCTATGCGGTCACCCAGGACGCCTCCACGTCCTTACCATCGACCTATGCGGTCACCCAGGACGCCTCCACGTCCTTACCATCGACCTATGTGGTCACCCAGGATGCCACCACGTCCTTACCATCAACCTATACGGTCACCCAGGACGCCACCACGTCCTTACCATCGACCTATACGGTCACCCAGGACGCCACCGCGTCCTTACCATCGACCTATACGGTCACCCAGGGCGCCACCACGTCCTTACCATCGACCTATACGGTCACCCAGGGCGCCACCGCGTCCTTACCATCGACCTATACGGTCACCCAGGGCGCCACCGCGTCCTTACCATCGACCTATACGGTCACCCAGGACGCCACCACGTCCTTACCATCGACCTATACGGTCACCCAGGGCGCCACCACGTCCTTACCATCGACCTATGCGGTCACCCAGGACGCCACCACGTCCTTACCACCGACCTATACGGTCACCCAGGATGCCACCACGTCCTTACCACCGATCTATGCGATCACCCAGGACGCCACCACGTCCTCACAAGCTGACCCACACGGTCACCCACAGGATACCATCACATCCACACACGGAGTTACAGTCAGAGGACATCCCACGTCCTTGTGCACAACAACACTCACCACACACACGAACTACGATCAGGCTTGATTCCCGCTCGGGATACGTAGGAATCCAATCACAGGGTCCAGTCAACTGACATAAACGGTCACACACCCAGGACACCGCCATGTCCTCACAAACCAACCTACACGGTCACTTCCTCTCCCAGCACGCGATCCAGATTAGGACCCTTATCTTATCGATGACCCCACTTCCTCCATAAGTGACGTCGTCGAGGGGCTTTTGTAAGTACCCCAATCTGGATCACCCTCTTCCGAACACACGGGAAACACTGCAGACTCACAAACGCAGTCTCGAAGACCTTTGACACTCAAAACCCTCCAAAAACCCCCAACCAAACCAAGGGAGGGACCTTTCTGGGACAAAAAGGGACAAAAGGACCTTTTAGGAATTTTTCAGAAATTAGAGAAGCATACATGGTCCGTACGGACCTCTTTGCTTCAATGATTACTAAATCCCCTTAAAGTCCAACTTATTCCCTCAAATCCCGGAGTGCATCATTACTGAAATGCATGGTAGGTCCGTACGGACCTTATTGCAAGCAAGATTGGTCCGTACGGACCTTCTTGCTACCAGACACCATCATTTCAGAATCCTCTTAAAGTCCACATATTCCTTCAAATCGAGGAAAACCAAAATTTTGTATTACCTGCAAGGTCTGTACGGACCTTATTGCACAGATCCTGGCACTATAAATAGAGGGCTCCCCCTCCCTCATTTCAGACACCTCCCTCTTCTCTCCTCTCCCCCCAGCCTTCTGGCACCCCTCTAAGTCCTCTCGAGGCACTCCCGGCCCCTTTCGGATACTTCCGAGGCCTTTCGAGCTCCCTTGTGGTGCTCTGAAGCCTCTTCAAGCTCTCACGCGATGCCCCGAGGCACTCTCGAGGTACTCTGAGGCCCCTCGTGGTACTCCGAGGCCTTGCCTGGTCTTTCCCAAGGCGTCCCGGCTCTTTCCGAGTCAAACCGGCAACTTGAACGCACGCCGAAACTCTGCCCAAGTGACTTTTGCCATCTCAACGCACGCCGAACCTCTGCCTGAGTGATCCCTGCGATCCCAACGCACGTCGAACCTCTGCCCGAACGCAACCTACAATCCCGACGCACGCCGAAACTCTGTCAGCAGACAACCGGCTCCTCCCGAAGCAATCCCGGTCCGTCCCGGAATACTATTCCATCCTCAAACACTATTCCCCTGTGGAAGACAGACACGAACCAACATTGGTAAGGCTTCCTTCCTACACTATTTCAATACATTTCAATAAAGCAGTGTACAATGTAGACATCCGATACAGCATGCATTTTTAAAAGCACATACACACACACACAACAGTTAAAGAATATTAGGGGTATCCGAAAGACTCGTTTTTACGAGGCAACTCGGGTGAGCTCTAAGATTCTAATATTCTCTTCCCGAGGAGTCATCTGACCTCCGAACTCAAAATCTCATCACACAAAAAATAGTTTATTTTTAAACTGATGCCCTTTTTCAATGTTTTGGGCTTAATAAAAACGGCGTGGCGACTCTACAAAGCAAACACACAGCGAGACACCTCCAACACCGCAAAATGGAATAAGCCAGATGCCGGGGCGTGAACGCGCTTGTGTATGTGTGCCCAAATTCTAAATTTTGTGTTTTTTAGATCGGATTCACGCGAGTTTGAAAACATCCGGTTTAATTTGAAAAACGGAGTTGCCATGCCATTTTAATTTCCTCAAAACTTTGAAAAAAAGGTTTTTATGGGTTCGGAGGTTAAGTTACTCCTTGGGAAGAACGGATCGTCGTTCACCCAAGGTGCCTTGCCGTAGCAAGTCTCCCTAGATTCCGTTTATCGTGCTTGCTTGCGTGCTTTCTTGTGTGCATGTGTTTGAAAATAGGGGGGGGGGAGAATGTCCCAAGTTATCTTCCGGACGTACAAATCATTTATTGGTTGTCGCTCGGGATTTCTTGGATTTTATGTATTCGGGATTTTGATCCCGTCCTTATCTTGGACTTGTGAGCATCGCTTTTTAACCTTGGGACTTGCGTGATCGAGAGAAAGACTCTCTTTTATAGTCCAAAATGAAGTTCTTTAGGAAAGGAGCGACCTTAGCCCATCAATCCTACACCTTAAGACGATTGAGCTTATATAGATGCTTCATGCTCGTCTTAAGTGATAATCGGAGATATAGGTTCAAGGTTTATCTCTTTCTAAAGAGATTGTGGCACCTTGAATGGAAGAAACGATGTAAAGATAGGATCTTTACACCGGTCCGTTCCAAGGTTTCTAATGGGGACATGGGGAAATGCATGTAAAAATGACATTTTAGTGAAAAGATGACATTTTTGGGTTGCAAAGGATGCATTTGATTTGCAAAGGATGCATTTTTATATAAAGACATAATTTTTATGCAAAGGATGCATTTTTATGGTGGAAAATAGTAGTTAATATGCAAAGGATGCTAATTTGATGATAAAAGGATGATCTTTGATGCAAAGGATGCATGAAAATGAGTTTTAGATGCAAAGGATGCACCTTTATGGTAAAGACATGATATTTATGTGCAAAGGATGTATTTTGGATGTAAAATGGGGGCTTTTAGGTGCAAAGGATGCACCTTTAATATAAAAATTACATTTTTATGAGCAAAGGATGCTAAAGATCACATTTTTATGAGCAAATGATGCCTATTTCATGCAAAGGATGCAAAAGGGGGAGGGGGATATGATAAAGATAGGATCTTTAATGATAAATGCCAAGTCCCAAGCAAGATAATGATAATATATGAATGCAATGAGCAATTAAATCACATAGACAAGCATCATGCAAGGTAAGGGAGTGAGAGGTTACCAATGGTGGTGACCTCTTCTTCTTGGGGTTTTGCCTAGCGGAGGGACCAACTTTTGGAGGCTTCAAGGGGGAGGGGGGTGGCTTCTTGGCACCTTCAACTTCCTGATCTTCGTGGAGTATTTTGAGAGAGTTTTTATGCTGGTATTTCTCTGATTGTGTTGTTCTTAAATGGGTAGAGGAGGGCTCTATTTATAGGCAGTCTGGATAAGGCTAATGAGGCCATGCGGCTAGAGGTCCTTGGCTAATGCAGCAGTGCGGCATTATCCTGTATGACTCAGCATGTTTCTAGAATCATGCAAGGTGGCAATTCTAGAAGGTTTTTGGTATTAAGAAATACGTGTTTCTTAATCTCCAAGCAGTCCCTTCAGCCCTTAGGTGTTTTGGAACAGTTCCGGAACAATTCCGGAACTCTAGGAAAGTCCGGGGAATTACCGGGAAATTTTACCGGAAGGCATGAGCCAGATTTGGGTACTTACAGAAGCCCCTCGGCAACGTCACTTGCAGGGCAAGTGGGGTTATCGATAGAAAAGGATCCAATCTGGCGAATGCCGAGACGGATTAGGTGACCAAAGTGGTCGAGTGGCTAAACCTCTGGAAGGCTACCTCACCACTGAGGAGCGATGAAGGAACAGGGTGACCACTGTGGTCGAATGGCTGGACCTTTTATGAAAGGCTACCTCACCACTGAGGAGTGATGATGGAAAAAGGGTGATCACTGTGGTCGGATGGCTGGACCTTTTATGAAAGGCTACCTACGTATCCCGGAGGAATCAAGCCTTGATCGTAGTTCAAGCATCACTAGATAGGTTAGGAACGATGTCTAGGATCCTTGAAGTTTTGACAATTAATGGAGGTTGTCACCTGATTGGATACTTGAGCGTACTTCTCTATTCGTGATAGAGGTAGCTAAAGTTTGGAGAACTTGAGCGTACTTCACTATCTGTGATAGAGGTAGCTAAAGTTAGAGAACTTGAGCGTACTTCTCAACCTGTGATAGAGGTAGCTTAAGTTTGGAGAACTTGAGCGTACTTCACTATCTGTGAGATAGAGGTAGCTAAAGTTTGGAGAACTTGAGCGTACTTCTCTATTCGTGATAGAGGTAGCTAAAGTTTAGAGTTCTGACAATTCGGAGGTTGTCACCTAGCGTCATTCCGTTATAACGGAAGTAACGGAGGCGACTGAGGAAGAAAGTCTATTTGCATAAGGAGATAAGGGATATCTTCTAAAAACGACGTTATCCTAGTTAAAGGATAACAGGAATTATATGCCCAAGAGGAAAGTCCAGGGGCAAAGAGGTAATTTCTGCTCAGAGCGAAAGAAGCCGCCCTGTAGCGTTGTGAGGAAAAAGAATTTTATCCTTTTCGTTTTTGAGTCGCCACCTATATTATTCGATTGGAGAAAATAGGAAAACCATTTTGAAAGAGATTTGGGTTCGGGGCTTAGGTTATGAAATGGGTAGGTCAAGGAGCATCCATTTCACCCAATCCGGAGATCGGTCTTGCTAAAGAAAAGAGAGGTTTTCAAAAGAAGAGAAAAACAATTTTTTTAAATATTATAAACAAAGGTCCATTTAACGGGGTTAAACGGAATGTAGGATCGATTGCTTCGAGACCGTCTCCATGATTTGGAGAGGCTCTAGGCCGATCCTAGATTCTATGGACTTATACCACTCTAACAATCAATTAGAAAGGGATTTAGGGGTTACCTTGCGTGAGGTGATTTGGGCAGAGTTTCAACTCAAGTTTAGAATCGACTCTTAACACGGACAGAGCTTCGCCTCGGTCCTTGACTTGGAGCTTGATGTTTGTTTATCAACAAGGTTGACAAACAAACTATGAGGTGAGTTTTTAGGGTGATTTTGTAGGATTCTTTCAGGGAAAGAAGCCAACAAAATGCGTGTGTGTTGTGAATATTCGCGGTTTTTCCCCGGGGTCTTCAACCTTGGAAGTCACCAAGTATTTATTGGGAATGGATAGGAAGAAGTGGAGAGGTAAAACCCTATCAGATGGTTCTAGACTCCAAATCTTATTGGTTGGCCGGAGAGATAAAGTTTTATCCCGAAAAGAGGTTGAAATCGACGAGGGAACCGCTGCCCGCAATCTGCAGAGGGGGGATATCTCGCGCGAGACACGCCATCTCGCGGTGAGATATTTCTCATGTGGACAGTTTTGTCCTTTCCTCGTTATCTCGTATACAGTTTAGTCCCAAACTAACGGTGGTTAGTCAAAACTTAACGAAACATGACGAAATGGTGGATTTCTACTTCTTGACTCAAAGAGAGACTTAGAGTGGTATAAGTATGATCCGATGTGTTCAGAATGGGGTGTCTACAGAGCCCCTCGGCGACAAGTCTTATAAAAGAAGTCATGTCGACGATAGAAAAGACATCATTCTGAACATCGGAATGGTCGGGCCGCACGGCTTCCTACGTATCTCTATCGAAGAATCAGACCATGACGTAGTTTGACTCCAAAACACGAAAAGGCTGCTTTAGGTATTTTGAAAATCATTTGAAAATCGCGGAGATTTTGTTTTTGAAAATGTAAATTCATACTGAGGAATCAAATCAAGACCCAATTCTGAATATACCTGTCTGTTTGAAGATTCACCTGTCTGGGCTCCGAACCTGCGGGAAATATGTTAGAAAACAAAGGCTTACCTTTCTGGTCCTTTGAGTCCTGTCAGTTTTGTGATGATTCGCCTTTTTGGGCTCCGAATCGGGCTTTTGGTTCGACGATCCACCTGTCTGGGCGTTGAATCGGGCATTTGGTTCGACGATCCACCTGTCAGGGCATTGAACCGGGCATTTGGTTCGACAATCCACCTGTTTGGGCGTTGAACCGGGCTTTTCTGATGATGATCCACCTGTTTGGGTGTTGGATCGAGCATTTGGTTTAACGATCCACCTGTCTGGGCATTGGACCGGGCTTTTCTGATAACGATCCACCTGTTTGGGCGTTGGACCGAGCTTTTCTGATGACGATCCACCTGTTTGGGCGTTGGATCGAGCTTTTGGTTTGACGATCCACCTGTCTGGGCTCTGAATCATGTGAATTGAGTTGATCTTTGGACCACTCAGTTTTCGTGCGACTGGTGCCGTACCGGGCGATCGTGCGCATGTCACGTTTGGCTCGTTTCGTGACTTGCGGTGCCGGTTTTTCCACGTTTCCTTGCTAGTTTATCATTTCCAAGGGTAAATGTGTCAAAATTTTGAATTTTGACGTTGCGTAGATGCTTATTGTCGAGGACAATTTGGTCACTTTCCAGAAGGTATATCTCGTATTCGTCCATATAAGTGTATATGTCCAACTTCTTCTGAGCATTTTCTTTTTCTTTTGTTGTTAGGTCACTCTGTCCGAGAGGCTGTTCCACAAGGCTTCTTTGGCGGCCTCGACAGTGGCCTCGGCGGTGACCCCTACTTACGGAGCCAAGAGGTCGAGGAGGGATGGTAGCCCCCATGGTGGTGATGGCGGAGGTGCCGGCGGCTCGAGCGATTTGATGGCGTGATCCCCTCCTTTTCTCTTTATTTGATTTCTGATGATTTGTACATATTGGCCGTGTGGGCCCAGACAATTTTTCTTTTCTTTTGGTACCTGTTAGGAACAAGTAGGTAGCACAAACAATGGTTTTTCTTAATCCCTAATCCTAGGTCTACTTAGTTAATTAATTAACTTTCTCGACTTTCCATGTTTTTGGAAATGGAATGGAATGGCCGCTAGGCCACAATTTTGAGCCCTCATCTTGGTGTTTTACTGCATGTTATGAACTGTACACACAGGTTTTCCGAGACTTGCTTCGTCAAGTCGGGGCTAGATTGTTGTTTGAGCAGAACTGTTGCTGTTTTGCCGTAGGGATATCTCGCGCGAGATAAGGTGTCTCGCACGAGACACGCTATACAGGCAGAAATCTCTTCCTTTTTCGAACAGGATTTTGTCAGTTTTCCCTATAAAATCACCCTGTAGTCCGGCCAGATAACTCATTCTAGCCTTTCAAACTCTAGAGATATTCTGTTAGGGTGAAACTCTTGTCTTCTTCTTCAACCTTGCGATCCATGGCTTCCAAGGAGATTCCCCCAACGTCCATGATTGTCGATGATTTTTCCATGTCGTCTGAAGTGATTGCATCTTTCAAGCAAGCATCAAGGGATTTTGTGAGGTCGTTTCGCAACCGGTCTCGTAATAGGTTTATTGCAGAATTTGGATTCAGAATTCTTTTCACTTTGAAGAACCTCCAACCGGATTGGAGTCTTTTGCAGGGTGCTGCTCGATTTTGGGATCCCTCTATTCACCTTTTCAATTTTTCTTTGAATGAGATGGTACCTACTGTGGAGGAATTTGCTATTATCTTGGATATGCCTCTGACTGGTGAGATTGCCGTTCCCAAGTACCATAGGAATCATTCGGAGGCTTTGAATGAATTATTAGGGATCCCCCTTGATACTTGCTATGAGTTGGTTCACCGCAAGTGGGTTGATTGCTCTTCTTTTCCAGAACGCTTCAGCGGTGATTCGGATGATGACGCTTTTCATGTCTATAAACGGAACTTTCTGGCTCTTTTTCTTTTCGGAGATGTTCTGTTTACATGTAGGGACGGCTTGGTTGACTCCCAACTGGTGGAAATTGTTCGTTGTGCTAGAAAACGTTCTAGGAACATTATTCCGCTAATCTTGGGTGAGACCCTTCATGGTCTTGATGAGCTGCATAGGACCGGTGTCATGACTCAAGGGAGTCCTCTTCTGTTGACCATTTGGCTTAGGGAGCATCTCAAGTTGGTGGGTCCCCCATTGGAATATTCCCCTTTCACATATCATACGCAAAAGTTATTGATCAAGGATCTTTCAGCGGATGAATGGGCTGAGTTGATTGCGAAGACCGAAACTGCTGACATTCTTTGGTGTCCACCTTATTGGAGGTTGAACAAGTATGTTTCCAATACCGAGGTTTTGACGGTGGTTGTTCTTCCGGGTTTGCGAGATTCCTCCTTTTATTTTCCCAAGTGGGTGCTCCGTCAGCTTGGTCAGCAGCAGGACACTTATTTTTTCGAAGGAGCTTCTCGTGAAGTGTCTTATATTGGTGTAGAGTTTGCGCAGGCGCTAGCTCAAGAATGGGGTGAAGGAACTAGTCGGGATCGCTGGTCAAACCTTCAGGCTTTTAATGCAAGTATCTTCTTGTCTGATAAGTACTTGGATTGGTTCCTTCATACCGGTCACCCTAGTGCAGAGAAGATTGATGATCTGCGGCTTTCACTGCTAGGAGATTCTTTTATAGCTAGCAGTATTTTGCGAAGGAGCGAGGCTCAGTCTGATCCTGCTAATGTGCGAACTGATCCAACTCAGGATTTTCTCGATGGGGATTGGTATGAGAGGCGAAGCAAGGGGATGCCTGGAAAGACGCAAGCTTTAGATAGGCCCCATATCTTCAATAGGCTCTCGAGATCTGTTTTTGATTGCCTTGACTCTATTTTTGATCGCCTCGAGGGATGCTCTGCTTCGCGGGGCTCAAAGCGCAAGGAGGATCACGACGACGGTGGAGATCATGTCCGCCGGCCTACCAAGTCAATAAAAGGCTAGATCTTTAGGAGTACCAAGAGATTGCTTTGATAGATCAATTGTTTTGCTTTTATTAGTATTTTTTTTTCGAGTTTGTTAGCTTAGCAAATTAGTCGTTGTGGTTAGGATTTCCCTTTTGTCATTGATGAAAATGCATTTGATTAATAAAGGACAAAAGTAGATTTATTTATTTGATTAGACCAAACCCAAAGGCTGCCTACGTTCCTCTTTTACAGCAATTAAATAAGAGGCTCAGGTCTAACGTAGTTCATTTTTGAGAAAAGGACAAAATACGGCTCCGTGCCGAGGGGTAATCTCGCGCGATATAAGCCTCCCCCCTTCTTTTTTTTTTTTTCATGCACACCCTTTCTTTTGACTAGACCGCCCCTTCGGGTTTTCAATCTAGCGGGCTTCTTTTCTTGTGCTAGCTCTAATTTTTGCCTAGGCCGTCCTTTCCGAGATTTTCAACCTAGCGAGCGATTTCTTTTGAGGAGGCCAAGTTACGCGAAGTACTTCTTGAGCTTGTCCATGTTGACCGGCTTCGGTAGTTGATCTCTGTCTAAGTCCACCAACTGAAGGGCTCCCCCAGAGAATATCTTCTTCACAATGTAGGGTCCTATCCATTTTGGTCCCCACTTGCCTAGCGGGTTGAAAGGTCCAGGACGGTGCTCACGGAGAACCAGGTCACCTACTCTGATGTTCCTCATCTTGACCTTTTTGTTGAAAGCTCTTGCCATTCTTCTTTGGTAAGCTTGAGTATGTTCGGCTGCTTTCAACCTTCTTTCGTCCAACAGCGCCAACTCTTCGTATCTGCTTCCTAGCCAGTCAACCTCGTTCACTTGGTTTTCTAGGAGAACCCGTAGTGATGGTATTTCCAATTCTATCGGTAAGACAGCCTCCATTCCGAATGTGAGGGCGTAGGGAGTCTCTCCTGTAGCTGTTCGGACTGAAGTGCGGTATCCCCATAGTGCGAATGGTAGCTTGTCGGGCCAATCTTTTCCAGTGACTGCCATTTTTCTGATGATAGTCTCGATCGTTTTGTTCGCAGCTTCAACTGCTCCATTCGTTTGAGGCCTGTAAGGAGACGACTTGTGTCTTGTGATTTTGTATTCGGTTAGTAGGCGATCGGTTTCCTTCTCGAAGTGGGACCCATTATCGGATATCATCTCTTGCGGAACCCCATACCGGCAGATGATGTTGTGCTTGATGAATTCTGCAACCTTTCTGGCATTCAGAACTTTGTAGGAGGCGGCCTCAACCCACTTAGTGAAGTAGTCGATGGCTACTAGGACGAAGCAGTGTCCGTTGGCTCCTATGGGTGTGACCTTTCCAATCACGTCTATCCCCCATGTAGAGAACGGCCAAGGAGAAGTCATAGGGTACGAAGGAAGGCGGCGCATCTGAAGATTGGCGTGTATCGACACTTGTGGCACTTCTTGACCATTTTGGTACAGTCGGCTTCCATGGTTAGCCAAAAGTACCCTTGTCTGATGATCTTTTTGGCGAGCATGTTTCCGCTCATGTGGGTTCCACATATGCCCTGATGAACGTGGTCCATTATTTCTTGGGCCTCTTCCTCGGTGGCACAAAGGAGGTTTCCTTGGGAATGTTTCTTGAATAGACGGCCAGCGGTGATGACGTAATTAGCAGCCAACCTCTTAAGGGCGATCTGAGTCTTCGGGTCTGTCTCAGGTGGGATGGTTCCATCTAGGATGAAATGCCAAATGTAATGGTACCATGGTTTCTCTTCGGAGTTCCCAATAGTGGCACATTCGGATAACCATTTGTCTTTGCAGTCATGGAGATCTATAACGGCACAGTATGCAGGAGTTGCACGTCGTGTTATTTTGAAGGGTTTGACTGCTTTTCCTTTAGGGATTTCGACCAAAGAAGCAAGTGTGGCCAATGCGTCCGCAAACCGATTTTTGTCTCTGGGGAGGTAGTGGAATGAGACATCTTGGAATTGTTGCGCCAACTCTTGGAGATGGGCACTGTATCTTTGAAGGGTTGGATCTTGGACTCTCCACTTCTTCAATGTCTGATTGATGATCAATTGGGAATCCCCGAATACCTCGAGTTCAGTCACGTTGCGTTCTAGAGCTGCCTCAAGTCCCGCTATGCAAGCCTCGTATTCTGTGGTGTTGTTGGTGGCGTCAAAGTCAAGACGTATTGCCGGTGGAGTGTAGATGTCGTTAGTGGTCTACTAATAACATTCCAATGCCGAACCCTCTCTCATGTTGGCTGCGCCATCGAAAAATAATTGCCACTTATTTTCTTCTTCTATACTCATGATGTCCTCATCAGGGAATCGCGGGTCTTCCCCCTTCACTTCGTCGCAAGGAAATTCGGCCAACTGATCTGCGAATACACTCCCCCTGACGGATTTCTGAGTGACGTAAGTGATATCATATCCCGCGATCATGAAGTACCATTTGGCCAGTCTCGAAGACAAATTTGATTTGTCTAGGATATATTTCAGTGGATCCATTTTTGCAATGAGACGGATCGGGAAGGCTTCCATATATTGCTTCAGCCTTTGTGATACCCAAACAAGAGCAGCACAGGATTTGTCGAGTGGAGAGTAGTTGATTTCGCTGCCTTGGAATCTGCGGCTGAAGAAATAGATGGCATTCTCTGTGTGGGAGGCTGGCTGTTCTTGAGCGAGCATAGCCCCTAATGCGTTGTCTGTAACCGTGAGGTATAACTTCAAGGGCTTCTCCTTGTGCGGTGGAACTAGGATAGGTGGGGAAGTCAAGTAGTGCTTAACTTCCTCGAATGCTTCTTGACATTCTTCGGTCCACTCTTGAGGTGCATTTTTCTTAAGTAGCTTGAAGATAGGGTCGCACATTGTAGTCAGTTGATTGATGAATCGACTGATATATTGAAGTCTGCCCATGAATCCCTTTACTTCTTTCTGTGTTACGGGTGGAGGCATGTACGTAATGGCTTTTATCTTGGCGGGATCTCGCTTCTATGCCACGCTCTGTGACCATGTACCCTAAGACTTTCCCTTTGACCACTCCGAATGAGCATTTGGCGGGGTTGAGCCTCATCTTGTGCTGTCTCAGTCGATTGAAGAATTTTCTGAGATCTCTGAAGTGTTGACCATCTGTCCCTTTTGAGTGAATAATCATGTCGTCCACATATTGAATGAACGCTCACCGAAAAAAGAAAATAAGGGAGTCGCCACGCCGTTTTAAGAGGAAACATTGAAAACCTTTTATTGTTTAGAGAAAATGGGTCCGGGGGTCAAGTTACGTGTTGGGAAGAACCGAGAGTTCACCCAACACGCCTCGTCCGTAGACGAGTCTTTCTATTGTTCAACATTCAGGATATTCAAACGTGTGTGCAAAGTGTGTGACAAAATATGTATAAAGTGCATATTAATGCTTTGTTTTATTGCTCAAAGAAATGAATTACAACTTGTGAACCAATCAAGGGAGGCCACTTCCCATGTTATAGAGAGGAGGAACAAATTACAATTGAAAAGAGTCACTGCAGATGGGTCATGTGTGTCGCATGACACATCGCACCAGTGACCACATATGTCGCGTGACACAGGATCACTTGAGGACGAATGTGTCGCGTGACACAAATGGGCCATCTGCAGAAGACTTACAGAATGAACATAAAATCAACAGAAAGCCACACAGATCTAAAGGATTAACTGAATTATGAACGAAATACGGAAATAACACCAAATCGGCCCAGGGAGTGTGGATATAGGTAGATCCACACCCCCTTGGGGGCTCAAAGCAACAATACAATTCAAATCACATCATGAATATTCAATTAAGCCAAGCACATCAAATTTAAATAGAGAGATGGCAGTTGCCTCCTGATAATTGAAGCGGATAGAGCTCAATTACCAGGTGGAGGGGGGAAATTGCAATTAAGCAAGTGAATAAGAGAGAGAGAGGTAGAGAGATCGTTACCCTTGTAGTCCACCACCAATACACCAAGTTAGGTGTATTGGCCTTCGATTCAGCTTCTGAACGTGGAGTTGAGCACAGATGTGGTACTTGGCTTCAGATCCTCAGTTGATAAGGGTTGTATGAAGGCAATTGGGTAGTGTAGGTAGTAGAGAGGTTGAATTGGAAGGGAATTGGGGTAGGTTTAGATGTAAGGAGGAGAGAGATTGGTTTCTGGTGTGAATTTGGCAGAGTAACAGTAGGCTGGAATTGGGATCCATTTCAATGAGGGGGAGGGTCTTATTTATAGGCTGCAGTTGGCTGCCTTAGTATGTCGCACGACCTTACGCGTCCACTTTCCATGCCTCAAGCTGTCGCGTGACACAAGGTGGCTCAACCGCTTTTGGCGCCAAAAACCGGTTCGGAACATTCCGGAAAATACCCAAAAGGTCCAACAGGTTTTATTCCCAAGGGGTCCTTTGGCATGAATGATGTACCAAAAGGTACTTCCTTCGCGGGAAACTCATGGAACGTTTTCGGAAGTCTCGGGATAGGCCGGGAATTTACCAAAACGCCCCTTAATGCAGTTTTATTATGTTAAAATGCATCGAAAAGGTTGCGAATTGGATTGGCGTACTTATAGAGCCCCTCGGCAACGTCACTTTTGGAAAAAGTGGGGTTGTCGATAAAATAAGACCCAATCTCAATGAGCGGCTGGGTTAAGGTGAAGGGCTAGAAGGGTGAGAAGGGGAAAATTATGGCTGGACCTTTCTGAGAAAGGATTCCTACGTATCCCTTTAAGAAGGGAATCAAGCCAAATCGTAGTTCAGAATTACCAATACTGACTACAAGAAAGAAAGGGGTAGAGATGTATCTTCATACCTTTGTTGTGCTTACCTATGACTTCTGTTGTGCTCCGCTTGAGAGCCTTTTCTTGGGTTTGGCTCTGCTTGAGAGGCTTTTCTTCTTGGTGGGCTCCGCTAGAGAGGCTTTTCTTCTTTTGTGTGCTCCGCTAGAGAGGCTTTTCTCGCCGGGCTTGGGCTCCGCCAGAGAGGCTTTTCGCTTTGTGGGCTCCGCTAGAGAGGCTTTTCTTCTTTTGTGTGCTCCGCTAGAGAGGCTTTTTCCGCCGGGCTCAGCTCCGCTAGAGGCTTTTACGCTTTGTGGGCTCCGCTAGAGAGGCTTTTCTTTTTTGTGGGCTCCGCTAGAGAGGCTTTTTCCTTGGTTTGGCTCTGCTTGAGAGGCTTTTCTTGGTTTGGCTCTGCTTGGGAGGCTTTTCTGGGTTTGGCTCTGCTTGGGAGGCTTTTTCCTGGTTTTGGCTCTGCTTGAGAGGCTTTTCTTGGTTTGGCTCTGCTTGAGAGGCTTTTCTTGGTTTGGCTCTGCTTGAGAGGCTTTTCTGGGTTTGGCTCTGCTTGGGAGGCTTTTTCCTGGTTTTGGCTCTGCTTGAGAGGCTTTTCTTGGTTTGGCTCTGCTTGAGAGGCTTTTTCTGGGTTTTGGCTCTGCTTGAGAGGCTTTTTCCTTTGTTTGGCTCTGCTTGAGAGGCTTTTTCTTGGGGCTGTCACGGATACGCATGCTTTTTGTTTTGCTTTATTCTTTCTTCTCCAGTTTGGTCGGAGGTCCAGTCTTCGGGACTCAATTGATTATTGTACCTGCGGGGGTCTTAGGCCGTAACTGCTTGTTGGTAGGTAGCTGTCTAAGGTCTCAGGCTACCATTGGTTCTGCTGAGGATAAGTGTAGCTGCCGAGGGATTCACGCTACTGCTGTTCTGCTCTTTGTTGTTCTTTTGTCGGTCTTGTTGCTGGACTGTCCTTGCTGATTGTTCGTCTTTTCTTTTGTGCCATGAGCTTTTCTTGGGAAACTGGGGACTTTGCTCTTGTCTGGTGAGATAGCTTCTTTCTCGCTTGGTAAGCCGAGGACTCTACATTTCTGGGGAGTCGGCTTCTTTCTGGGACTTTTGGTTTCACTGATATGGGAACTTTGCTTGCCAGGGAGCAGGTTCCTTTCGGTGCTTTGGGGCCACTTGTCTCGTTGCGCACTGCTGGGGAGACTAACATAGGTACGGCTCTTTGTCTCGGTTTATCATGCAAAATAGGCTCTTGAAGTCGCCGAGACTGGTGAGCCTTGTTATCTGGTTTCTAGGGCAGCTGGGGCTCTTTTCTCTTTTCTTTCTTTGACAAGCACCGCTTGGGGGCTGAGGCAACTGGGGCTCTTTTTCTTGACAATCATTGTTTGAAGACTGGGGCTGCTGGGGCTCTTCTTATATGATGCTGGTAAGATCAGATGGCTGGACCTTTGGAGAAAGGGTTCTTACGTATCCCTTAAAAGGGAATCAAGCCGGTTCGTAGTTCTGGGCCTTTTGCCACCTGCGGGATTTGAAATCTCTGTCCAAGATTGTGATTCGAGGGGCAGTCCTCACGATCACATTACAATCACCTGATTATTGTACCCTGCGGGGGGAAAACACAACGCTCTAGGCACCTAGCATTTTATTTAACCTCTTGCTTATGCATTATTAGTCTTTGGTTGCACAAGTCCGTCTCAGCTGGGGAGAATAGGGAAGTGAGGGTTTTGCATGGCTTGGTGAGCAGATATGTCTGTATCAGTTGCTCTATGAGGGATTGTGTATAGGACGAAAGTGTTTATGATGGGGTGGACCCTCTCCCGCGAGGTGGGAAAATGATATGGTGCGGCTAGGCAAGTCGGGGACGCTCCTGAGAGTATAGATTGCAGCGGGTCCATTGCTAGTGAGGACAAAGTATATCGCGCATCTGAGACAGCAAGCAGCAGAGGGGGGCAAAGAGCAATCCTGGTTTGGCGAAGCCCCAGTTGATAGTGCAAAGCAATCTTGGAGGGAATCGATAAGGAGGGCCGGAGGGATACCTTAACCAAAGCCCCAGCTTGAGGACAAATCCATGCAGCTTCATCGCAGGCAAAGTCATCTTGTGGCCGAGGAGGCAACCCATCGTTTCAAACCGCAGTCAATCAGTCGCTGGACAAGACTCGGAAGTGTTTACGTGCAGGGGCGCATTTTTCGAGGGTGGGAATGAATCCCGAATTTCTGTATGACACTCTCGCTTTGGGTTTGACTCTTTTGAGAGAGTATAAGCATCACAAGGTGTGGAAAGTGTATGGAAGCCCCTGCTGACCGAAACGGTGTTTAGCTCTATCTTCCTATTATGTAGAAAGAGAAGACTTTTCGAGACACTTGAAAACTTGTCTTATTCGTGATGATCACAAGGCTGCTTAAAACCCTTTATTGATGTTCGGGTTACTCAACCACCAAAGCTGATATGAGCAAATATTTTTATCAATCCTGAGGAGAAAGCCCACTGATATCGAGAATCGGAAGGATAGACAGTGTATGGGCATGGTCCTTGAAGAGACCGGATTTTCTGAGATTTGTTTATGATTTCGACCGAACCAGTTATGGTTGCCTACGTTCCCCTCCATAGGAGGAGCTCAGGTCGCCGTAGTTCGGGCTTATCCCGAATGAAGAATGAACGGTGAAGTTCGGGGATGTGAGGACCTTCGAAGATTTTAAGAATTGAAAGAACATGTCCTCTTGGAGTGTCGGTGGGAGACACAGATGCGAAGCCCCAGTGGGACGTCCACGGCAAGTGTTTTTTGAAGGAGAAATGAAATATGCTCTCATACAATGTCGAATGAACGAACGGAATTTGCACAATCTTCAATTGATGGTCCTTTGAGCCGGGAGGGACTTGGCTCCGCTTTAAGCAATAATCTGTGTTAGATCTCGACGATATTGGACTGAAACTGCTATCCGGTAGGAACTGCGAATGGGCTTCAGGGTTTCGATCGGTCTTCGGGTGATTTGGGATATCATGACCTCTTAAAATGAGAGGTCGGCTAGGCTTTTTGCTGGCTGAACCTCTAAAAATGAGAGGTTGGCTCTTGGGTAAGTGTTTGGGATTTCTAAGGTGAGGGAGATTTGTGTTTGCATTTTCAATGCCTCTAAGGATGAGAGGTCAATCTTGGCTTTGGCTAAAGGCAGAGGTATGGGTAATGGTAATGGTAATGTCCTATAAAATCGAGAGGACGGCTTAGGATCGGTTAGAGGTAATGGTGAGGGACATCCGTGCTGTCTCTTTATTCACTCTGAGACTCCTCTTTGAGTAATGACCGAATCTTTTGACTTTCGCTTCTGAGAGGATCGCTGGGGACTAGACTCTCTTTTTCTTTCCTTTTTTTTGTATCTTCTCTTTTTTTGTATTTTTGTTTCTCTCTTTTTTTTTCTTTCGAGAGGAGAATTTCAGCTAGTCCCTTAAATGGATCATTGCATTCGTCGTTCTTAAGCGCTTTGGAGACTCGCCGATCTTTCTTTGAATCACGGGAGTCTCAAGGATAGTCCCTCTTCTTCTTGAGATGGTTAAACGGGTTTCAAATACGCCGATCTTGAAATGAAGGGATATTATTTGGTGAGGGTGAGGTAATGGTTTTCCTAAGGGTGAAAGGTTTCAACCGCAACCCCTACTGGATGGTCCGAACGAGATTGAGTCTTTGTTTGCTTGCTTAAGCTTACTCTGAGAAAGATCCGTGCAAAATCACCGAGCAACGAGATTATGAAAGATGACGGAAAGAGATGTGAGCATATGGGAATCGAGGTGGGGAGTTCTTAAGCCCCACTCTGGGAAGGATATCAGTCAATTTTCTCACTCCGATCAATTTAAATATTAGTCATTTCAAAGCATTGATCGGTGAGCAGCACAAGTGATCATTTCGAATAAGACCATTTCAATTAAGTGTAACGCAGGTGTTCTAGTAATGTCTCGAGTCTAGCAAGAAGAGAAACAAAGATTTTATCACTGCAAAGCAAAATTGGTCCAACTTGGACTCGACAGACTCATGTCCGACAGTGGACATTCTAGACCCTACGAGGACTGATCGACTGCTTCAACATTGGATGGACGGAAGAGCATCGTCGCCATCGGTGCGGTGAGGACCCTTTTTCAATCTCTTTGTCCTTCACAAATCGCCCTCCTTATCTTTAGCAATCTGAGCAAACAACCAGGCCTCCTGCTTGCGAGAAAAAAAAATATCTTCAAGTGTAGCTCGCAACTTCTTGATGGACACTCCTTTTGCACTCTGCTGCTGACCCAAGGGATATGGACTTTCAGGCTAGTGGGTCATAATCTTCTCTGCGCCGAGCATTTTGGATTCTGCATCAGATGGACAACCGCTCGAGCACTTGAACTGCTTCCGCCTCAGGAATATGGACCAATCGAGCGCCGGGCACGAGAGCGCACACCCAACTTGCCGTAACCTTTGCAAAGGTGAAGAGGTAAGAGCGTGTATAAGGCTGCGAATAGAGAATCTTTGAGGAGGTACGGGAGAGGGAAGAATACGGAAAGAGACGGACTCGTGCAACACTTTATTAATCTTCAAGTAGAAATCGGTGTCTTTTAAGTCCTAGGGTCGGTTGGAAAAGGATAAGCCTTTATTCACATAATCTAGACCTCGGGGAAACCTAACGACATATCATCAAGAAATACACCAAATGCGTTGAGTCAAAATTAATAATAGGCGACAGTACCTAATCCAAACCAAAGCATTTATGGGACGAACGAGCAGCCCCAATTTCTGAAGAAATTTGGGCAGCATAACGGGTATTCCTGAAGAAATTCAAGGAAAAATCCGGCATGACCTCTGTCGGTGCACGTTGACAAAGAGACATGATCTCTCGTTGGGACATGCCGTGGGAACGACATGTCCTTTCGTGAAATCATGTTGCGATGGCAACATGCCCACACGTGCTAGGGTTTTGGGAGAGGTACGAAAGTCTATTAAGAATTTTGAAACAACTCTTTTTAATGTATTTTAAAAACGTCGTGTCAAAAACCAACCGTTTTGGGTGAGGTTTAAATGTGTGGTGCCACCTATAACGCACTAGGGGTATGGGTTTGACATTAGGCGCTCAAGCGTAGGCGAATTTTATGGCCGTCCGCGATGCCGTCAATCGCACCCGAGGGTTCTAGATCTACGTGGTGTAGTGTGCAGGATGGCTATGTTCCTTTATTTATGAAAATGATTTTTTTTATTTGAAAAGGAGAAACAACACACACATCCCACAGAGTACAATAGTCAAATGTTCAAGAATTCGATCATGGGGGACTGCCCCACAAATCACAACCTGTATCAGAGAAATCAAGCCCTGCAGAATGACCACCTTCTGTCGCGTGACACAGGATAACCAAGGCACTCTTTGTCGCGTGACAGAAGGAGTCCCCTAACCAGAATCTAAACAAAGACCAAATCAGCCCAAGCCTCCAAGCACTATGTCATATCTCAGCCCCAGCATCAGCAACACAATCAACAAAGATGGGGTATAAGGGGGGAAAGGAATAAAGCAAAGCACGTAAAATGCATTTAAACACATATAATGTCATACACAAAGCACACACAAATGAATGGAATGAATGTTGAACAAGCACGAAAGTCTGACCCACTTTTGAAAACAAGTTTCAAGTCCCCAGCGGAGTCGCCACTGAATGAACGCTCGCCGAAAAAAGAAAATAAGGGAGTCGCCACGCCGTTTTAAGAGGAAACATTGAAAACCTTTTATTGTTTAGAGAAAATGGGTTCGGGGGTCAAGTTACGTGTTGGGAAGAACCGAGAGTTCACCCAACACGCCTCGTCCGTAGACGAGTCTTTCTATTGTTCAACATTCAGGACATTCAAACGTGTGTGCAAAGTGTGTGACAAAATATGTATAAAGTGCATATTAATGCTTTGTTTTATTGCTCAAAGAAATGAATTACAACTTGTTAACCAATCAAGGGAGGTCACTTCCCATGTTACAGAGAGGAGGAACAGATTACAATTGAAAAGAGTCACTGTAGATGGGTCATGTGTGTCGCATGACACATCGCACCAGTGACCACATATGTCGCGTGACACAGGATCACTTGAGGACGAATGTGTCGCGTGACACAAATGGGCCATCTGCAGAAGACTTACAGAATGAACATAAAATCAACAGAAAGCCACACAGATCTAAAGGATTAACTGAATTATGAATGAAATACGGAAATAACACCAAATCGACCCAGGGAGTGTGGATATGGGTAGATCCACACCCCCTTGGGGGCTCAAAGCAACAATACAATTCAAATCACATCATGAATATTCAATTAAGCCAAGCACATCGAATTTAAACAGAGAGATGGCAGTTGCCTCCTGATAATTGAAGCGGATAGAGCTCAATTACCAGGTGGAGGGGGGAAATTGCAATTAAGCAAGTGAATAAGAGAGAGAGAGGTAGAGATATCGTTACCCTTGTAGTCCACCACCAATACACCAAGTTAGGTGTATTGGCCTTCGATTCAGCTTCTGAACGTGGAGTTGAGCACAGATGTGGTACTTGGCTTCAGATCCTCAGTTGATAAGGGTTGTATGAAGGCAATTGGGTAGTGTGGGTAGTAGAGAGGTTGAATTGGAAGGAATTGGGGTAGGTTTAGATGTAAGGAGGAGAGAGATTGGTTTGGTGTGAATTTGGCGAGTAACAAGAGGGCCGGAATTGGGATCCATTTCAATGAGGGGAGGGTCTTATTTATAGGTGCGGTTGGCTGCCTTAGTATGTCGCACGACCTTACGCGTCCACTTTCCATGCCTCAAGTGTCGCGTGACACAAGGTGGCTCAACCGCTTTTGGCGCCAAAACCGGTTTACGGAACATTAGGGAAAATACCCAAAAAGTCCAACAGGTTTTATTCCCAAGGGGTCCTTTGGCATGAATGATGTACCAAAAGGTACTTCCTTCGCGGGAAACTCATGGAACGTTTCCGGAAGTCTCGGGATAGGCCGGGAATTTACCAAAACGCCCCTTAATGCAGTTTTATTATGTTAAAATGCATCGAAAAGGTTGCGAATTGGATTGGCGTACTTACACATATACCTCTATTTCCTTGTGGATCATGTCGTGGAATAGGGTCGTGACTGCTCTTTGGTATGTAGCCCCAGCGTTCTTGAGACCAAACGGCATGACCGTGTAGCAGAACGTTCCCCAAGGTGTGGTGAATGTTGTTTTGTGTTGATCTTCCTCGGCCATGAGGATTTGGTTATACCCTGCGAAACCGTCGACGAATGAGCGGACTTCGTATGCAGCTGTGGCATCGACCAACATGTCTATGTTCGGTAGCGGGAAGTCATCTTTAGGGGATGCCTTGTTCAAGTCTCTGAAATCAACACAGACCCGTATTTTCCCGTTCGACTTGGCTACTTGTACCGTGTTTGCTAGCCATTCAGGATATTCAATCACTTTGATGAACCCTACATTCAAGAGCTTCATGATTTCCTCTTTCACTTGCATTGACCATTCCGGCTTGATTCTGCGTAGTTTCTGCTTGACTGGCTTGGCGTTGGGTAGCAGCGGTATCTTGTGCTCTACAACTGACTGATTCAACCCAGGCATATCTTTGTAGGACCAAGCGAAGACGTCGACATATTCTATGAGGAGCTGCGTCAAGGTTTCTCTGTCTTCCCCCTTGAAGAAGTTTGCCGATCTTTGTTTCTCTGGGGTCTTCCGTTGTCCCAAGATTAACCGTTTGCATTTCCTCGTCGTCAACGGGGTCATTCTTTCCACAACGACCTACTTGCTTAGCTAATTCTTTTAAGATTTGTTCGTTTTCTTGATCTATCTCATCGTATGATTCATTATTAACGTGTTCGTTATATTGATTATTATTAGTTAATTCATCATTCACGATGTTAGCAATCTCAGGGTACTCGGAAAGATCAAAGTTTTCATTAAGGAAGTAAGGGAATACATGTTCAGCCACTGCCTCGATTTCCTCTTGAGTGAGTTCATCGGAGGTGGAGCCTGCCTCTAATGTAAAAGCTACGGGGCCTATCTTCCTGCGGGGATGGGGAGTGCAACCAAGCTCTTTGATCATGAAGTCTTCATCAACAACTGGTCCTCCGGTGACGTGCCAGTTTAGAATTGGCTCATCCCATTTCTGTATCAGTCTTGTGTAGTCAGGTAGTTGGAGCGTCCCCTTGGATATTGCATGGATCCATTGTCTTCTAACCGGCCCAGGTCTTGGAACTGTCGCAGCATGTCTTCTCCCAACACAAAGTCCCATTCACTTGTCATTTCTGTCTTCGTGACCCACAAATCATTAGGGATTAGTGGGACGGATTCTGTTTCACTTGGAGAAGCATCGCAGTCGCTGAAGATTTCAAAGCCCGGTTGGCGCTTTCCTTTATCGTCAGTCCATGGTTCTGAAAAGATAAAGTAGGGAATACTTTCCCCTTCTCAAACAAAGTAGCCATTGAGTGTCTTTCGATATGGCTTGAGGTTGCCATTCTTGGGCTTTGGGTCGTCGCAGCCTTTGTAGGTGGTTCCTTCCCACTTGATTTGAGTGAAGCCCCACTCTTCTTCGTCATCTTCATCGTGGATGGAGATGATGTATCCTAGGCCATGCTTTGTGTGAGGCAGGGGGACCGGTGGCGGTTTCGTTATCCCTTGTAAGTGCTTTCCAAGCCCCAATCCAGGAAAGTACCCTTTTGCTAGCATCATTCTCCAGACAGGAAGGCTTCCGGAAAACCAAAGTGCCTTGGAGTAGTCATTCTCGTTGCAAGTTTCTAAAGAATTAATCAGAATTGAAAAGGGAAATACTGACTAACTATTATTGAAAAGCAAACTTGATACTCTTGCCCACAAATGAGGATTTTAGGCAAGTAGTACCCGACTAAGCTAAACTAGACTACTAACTGTTTCTTTTGCAACTAAAAGTAAATAACTGAAAAGAAAAAAGAGATTCCTCATTTGTTTGAATTCATCCAAACTATGCCACCACTTGGACAAACTCTGATGGCGTCGTTGTCAATCAAGTCTTGGACTGCATTCTTCAGGTTGAAACAATCATTGGTGTGATGGCCATACATTGATGGTAGAAGCAGTAGAGGTGCGGAGATCGGCCTTCCCTCTTAGGGTGGTAACCTTCCATTGGCTTTAGCTTTCCTTCCTTGTGAAGACTTCTGAAGAGATGACCAAGAGTGATGTTTCCAATGTCGGAGAAGACTCTACCCTTCCTTCGCTTAGCCATTTGATTGTGGAGGTCTCGGATATGGTTCTCGTAGTGTTGCACGAAGACGTTGTGGCGAGACTGGTATTCTTCTTCCATTTGTTCTTTGAGGTCACGGTAGAGAGTATTGAGGAAATACTTGACCCTCTCATCAATGTCATCTTCAATGTGAGCTTCAAGGTTGATACACTTTTGGGACATAGTTTCGAGTTCGCTCTTGACTTCCTCGAGCTCTTCAATCAGCATCTTTGTCTTTTCAGCTTGGATGGACTCTTCCATGTGATGCCATGAGTCATTGTCGTTAATTTGCTGCAGGGCTTTGGCAAGTTGAGTTTTGATGTCACTTAGCTCCTCTTGCACGGATGATCGTCCACTGTCGGAGTCACTCTCCATCTTCCGGAAATCCCTAGCAATGCGGGTGGAAGGTAAATCAAAGGCTTCTCTCCAACCTCCCACATGTTCCATTTCAGCGACAAGGGCCTTGGTCAAGTCTTGCAAAGTGTGTTGTTCAAGGCATTCATTGGTCATGACGTGCTTTCCGGTAGACATTGTGTTGGGAGTCTTGAAGTTGAGTAGCTTCGGAAAACTAACAGAAGAGATGCAGATATCAGGATCTAGCCCCAACGAGTCGGAAGCAGGCTCAAAATGGCTCAGGCTCAAATTCAGCAAACAGAAGCATTATCCCGCGCGAGATATGTTGTCCCGCGCGAGATAACCACACGGAAAGTTGATTTTTATTTAGACCTAATTTTTGGTTGGAACGGAAAATCCATTTTGAGGGGTTTCTAAGGCCTTTATCAGAACCTAACGACTAAGCAATCAATACGATTTTTGTAAAACAAAGCCATGTAAGATCGTTTTTTGAAGGATTATACATATATGTATTTTTTTTTCAAAGGGACATCCGAAAGGGTCATTCCGAAGGGACTTTTTCCGAAGGGACTTTTCCGAAGGGACTTTTCTGAATCCTTCTTTATTGTCAATTTTGCATGGCTTTCTTTTGGTCAAAAATAAGAAAAGATCACCGAGTCAAAACCGACCGGTCACGGAGTGATCCTAAAAGGACAATCTACATGAGTATGTGGCGATGCAGGGCTGGAAGGCTAGGCTCCCCGCGATATGACAATCTAAGTGGATTGAATACGCGGAGTGGGATTGTCCAACTTCGGAGAGACCGGCGACTAGGTGGTTACGGTCATCCGTCCTTAGTGTGGGTCCCGGGTTTATAGAGGGTATGCAGTGCAATGACAGTTATAATATGAGTGCATGTGTGTGATAGTCAATCTAGGTGATAGAGTAAAATAGAGAGTTTTTTTTTTGAAAAATCAAAAGGAAAACAGATAGTGGCCGCACCAAGTGGTTGCCTACGTTTCTTCCAAATTAGGAAGACTCAGGCCATCGTAGTTACACATAAAGAGAGAGAAAGAGAGATAAATAATTCAATTTACAACTCCCGAATCCCCAATGGACCGGACTTTAATTAAATAAAACCCAATCGCACGCAGTTTATAAATAATAATCAATTATTTAAAGGAAACGAAGGTTCGAGTTCTACACCTTAAGGGAGGCCTTAAGATGCGGGAACTCTGCAGATAATGAATCTTTGGGATCCCCTTGCATATTCTGCTCTCATCTTGGACTATGAGAAAAACGGGAGAAACCAGAAAACAACCAGATTGCCGAAGCAATATCTCGCGCGAGATATGATATCTCGCCGCGAGACATGCCTCATCTGAGAGCAAAAAATTCGAATTTACAAAATTTTTGAAAACCTCTCTTTTAATTTTGACGCAAGTTTAAGCCTCTTAATTTTAAGTCCCCAGCGGAGTCGCCACTGTAGCGTTGTGAGGAAAAAGAATTTTATCCTTTTCGTTTTTGAGTCGCCACCTATATTATTCGATTGGAGAAAATAGGAAAACCATTTTGAAAGAGATTTGGGTTCGGGGCTTAGGTTATGAAATGGGTAGGTCAAGGAACATCAATTTCACCCAATCCGGAGATCGGTCTTGCTAAAGAAAAGAGAGGTTTTCAAAAGAAGAGAAAAACGGTTTTTTTAAATATTATAAACAAAGGTCCATTTAACGGGGTTAAACGGAATGTAGGATCGATTGCTTCGAGACCGTCTCCATGATTTGGAGAGGCTCTAGGCCGATCCTAGATTCTATGGACTTATACCACTCTAACAATCAATTAGAAAGGGATTTAGGGGTTACCTTGCGTGAGGTGATTTGGGCAGAGTTTCGACTCAAGTTTAGAATCGACTCTTGACACGGACAGAGCTTCGCCTCGGTCCTTGACTTGGAGATTAATGTTTGTTTATCAACAAGGTTGACAAACAAACTATGAGGTGAGTTTTTTGGGTGATTTTGTAGGATTCTTTCAGGGAAAGAAGCCAACAAAATGCATGTGTGTTGTGAAAATTCGCGGTTTTTCCCCGGGGTCTTCAACCTTGGAAGTCACCAAGTATTTATAGGGAATGGATAGGAAGAAGTGGAGAGGTAAAACCCTATCAGATGGTTCTAGACTCCAAATCTTATTGGTTGGCCGGAGAGATAAAGTTTTATCCCGAAAAGAGGTTGAAATCGACGAGGGAACTGTCGTCTGCAATCTGCAGAGGGGGGATATCTCGCGCGAGACACGCCATCTTGCGGCGAGATATTGCTCATGTGGACAGTTTTGTCCTTTCCTCGTTATCTCGTATGAAGTTTAGTCCCAAACTAACGGTGGTTAGTCAAAACTTAACGAAACATGACGAAATGGTGGATTTCTACTTCTTGACTCAAAGCGAGACTTAGAATGGTATAAGTATGATTCGATGTGTTCAGAATGGGGTGTCTACACGCCCGGCATGAGAGGGAGGCAAAAGAAGCCGTACGGCTTTAAGCCTAATTTTTCCAGATTATTTAAAACAAAATTTGAACGGGGACTGGGCATTATTGCCGCCCAAGACTGCCGAGGAAGAGAGAGAAGAGGGAGAGAATTTTTCCAAAATCCTTCAATTCCCTTTGCCTCTACTGATTTGGAATGGATCCAAAGGGGAATCCAATGCCAAGGCAAGCGAGGAGGAACATCTCCGAGGCCGCTCGGAGGAGGAGGAAGGAGCTTGTCCGTATGGAGAGGAAGTATGACTTCCTTACACCTCCATCGGAGCTCTACCCGAGTAGGAGGGAGCACAAATCCACGAATCCTCAATCGGTTGGGGTAAGCATTCTTAATTTGCTCAATTCCATCAATTTTGATTGGATTTTGATTGGTTCTAGGGCTTGACTCGAGTTTTAGGAATTTCTCGAATTTTCCTAGGATTTTTGATGATGATTTTGGAATCTTAATGATTAACCTATGAGGCTAAGAAGATGAAAGAACATGCATGTGCAATTTATTTGACAAGAATAATGAGAATGACCCACTTTTTTTTTCGAAAATAAAAGTAAGAGGGATAATTGTCTAAGAGGTGACGGAGTTCTTGCATGTGCTAGAACTAGGTCATAGATGAGAAAACGGGATTTTGGACGATGAAAAGGATTCATGCATGCCATTTTTTGAGAAAAAATTAATGCTTATGTGCAAATAATTTTGAAAATTGTGATTTTGTGCTTAGGAGAACAATGTGCTTGACACGATGCGTTTCAAGTGATGAAAAACGCGTTTTTCACGCAAAGGATGCTAGAAAGATTTTATTGGATGCTTTTCTTTTTGAAAGTATGTGCACTTTTGAATATATGCATGCTTTTTTTGAAAAAGACTGACACATTTCTTTTGCTGTGCTTGTCTACAGGAGAACAAGTCTTCCGAGATTGCAGTCAAGCTATGGCATAGGATGCCTGATTTTGAGAAGGATGGGGCGAACCCTAAGCAGCTAGTGAGGGCTACTGGCCTGGATCTGTTTATTGAGGCTATTGGCAGAGGTATTCACATTACCTCGAAGAGCAAGGGCTTGGTCCAGGCCCTTTCGGAGTTCTGGTGGGACACCACCCACAGCTTTCATCTTAGCTGGGGGGAGCTGACGGTGACACCTGCAGATTTTACTGCTATCACCGGCCTACAGTTCACCGGGAGGCCTGTGACCTGGAGGAACCATATTACTGCGGAGGAGTTCAGGGCTTTGGTCGGGTTTGAGCTTATTCCCAAGGGGCTCGGAATGGAGACGAGGAACGTCGAGGTGGCAGTCCAGAACTGCATGCGGGACTTTGCTGCTAGTGAGGTGACTGCCTCCCAGCTCGCTAGAGCCTTTGTGTGGTTGATGCTGTCAGTTACCATCTTTGCCAATTCTGGGACTCTGGCTATGACTTGCCTCCTCGACTCTCTGGAGGATGTTGATGGGATTGGGACGGTCTCTTGGGGCGAGGCCGGATTGGCGGAGCTATACTTCTCCCTGGACATGTACAGCCGGAACAAGGCTGCCTCCATGGATTGTTTCTCCTTTGCTCTTGAGGTAGTCTCACTTTTCTCTCTTTTACTTTCTGTCTTTGAGACTTTTATGAGAGAAAATGGCCTTTTTGATGTTTTGAACATGCAGGTCTGGTTTTGTGAGGTGGTCAGGTTCTTTCCGTGGAACCAACAGAGCGATGCTACCATCTTTCCCGCTATGGTCCGCTGGAGGGGAGATGCGAGAGATAAGTTCACCGGGAAGACCCGGATCACCTTTGATTACAAGATGGTGAGGCCAGTTATCAACAGGGATGGGCACGATGGAGTGGATTTTTATCCTCGGGGGAGGTACCCAGAGATTCTGCTAGGAGAGGCCGTGGAGGTGACTAGGCAGAGGCAGTGATTGACCGGTCTGACATGTGATGTCATCTATCTGGGGGATCGATTTTCTAGGCAGCATGGCCATATCCCTCCACTGGATGCCATTACCCCTCATGATCCTCCAGCACGGATGTTGCAGCCCCAGGATTGGCAGGCGGATGAGATAGAGAGATATCAGGCAGGCGTGGCCGCTGAGGAGTACTTTGATCTGGATACCCCTATGCTGTGTTTGTGGAGCAGTGACTGAGGACACCACAGAAGCTAGTGAAGCTAGCTGTCACTCAGGGATATGGGGAGGCCGAGCCTTCTGATCCGCCGATCCCTCCTGCTCATCTTTCTTATGTGGTGAATGGGGTACCGAGGAGGTTTAGGATACCTGTCCCCGACACTAGGGAGCCCCAGTATACTCTGCCGCCGGACAGCACTGTAAGTACACTTTTAGGGTCTTTTCCCTTTTCTTTCAGATTTCTTTGCTTTTTTTTTGCAATTCTGAGATTTTTCTGAGATTTTCTTCTCTTTTTTCTCAGGTTCCAGCTCGGACTTATGACAGCTTGGTCAGGCAGAATAGGGGCTGGAAGGACGTGTGCCGGTCCCTTCTGAGGAAGCTGGCCTGCGCTTCAAAGGCGGCAGCAAACGTGCAGGAGCCCGTGCGCAAGAGAAGGCACGTCGGGAGCACGGCATCCACCTCTTCAGCTTCGGAGTACTCTTCTAGTGCCATTCCTCGAGAGCAAGGACCCAATGCTGGCATCCTGGAGCAGTTGGCTGAATACGAGCACGAGAATGTCCATCTATCTGATGTGAGTGACACGGAGGACTTGATGAGGGAGGCTAGCGTTTATGAGCTGAGTAGCGATGAAGAAGGATCGGAGGCCTAGGGGGTCTCTAGAGTTGATTTAGGAAGAAAAACAAACAATGAACAAGTTTTATGCACATTTTTTTTATTTTTTGCTTTATTTGGGCGCCGATGGGGCGAAAACAATGTACTACTGTTTTATTTACTTTTCTATTTTATGCTTTATTAATTTGCATATTACTTGAGCCTCGGGGCAGTTTTTTGCTTGGAATTGGGGCTGAAACTGGGCCAAAATGATATATAATGATATGTAACTGCATGGATGGTCTTTGGACATGTTTTTGTACAGGTTTTGGTTGGAAAAGTGGGGTGAAAGACTCCCTTTGGGCAGCAACTTGGTTGCTGCAGATTGTCTTTTACATCAGGCAAATGAAGCCGTGCGGTCTGGTCTCTGGAGCAAATGAAGCCGTGCGGTCTGGTCTCTGGAGCAAATGAAGCCGTGCGGCTCACAGTTCTGTCTGGACTGGTTATTTTTAGAATAAAACCAAGGCTTGGCCATTTCATTTCATTTTCAACCTAGACTTGTCCCAACTGTTCCCAGAGCACATATTGGACCTAAAGACACCACCTTTGATCATTTTACAATGGAGAAGCCCGCTAGATTGCAAAGGGGGAAAAGGGATCGCTTTCTGTCCGATCTTCAATCTTGGGTGATATATAACTTTCAATCTCACAAGGGATTGTTTGATTCTTCATTCAAGATCAAGTCTTTATGGCATTTGAGGGATCTCCCGCCTGATTGGGACCTTTTGAGAGCAGCAGCAAGGTTTTGGGACGTCCGGAGACACGTTTACTGCTTTTCTTACAATGAGATTGTCCCAACGCATGAAGACTTCTGAGCCTTGATTGGGGGTCCAGAAATTGAGGCTATATCGATTCCGTCAATCGAAGACGTGCCAGTGGCGACAAAGTTGGCATCTTTTCTGCAGATTTCTCTGGGAGAGGCTGAGAGGATGATGATTGCTCCAGACAGGATTGACCTTTCTGATATCCCGGGCAGGTTTGGGTCTCCGGATATGGCTACGACCATGGTGGCTATGGATGCCTTTATCCTCTGCGTATTCTCAGCTCTGTTCACTGCTGAGTCCGTGGGGATCTGTCATGGTGGTCTCTTGGACATGGTCAGAGATTGCAGGGCTGGGAAGGACATTGTCCCACTGGTTTTGGGTGAGACCCTTCATGGCATTGATAGGATGGCTAGAGGAGACCGTTTTATGAGGTCTCCGGGAGTCCCGCGTGTTGACTTTATGGCTGCAGGAGAGGCTCGGGGCTTTGCCGTGGGCTTTGCCGACTCGGTGCCCTTGGGTGATTTCTGAGAGGTTTGCCTAGGCAGCAGGCCAAGATGATTGGGAGCTGATGATGGCTAGGCTATCCACTTCAGACATTCGCTGGTGGGTACCTCACTGGAGGTTGCAGACCAGGAGGATATTTCAGGAGTCCTATATAGTGAGGGTTCCAGGGTTCTGCTGGTCATCCTTCTACATACCCTGCTTGGTATCCCGGCAGTTCGGGGCCTTACAGGAGCTGTTGGGCGATTGGGAGGACATCCGTACCATGGAGGTTGTGCCATTAGCTATGAAGGATCCAACCAGCTTCTCATTCTTCTCGAGGGCTTGGACATATACTGTTTTCCTACCCAGGGCTATCTTTAGGAGCAGGAAGAGTACCATCTTGACCACTGTCTACTTGGACTGGTACGAGAGGGAGATGGGAGTGACTCAAGTCATCTTAGGAGAGAGACGTCAGGCTTTATTGGGGGCTGACTGCGACTCGAGTAGGACTCTGAGGGAGACTGAAGCTAAGGCGAGTCACCATAACCAGTCGGGTGACCTTATCAAAGATATGGAGGCTCGATATAAGAGGCTTTCTGAAGTCGCTCCCTTGACTGAGGCTCAGAGGGAGGAAGTGCGGACTCGTGCCCGAGTTGAGAGGGCACTTATTGACACAGGTTTGATAGAGGATCCAGTGAGGATACCGGAGATCGGAATGAGGGAGACCGACATCATAGAGAAGAAGAGAAAGAAAACTCGACGGGGTCGAGGCAAAGGGAAGAAAACCAAAGAAGATTCAGCGAATGACGACTGACAGATCTTTTCTTAGGATTCCCTTGTTGCCATTTTGCAAACACAGTAGTTTATTAGGCATTTTATTGTATTTTAGATCTTTGTAGCAGGTTAGCAGAGTCAAGAGTAGACCGTGCTTGAACTCATCAAGAAGTTTTTAACTTGTAATGAACAAGGGATATTATCTTAGAAATTAATCAAGACACAATTTCATGGAAATTTCAGATGTCTTATTGATTAGGACCCGTTTTATGAAAACTTGAATATCCTTTATTATTGTTTAGGACGCATCTCATGGAAACTTAATTGCCCTTTTTATTGTTTAGACGGAACCATAAATGGCTGCCTACGTTCCCCTTTTACAAGAAAGACTAAGGGGCTCAGGTCTTCGTAGTTCATTCTGGTGAACTTTCTCTTTTTTTTTATGTGCAGCCCTGTTTTTTGCCTAGACCGCCCTTTTTGGGTTTTCAGTCTAGCTGGGCATTACTCTTTTTGCACTAAGATTTTTTTCTCTTTTTTTTTATGTGCAACCTTGTTTTTTGCCTAGACCGCCCTTTTTGGGTTTTCAGCCTAGCTGGGTATTACTCTTTTTGCACTAAGATTTTTTTCTCTTTTTTTTATTTTCTTTTTTTTAGTATTATTATTTTTTTTTAGACATAGTACCTTCGGGGCTTATCACCGTTGACTGGGTGGACAAAAGGATTGCCGTCCAGGTCTGCAAGTTTCATGGCTCCTCCCGATAGTATCTTCTGCACCACATACGGGCCGATCCAAACGGGTTCCCATTTTCCCAGGGGGTTATCTCTGATAGGGGGCTTCACTTTCAATACTAAGTCACCCTCCTTGATGTCCCTGGCCTTGACCTTTTTGTCGAATGCTCTGGCCATTCGCCTCTGGTAGGCTTGGGTGTGTTCCATAGCCTTTAGTCTTCTTTCATCGAGCAGGGCCAACTCATCATGCCGGCTACGTAGCCATTCTACTTCGTTGACACTGTTTTCCAGGAGGACCCTTAATGACGGGATTTCCAACTCCACTGGTAACACTGCTTCCATCTAGGGATGGAAACGGGGCGGGTTCGGGACGGGTTTTTCATTTCCCAAACCCGCCCCTATATTGATCTACCCTTGCCCGAACCCGTCCCGCCCTGAATTTTGCATTACCCGACCCCGCCCCGGTTGACCCGCCCTAATCCGCTCAAAGAAAATTTTAAGACACATTCAGCTGCAAGCTTTTGTGAGAAAATAAATTAAACCAACAAAAGAATAATAATTATAAATGGTATTGTTAAATCCATACTTCAGTAGCTAAATCCATACTTCAGCAAAAAGCAGAAATTCCTTTGTTGGTGTTGTAGTATTTCTGAATGTTTTTGAATGTTTTTGATGTTAGTGTTTTTTTGCTAAACTGTTCAGTTCACTGAATCTTAGCGTTTTAAAAAAACACTTAAACGTAAAAAACATTCAGCAAAAAAACATTCAGCAAAAAGCATTCAGCTTCAAGTGTATTTACAAAAACATCAAAAACATTCAGTTCACTGAGGGTATTTTAGTAATTTCTTAGTTAATCGGGGCGGGTTCGGGGCGGGGCGGGGGTAAACCCAAACCCTACAAAAACCCGGCGGGTTTTCAATTTTGGATCCCAAACCCGGCCTATTAGGGGCGGGTCTTTTCGGGTTCGGGGCGGGTTCGGATTTTTTGCCATCCCTACTTCCATCCCGTAAGTTAGGGCAAAAGGAGTTTCTCCTGTAGCTGTTTTGACAGACGTCCTGTAGCCCCAGAGTGCTAGGTGCAGCTTTTCGGGTCAGTCACAACCACGGGTGGCCATTTTCCAGATGATCCATTCGAGCGTTTTATTAGCAGCTTCCACGGCTCCGTTAGTCTGAGGTCTGTATGGGGATGACTTGTGGCGAGTGACTCTGAATTCTGACAGTAACCTATCGCAGTCTCCTTCAAAGTGCGACCCATTATCGGAAATGATCTCATTGGGCACCCCATATCTACACATTATGTTTTCCTTGATAAACTGGGCCACCTTCTTGGAAGTGAGGACCTTGTAGGACTTGGCCTCTACCCACTTGGTGAAGTAGTCGACAGCTACTAACACAAATGCATGCTCATTGCTTCCTGCCGGGGCTATCTTCCCTATCACGTCAATACCCCAAGTTGCAAACGGCCAAGGAGTCGTCATGCAAGATGTGTCATGAGGCGGGAGATGGTTGAGGTTGGCAAACCGTTGGCATTTGTCGCACGCTCGGACATGCCGGACACGATCTGTCTCCATGGAAATCCAAGTAGTAACCCATTCCGAGGATCACTTGCATCGTGGCTCTAGCATTCATATGAGGACCGCAGGGACCATTGTGGACTTCGCCATCAACTCTTTGGCCCTTTCTTGAGTGACGCATAAGAGGAGTGGTCCTTGGTACCGCTTTCTTGTACAAAGTTGCCTCCTAGAATGACATAATGGGAGGCCAACCTTTTCGTGGCTTGCAAGCTCTTGGCTTTGACACCTTCTTTTGGTCTACCTTCTTCGTCTCTCGAAAGCCGATTCTCCATCTTTGAGGAACCGGTAAATTTGATTGTACCAGGGTTCCTTGATAGGCTCAGTCCCAAGTCTACTTCACAAATGAAGGCCGGGCTTCTCTTCTACCCACTCGAAGGGTTTTATGGCTTTTCCCTCGGGGATCTCTACCAGTGAGGCTAGAGTAGCTAGGGCATCTGCGAATCTGTTCTTTTCCCTTGTCAAGTAGTGGAAAGTCACTTCTCTGAACTGTCCAGTCAACTCCTCCATATAGGCATGATACCGCTGAAGATTAGGGTCCACAGTCTTCCATTTGTTGGAGACCTGGTTGATGATCAAGGCTGAGTCTCCATAAACTTCGAGCTCCTTGACATTCCTCTCTAGGGCAGCTTCTAAACCAGCAATGCAGGCTTCATACTCGACAACATTGTTCATGGCAGGGAAGTTCAATTTAAGGGCTATGGGAGTGTGCTCATTTTTTGGATCGACCAGTAGCATCCCTACGCCATTTCCTCTTTTGTTAGAAGCTCCATCAAAGAATAGCTGTCATCGGCTTTCAGGCTCGACTGCGAAGATCCCTTCATCTGGGAATTGGGGTTCAGGCCCACGGTCCTCATTACTGGGGAAGTTCGCCAGATGGTCTGACAATGCTTGACCCTTGATGGCCTTTTTGGTCACGTAGTTGATGTCGTACTCTGCTAAGAAGAAGGACCACTTTGCTAGACGCATCGAAAGGGAAGGTTTATCAAAGATGTACTTGATGGGGTCCATTTTTGAGACCAAATTCACAGGGTGGGCTTGCATATAATGCTTCAACTTGCCGACTACCTGCACTCGCCTCCCGCACAAGTCTTTTCACATGCCGAGTAATTGAGCTCACTTCCCGTAGCTTCCTACGACAAAGTAAATGGCATTTTCTACCCGAGAGTCTTTTCTTCTCCCGAGCAAGCATAGCCCCAACCGCCGTATCGTGACAGTGAGATAGAGCGAAGAAGTTTCTGTCTATGTGGGGGCATAGTAATTGGAGGATGTACTAAGTATGCTTTGATCTGGTCAAAGGCATCCTGGCATTCTTCGGTCCACTCTGTATCTACATTCTTCTTCATGAGCTTGAAGATGGGCTCGCACATAGTGGTCAACTGGTTGACGAAACGGCTGATGTACTGTAGTTTGCCCATAAAACTTTTGACTTATATCTGGGTTTGAGGTGGCCTCGTGTCCATAATGGCTTTGATCTTTCGGGGGTCGACTTCGATACCTCGCTCCGTGACCATATACCCAAGCACTTTTCCCCTTGTCACTCTGGAGGTGCATTTAGCAGGGTTTAGTCTCATGGAATGTTGTCTCAGCCTCTCAAAGAACTTTCGCAGGTCAACAAAGTGCTGCCCATCCTCACCTTTGGAGTGGATTATCATGTCGTCGACGTAGACCTCAATCTCCTTGTGGATCATGTCATGAAAAAGCGCGGTCGCTGCCCTTTGATAAGTAGCCCCGGCATTCTTGAGCCCAAATGGCATTACTGTGTAGCAGTAAGTTCCCCACGGTGTGGTGAAGGCTGTCTTTTCTTGGTCTTCTTCGGCCATCTTGATCTGGTTGTAGCCTCGCAGCCGTCAACAAAGGATTTGACTTTGTAGTTGGCAGTGGAGTCCACCAGGATGTCTATGTTTGGCAAGGGGTAATCGTCTTTGGGCCGGCCTTGTTCGTATCCCGGAAATCTACACAAAGCCGCACCTTCCCATTGGCCTTGGTTACTGGTCACAATATTGGACAACCATGTCGGATATTCGATGACTCGAATGAATCCTACCCGCAGTAGCTTCTCAATTTCTTCTTTGACATGTAGAGACCACTCGGCTTGATTTTCCTCGCTCGCTTTACCGGCTTAGCATCTGGTGCTAGAGGGATTCTGTGCTCCACTATTGAACTGTCTAGCCCCGGCATATCCTTATACGACCACGCAAAGACGTCCATGTATTCTCTGAGCAGATTAACCAGTCTGTCCCGTTCAACCCCCGGAAGAAGCTTCCAATCTCGTGTCTCTTTAGGTTCCTCGACAGTACCCAAGTTAACACTTGTCAAAACCTCCTCGGCAGCATGGGCCCGGTTTTCCTCTTTTTCTGTAACTTGCTTAAAGATTTCTTTAATGTATTGTTCGTTTAGTGTGTTTACATCTTGTTCAAATGATTCATTATTAACTGTTGTTAAGTTTTGAGTTAATTTATCATTTGTTAAGTTGGCAATAAGGGGATAATCAGAAAGATCTGTCATTTCATTCAAAGCAAGAGGAAAGATGACATCGATTACATATTCATAATCCTCAGGCGTGAGGCCTTCGGATGACTCAGAGGACTGGAATTCAAAGATTCCTGACTCAAACTGACTCTTGACCCTACTGACTCTGGACCCTACACTACTTATTGACTCGAAGTGTTGCTGTTGCCCTGGGGAGTAGCAGTCTTGTCAGCATTCTTCAAAAGTTGTGCATCCTGTGGACCATCATTGCTTTTGTTGACACTATTCCCGTGGGAGATGTCTGACTGATCTGGCTCGAGCTCATTTCCGAATCCGACTGCATCCATATGTACCTCCGGGATGGTAGGACCAGTTGTACTTTCAGCATCTGAGAGACAGCTTTCTTCATCACAAAAGTCTTCTAGCTTGTTCACTCTTCTTTCCACCTTTTCCCAAACAGGGGGTTGGGACTGTTCTTCAGGGGTAGTAAGAGCCATCACAAACACATTATGCTCATCATGGGTGAGGAAGGGTTCTGAAGAGACTTTCATTAACATAGCTTGTTTCACTTCAAACTCGTAATCTTCATAAGTGAGCCTTTCTTCTGTAATCTTGACCATGGTCACTGGCTCGATATCATAAAAGAGAGGTCGGGCTCTGACAACATTAACGAAATCAGTTCCTACTATGGGTCCAAACTGTCCTTCCATGGCAGCGGCATTAATCAGATCTTTCCACTTTCCTTGTAATTCAGCATAAGGAACATTGAATTTCAGGATGTCTATGATCTTTGGATTCCCAAAACTGACTGCATTCGTCTCTCCGAATTCGATCACGTTGACTTGATTGTTAGCAGGAAGAGGATTCTTGACCACATTAGGACCCCGAGGCGGCTCCATCTTGCCTTCTTCAATCAGGCGGGAGATCAGGAACTTCAGGTAGGTGCAATCATTGGTGTTATGCCCATGATATTTATGAAAGCGGCAATGCTTGGTTTCGTCCATCCTGACACTAGGGTTCTTTGGTTTCCAGTTTTCCAAAGGTCTGATGAGTCCTTCAGCTACCAAACCGTCGAAGACTTTTTCTAATGGCATTCCAAAATCTTCTGCAGTATAGGAGCGAGGTCTTGGCTTTGCAGCGACTTGGCTTGAATTTTGTCCAACCCTCTCATTCGAATATAATTGACGCCAACCGTTTCTTTTCCTTTTATAGTAACAAATGTGGCATTTGAAATTGGTGCTTTGTAGCGGTAGGAGTTGGTTGTTCCTGTGGCTGGGGCCATATTGAAGGCATTTTCAAACTTGGTGCCGGCATTTACCATTGCCCGGAGGTCAGGATAATAGTAATTGCCAATTTGGACCCTTAGTTGAGGTTTCAAGCAAGACTGGAAGATTTCCATCTGCTCCTCTTCATTCAGCGGGGTCATCATTTCACTAAGCTTCCAATTCCATCTCTTGTAGAATTCACTTACTGGCTCATCTGGGCATTGTAAAGTGCCTTGTAGGTCATTCCTACTGGTTTCCCAATTCAAGTTGGCCTTATACTTTTCCAGGAATGCTTGCTTGATCAGGTCCTGTGGCTCGGGCCTGGCTTTACATGCAGGAACCATCTAAGAGCTGAACCCTTTAATGACAGCTGAAAATGGTCGGCCATTTGCTGATGTGTACAATCTTTGGCTCTCATGGCAAGCAGGTAGCTTTCAATGTGAGTCCGGGGACAATCGGTGCCATTGAACTTTTCAATCTCAGGCATCCGGAATTTTGGAGGAAGAGGGACAATTTCTTTGGGATCGGTGATACGGTATCTTTGCCTTTTGGTGCTCGGTTCTCCAAACTTCTCTTGCATGGACTTAACTTGTTCCATCAACCAAGTCATGATGGGGTCAGTGACGGTTTCGATTCCGGCTGTGCTTATCGATTTGAGTGGCGTGACAAAGGTGACACAGTGGTAGTTGGTACCATGGCTTGGGGATCTTTAGAAGGGAAGTAAGTGTAAACTTGGCCTGGTCCTGTGTTTCCATGAGGCTGGCCAGAGGCATAGGAATTAGGCTCGTAGTTGCCGAAGTAGGAAAAAGGAGCCTCGTGGGATCCTGTTGGCATGGTTGGGGGTGGAAGATTTGCTGTGGAAGGGCATATATTGAAAAGGTCACTCGATTGATTCTGAGGCCTAGAAATTGTCTGGGATGGCCCATACTGGGGAGAGGGAGCGAATCCCATGGGGTAGTGCAGAGGCTGCGTTATGGGGATAGTTGTAGCATTTGTTCTCTGTTGGTAGGGAACAAAGCTGGGTCTTATCTGAGGAGGAGAGGGTGTCGGGACCCTGATGGCTTGAGACATTGGGAAGGACTGAAAAGGGACAGTCTTTGGTAATGGATCATATGTGGATGGAGGAGGGAATTGATTATAGCTAGGGGAGCTGAGATGGTTACTTCTGGAGTTTCATCTTCTACCATAACCAGGGAACCGTTGGGCTCTACCACTATCTGGACCCCATGACGGCGGAGCGCATCAATGAGCATGGTCTGCTGTTCCTCATGGGCTTTACGACTGTTTTCCAAGGCTAAGGATAGCTCTTCTTCCCTAGTCATCTGGTTACCCAAACCAAGATCGTTCTCTCGTCAAATCGGCCATTCTCGACTCTTCGACCGACAAAACCGAGGATTCTCGCGAACCGTCCGAGAATTCCGTGCTAACAAGTCGCCGACCCGGTGTTCTCACCCACTTCTTTCTCGCCAAGGGAAAGGGATAGGAAAGGTTTAGACTCGGGGTAGGTGTTTAGGTCAAGGCTCGTGCAATATGCAAATTAAGAATCTTTCGCTTACTTAAAACAAATTGTCTTTTATTAATTTCTATTTGGTTGGAAAAGGGTTCCGCCCTTCTTTTTCGCAACTACTCTAGATCCCGGATCGGTGGGTTCCGTCACTACGCTATAAGCCCCTCGTATTCCACCCGTATTTCGACCTCCCAGGTGGTGGATGCCCCGGCGAGGGTCCTATAGGGCACGCGGATCCCACCGACCGAGAGAAAAGAACGCTCCTAATGGGTCTAGCGGGTCATAGGAACTTTTAACGCACGAGCGATGCGAATTATAGTCAAGGCAATACCGGGAAAGTCTCGTCTTTCAGCCTTGATAGAATTTCATGAATTTTCGCTTGCGCGATTGACGTTTTGACTTTTCGGTAATGTCCGAGAAGATAATAGGCATGGGTCGGGCGGTAAAAGCCGATGACACAAAGGTCACATTGAACTTCGTTGCATACGCCGTGCGTGAGTCAAAATCGAAGTCAATGCCAGGTTAAGATCTTGCCAATTTTTCCTTGTCGGAATTTTGGCAGAGCTTCGCTTCAGCGAAAGATATTTTGGATTTTCTTGGCAAGGACTGGGTCTCGACTCTTACGCATTCCGTGCGGGTCAAGGTCAAAGTCAATGTCGGAGTCAAGATTCTATCGATTTTTTCCTTGTCGGAATTTCGGCGGAGTTTCGCTTGAGCGAAAGATCTTGACTTTTGTTATGAACTAAGGCTTGACCTTTACGGGGATATGCAACTGGACTATATGACACGGACTAGACCAAAAACCAACCAAAAGTCACGGTTTTTTGAAACGTGTGACATGGACTGTGCATTGGTCGACACTGGCTGCCATGGGGAGTTTGGGGTGATTCCGTGCGCGCCCGGGAGCATCGTAAGGTCAGTCCGTGATCGCACCAAAAACCACCCCGGGTTTAAAGGGACGTGCGTGCAAAGTGTACAGGATATATAAGGTGCGCGTAGTGTGCGGTCTCCTAAAAATGTTCCTTTTTGAGTTAAAACAGAGATTTTCATAAATGTGTTTTAAAGGAATGATTTTCGGGACGGGGAAAATGCAACAGATAAAGGCACATAAATTTTTCTCGGGAGCCCCGCCGCCTTGGAACCGAATAGCCCCAAGCCGCCAAGGCCGCAGATTAACCTCAATTTTTCCTGGTGGAATTGCCACTGAGGCCGTCCGGTCAGAATCCAAGGAGGATTGAGCCGTACGACTGCATGGATCAATTTTCCAGGTTCCACTCCTTTGCTATTTCGGGTTGTTTCCCGAATATTCTAGGCACCTTTTTAGCCTTGAGAAGGCTTCCTGATCAAAGTATGCACAATTCCCAAGATGCAAATGATGCAATGCAAGGCAAAGAAAGAAAGCAAGCAAGATAAACGGAATCCGCGATGGGAGTCTAACCCGCTCAAAGGGAAAAACTTTCTTTTACTTTATTTTTTTTTTTGAAAAGTTATACCGGTACGTGGGATTGTTAAACCACCATTTATCCCAAGCCCCGGGTTAGGGAGCGATACAGGAAGGTTAGTGGTTTCCACCTATATACCGGGTATCGTTTATTTTAAAAATGAAAGATTTTCTCCTTTGGGAATTCCCCAGCGGAGTCGCCAAACTGTGAATGTGTGCCCAAATTCTAAATTTTGTGTTTTTTAGATCGGATTCACGCGAGTTTGAAAACATTCGGTTTAATTTGAAAAACGGAGTCGCCACGCCATTTTGATTTCCTCAAAACTTTGAAAAAAAGGTTTTTATGGGTTCGGAGGTTAAGTTACCCCTTGGGAAGAACGGATCGTCGTTCACCCAAGGTGCCTTGCCGTAGCAAGTCTCCCTAGATTCCGTTTATCGTGCTTGCTTGCGTGCTTTCTTGTGTGCATTTGTTTGAAAAGAGGGGGAGGGAAATGTCCCAAGTTATCTTCCGGACGTACAAACCATTTATTGGTTGTCGCTCGGGATTTCTTGGATTTTATGTATTCGGGATTTTGATCCCGTCCTCATCTTGGACTTGTGATCATCGCTTTTTAACCTTGGGACTTGCGTGATCGAGAGAAAGACTCTCTTTTATAGTCCAAAATGAAGTTCTTTAGGAAAGGAGCGACCTTAGCCCATCAATCCTACACCTTAAGACGATTGAGCTTATATAGATGCTTCATGCTCTTCTTAAGTGATAATCGGAGATATAGGTTCAAGGTTTATCCCTTTCTAAAGATATTGTGGCACCTTGAATGGAAGAAACGATGTAAAGATAGGATCTTTACACCAGTCTGTTCCAAGGTTGCTAATGGGGACATGGGGGAATGCATGTAAAAATGACATTTTAGTGAAAAGATGACATTTTTGGGTTGCAAAGGATGCATTTGATTTGCAAAGGATGCATTTTTATATAAAGACATAATTTTTATGCAAAGGATGCATTTTTATGGTGGAAAATAGTAGTTAATATGCAAAGTATGCTAATTTGATGATAAAAGGATGATCTTTGATGCAAAGGATGCATGAAAATGAGTTTTAGATGCAAAGGATGCACCTTTATGATAAAGACATGATTTTTATGTGCAAAGGATGTATTTTGGATGTAAAATGGGGGCTTTTAGGTGCAAAGGATGCACCTTTAATATAAAAATTATATTTTTATGAGCAAAGGATGCTAAAGATCACATTTTTATGAGCAAATGATGCCTATTTCATGCAAATGATGCAAAAGGGGGAGGGGGATATGATAAAGATAGGATCTTTAATGATAAATGCCAAGTCCCAAGCAAGATAATGACAATATATGAATGCAATGAGCAATTAAATCACATAGACAAGCATCATGCAAGGTAAGGGAGTGAGAGGTTACCAATGGTGGTGACCTCTTCTTCTTGGGGTTTTGCCTAGCGGAGGGACCAACTTTTTGGAGGCTTCAAGGAGGAGGGGGTGGCTTCTTGGCACCTTCAACTTCCTGATCTTCGTGGAGTATTTTGAGAGAGTTTTTATGCTGGTATTTCTCTGATTGTGTTGTTCTTAAATGGGTAGAGGAGGGCTCTATTTATAGGCAGTCTGGATAAGGCTAATGAGGCCGTGCGGCTAGAGGTCCTTGGCTAATGCAGCCGTGCGGCATTATCCTGTGTGACTCAGCATGTTTCTAGAATCATGCAAGGTGGCAATTCTAGAAGGTTTTTGGTATTAAGAAAAACGTGTTTCTTAATCTCCAAGCAGTCCCTTCAGCCCTTAGGTGTTTTGGAACAGTTCCGGAACAATTCCGGAACTCTAGGAAAGTCCGGGGAATTACCGAGAAACTTTACCGGAAGGCATGAGCCAGATTTGGGTACTTACAGCGCTGCCTATTGGATCCGGGCCATTTCCTGAACGCGACGAAATGCGAGATGCCGGGGCCCCTCCGCGCGCGAGCCGGATCCCGGGTAATTTCACCACCGAAGGGACCTGCACCAACGGTATTCTTTTGGCATTAACTTGATTAATAATGGAAACTTCCAAGATACAAATATGCAGGGTGGACCTTCCGTTGTTCTGGGATAATATCCTTCCTACCATGAAAATGATGAAACTCATGAACTTCATCCCAGGACTGGGGCTCGACAAAAGGTTACAAGGCCAACACCAAGTCATCAAAGTCAAGGACCACAATACAGTCTAGGGGCTCGGTTATGTGCCTACACCTGATGACATCAAATAAGACAAGAAGCTCGCAAGCACCAAAGCGGCGGCCCGCAAAAGGGGAACTCCTACATCAAGCCCAACCTCTGACCTTACAGCTTCAACCTCGCTCGCTACTTCGTCAATGGAACCAACAGAGGAACTGATGAAGATGAGAAAGGAACTGAGGGAACTGACAGCGGAACTGATGAAGATGAGAAAGGAACGGGAAAAGTCAGCATGGAGACTACGGAAAAGATGGAAAAGATGGCACAGAACCTCAAGCGTTTCTCAGAGGACTCAAGGCCAATCTAATAAGGGGAGCATTCGTCGACATCACTCCACTACATGGACCCGTCGCCACCACCATTTAGCATGAGTACTCGTTCAAAGGGATCCCTGACATAGAAGAACAACTCGAGACATTCTTCTTGGGAGATAGTCTGTTCAGTCCAGTCCCCCGAAGCAACATTCGAAACATTGATCCAAAAGAAGAAGGAACGAGAATTCGTGGAAGATGCTCTAAGTGGACCTGCTCTATAGAATCCTTTCGAAGAAGTCATGGAAGTTCCAAACCTGATTGATCTGGGCTCCGAGGACAGCATGATCGCCATGATCAGGACAGGAAAAGCCAAGCCTTTTGATCCCCGAACCCTCACCAAAAATCCTTCAATACCACTAAAGAACTGGGTGACTTTCATCGGACCAAGGGCAAGTAAGAAAGAGATGATAGGAAAATTAGGGCTACTTCCCTATCTCCCTTAATCTAGTTTCGAACCCTCCGAGTCTCTCCTTGTCAAATTCAAGTCCTCTGAGCCGTTTGATAGCCTCACGCCAGAAGACTATGATTATGTAGCCAACATTGTATTTCCCTTCGTCTTAAATGAAAAGTTCGACCTTTCGGATTATCCCCTCATTGCCACTTTAACAACTCATAAGTTAACTAACAACTTAAAAGAAGTTAATAATGATTCACTTGATAAAGAAGCAGACACACTAAACGAACAATACATTAAAGAGGTTCTCAAGCGTGTAGTTGACCGAGAGAAAAATCGGGCCCAAGCTGCCGAAGAGGTTATGACTAAAGTGAATCTGGGGTCAGTGCAAGAGCCTAAAGAGACACAAGTGGGCAGTTTCTTCGCCGGTGCAAAAAGAAGCCCTGATAAATCTCCTCAAAGAATATGTTGACGTGTTCGCCTGGTCATACCAAGGCATGCCAGGGCTCGACCCCTCCATCGTGGAACACCGAATCCCACTGGATCCCGAGGCCAAGCCTGTCAAGAAGAAACTACGTAAGATCAAGCCAGATGTGTCCCTGCAAGTAAAGGAAGAAATTGAGAAGATGCTCCGCGTCGGCTTCATCAGAGTAATTGAGTACCCGACTTGGCTCTCAAACATTGTGACGGTCGCCAAGGCCAATGGAAAGGTCAGATGCTGTGTAGACTTCCGAGATCTCAACAAAGCCAACCCGAATGACGATTTCCCGCTGCCCAACATCGACATGTTGGTCGACACTACTGCCAATTTCGAAGTAAAATCCTTTGTAGCGATTTCGCCGGATACAACCAGATCAAGATGTCCGAAGAAGATCAGGCCAAGACTGCCTTCACCACTCCATGGGGAACATACTGTTATACGGTCATGCCGTTTGGTTTAAAGAACGATGTGGCTACCTATCAAAGGGCTGCAACTGCCCTCTTCCATGACATGATTCACAAAGAGATCGAAGTGTACGTAGACGAAATGATCATTCACTCCAAAGGATCTGACATGCAGCACATGATAGATTTGAGAAAGTTCTTCAACAGACTCAGAAAGCACTCCATGAGATTGAACCCTGCAAAGTGCACCTTCGGCGTAAAATGAGGCAAAGTACTGGGGTACATGGTCACAGAAAGAGGCATTGAAGCCGATCCCAAGAAAATCAAGGCTATCATCGACATGAAGCCACCTCAAACACTGACAGAAGTGAAAAGTTTCATGGGAAGACTTCAATACATCAGTCGCTTCGTCAACCAGCTGGCTTCTCTCTGGGAGCCAATGTTCAAACTAATGAAGAAAAATGCTAATATCGAATGGAACGCTGAATGCTAGGAAGCTTTCAAGAAAATCAATACATACTTGGTGAAACCCCCCCCCTGATCATGTGCCCACCGCATGAAGATAAGCCACTCCTCCTATACCTGACTGTGACTGATACGTCAATTGGGGTTATGCTGGTGCAAGAACAGAAAGATTTAAAAGTTGAGAATGCAATCTACTTCGTGAGCCAAAAGCTTCAGGGAAGTGAACTCAACTACTCATCCTTAGAGAAAACTTGTACCGCCTTGGTATGGGTAGTCGGGAAGCTGAAACTCTACATGCAATCCCATTCAGTACTTTAGGTCTCCAAGATGGACCCGTCAAATATCTCTTCAACAAGCCATCATTATCAATGATACTAGCCAAGTGGTCATTCTTCTTGGCTTAGTTCGACATCAAGTATATGACCAGAAAATCAACAAAGGGTCAAATAATGGCAGATCAACTGGCAGACTTCCCAAGCAGCGAACTCAAGGGGCCCAATCCACAGTTTCCCGATGACGGAATCTTTTCGCTCGACAGTGAAAACTGCTGGCAACACTTCTTCGATGGGGCAGCCAACAAAAAAGGAAATGGTATTGGAATGCTCTTGGTCGATCCAAAGGACGAGCACACTCCCATAGCCATAAAGTTGAATTTCGAAGCAATCAACAACGTGGCAGAATATGAAGCATGCGTAGCCGGTTTGGAAGCCTCTCTTGAACGCAACATCAAAGAATTGGAAGTGTACGGAGACTCGGCACTGATCATCAATCAGGTGTCCAACAGATGGAAGACAATATACCCTGGCCTCCGGAAGTACCATGCATACATGGAAGAGCTCATCGCTCAATTCAAGGAAATCTCTTTCCACTACTTGCCAAGAGACAGGAACCGCTTCGTTGATGCCTTGGTGTAAGTACCCAAATCTGGCTCATGCCTTCCGGTTAAGTTTCCCGGCAATTCCCCATAATTTCCTAAAGTTCAGGGGCAATTTAGGAACTTTCCCAAACCTTCCGAGGGGCGAAGGACTTGTTAGGAATTAAAATTCCACGAAGTCCCTCGCTGAAAAGACCTTCTAGAATGCCACCTTGCATGGTTCTAGAAATAGGCTGAGTCATTAAAGGATAAGACCGCACGGCTTCTTTTGCCAAAGGTTAATGCCGCACGGCTTCATTAGGAAGCACAAAACTGCCTATAAATAGAGGCCTCCTCTATTCATTTTGATATACAATTTTGAGCACTGTTACTCTGTCAAATTCAAAACACGAATTTCCAGAAACCAAATCTCACTCAAAATCACCTCCTTCCTCTCCAAAATCCCTCCAAAGTCACTCCTTCCCTAGGAAAACTTCAAGGGAGATAGAGGAACACCACCATTGGTAACCTCTCCTCCTTTTCTCTTTGAAATATACTTGTCATCTTGTTATATTGCTTACTTGCTTTCCATATTGCCATTTATTGCTATTTTATGTGATTTATTGTCATAAAGATCATATCTTTACCATGTAGATCATCATATCCCCCTTCCCCCTATCACATAGGATTCATGGAGAATCCATCCCAAGGATGAATAATAAGACCACAAATGGCTTGTTCTAGGGTGGATCCCTCACATGATGATGTGAAAAATGTCATCTTTATCATATAAAAATGTCATCTTTACATTAAAAATGTCATCTTTACTTTCATAAATGTCATCCCTTTCCCATAGACCTTGCTTCCAAGGATTGTCCACCTAAATGGTTCTTAAAGGACATAGGAAAGCCATAAAGGTCTCCCCTTTACATTCCTAGTCTTAGCTTTCATAGTGTTCATTACACTTGTTTTCATAAAAATGTCATCTTTACCTTTAAATGTAACTCCCTCATATCCCTCATGGTTGGATCACTCTCTAAGGATTGCCTAGTGACCTTCTTAAGGCACAAAAAGGCATAGGATGAGTATAAGAATCCAATCTTTATACCCCCTCCCCTTTGTCCCTTTTGGTACTTGAAGCATCTCTTGGGGCGTAGCGGTGTAAAGGTCTCATCTTTACATCGTTTCCGCCACATAAAGATGCCATAGTTGAAGTCCCTTTAGAAATGGATGAACCTAAGCCCCACATCTCCAATCATCACTTGAGACGAGCACAAATGTCCCTATCAAGCTCGAATCATCTCAAGATGTAGGATTGATGGGCAAAGGTTCTTCCTTTCTAAAGAGTCTCATTCTTGGACTATAAAAGAGGTGTCCCTATTCCGATCACATGTGACCAAAAGTCACTTAATGATGATCGTAAGTCCAAGATGAGCACGGGATCAAAGTCCCGAACATATCAAAATCCAAGGAATCCCGAGCGATAACCAACTCATGGTTTATACGTTCGAAAGATCACTTGGCATATTCCCTCCTTTTCAAATCACACACACATACACGAAAGCACAAAAGCAAGCACGAAAGTTGGATCTTGGAAGACTTGCTTCGGCAAGTCTCCTTGGGTGAACGCCAAATGTTCTTCCCAAGGGGTAACTTAACCTCCGGACCCTAATCCTTTTTTTCAAAGTTTTGAGGAAATCAAAATGGCATGGCGACTCCGTTTTTCAATTTAAACCGGAAGTCTTCAACCCGATGTGAGGCGGTGACCCCTTACACGAGAACGCGGTTCAACACAAAAAATGCCGCAATCTTGGGCACCACATTCACAGTTTGGCGACTCCGCTGGGGAGAATCAAAAAGCTTATTTTATTAAAAAAATGATACTTGGTATATAGGTGGAAACCATTAAATTTCCCGTTAGTGCCTCCTCACCAGAGTCGGGGATAAAATATGGTCTAACAATGCCATGTACCGGTATCCTTTCGGAAAAAAAAAGAAAAAAGCTTTTGAGTGGGTTAGTCTTCCGCCGCGGATCCAAATTTCGTGCTTGCTTTCCTTTCCTTGTTTTTGCATGCATTTTGGTTTTTGGGATTGTGCGCATTCTGAATATTGAACAGGAAGCATTCTGGAGCTGAAAAGGTGCCAAAATGTTTGGGGAACAACCTGCAAATGAAAAAAATTTGGAACCTGGAAAATTGCTTGATCCAGCCGTACGGCTTGATCTTCTCAGATCCTGGCCGGGCGGCTTCTTTGGGCAATTCCACCAGGACGCAATCTGAGGTTAATCTGGCAGCTTAGACAGCTTGGGGCTATTCAGTTCCAAGGCTGACCGGGCTCCAGAAAATTTACGTGTTTAATTGTTGCATTTCCCCCATCCCGAAAATCATTACTTTTAAAACACATTTCAAAAAATCTCTGTTTTAACTCAAAAAGAACATTTTTAGGAGGTCGCACACTACGCGCACCTTTATATCATGTACACTTTGCATGCACGTCCTTCAACCTGGGATGGTTGTTAAGTTGCAGTCACGGACAGCCTTACGATGCTCTCGGGCGCGCACAGAATCATCCCAAACTCCCCATGGCAGCCAGTGTCGACCAATGCACAGTCCGTGTCACACATTTTAAAACCGTGACTTTTGGTTGGGTTTTGGTCTAGACCGTGTCATATAGACTAATTGCATACCCCCGTAGAGGTCAAACGTTAGCCCATGTCAAGAGTCAAGATCCTTCGCGCAAGAGAAACTCTGCCAAAATTCTGCCAAGGAAAATTGACAGAATCTTGACTCCGGTATTGACTTTGACTTTGACCCGCACGGGATACATAAGAGTCAAGCCCAAGTCCACGCAAAAAAATCAAAAGATCTTTCGCGCAAGGGGAGCTCTGCCAAAATTCCGTCAAGGAAAAATTGGCAAGATCTTGACCCGGTGTTGACTTTGACTCGCGCAATGTATGCAACAAAGTTCAATGTGACACCGTGTCATTCGGCTTTTACCATCCGACCCATGCCTATTATTTTCCTGGACAATGCCAAAAGTCAAAACGTCAATCGCGCAAGCAAAACTCTGCCGAAATTCTGTTAAGGCTGAAAGACGAGACTTTCCCGGCATTGCCTTGACAAAAATCTGCATCGCGCTTGCGTTAAAAGTTCCTATGACCCACTAGACCCCTAGGAGCGTTCTTCTCTCTCGGTCGGTGGGATCCGCGTGCCCTATAGGACCCTCGCCTGGGGCTGTCCACCCTGGGAGGTCAAAATACAGGTGGAAAATGAGGGGCTTATAGACGTAGTGATGGAACCCACTGATCCAGGATCTAGAGTAGTTGCGAAAAAGAAGGGCAACCCCTTTTCCAACCAAATAGAAATTAATAAAAGACACCGTTTTAAGTAAACTGAAAGATTCTTAATTTGCATATTGCTTGAGCCTTCAGCCTAAACACCTACCCTAGAGTCTAAACCTTGCCTATCCCTTTCCCGCAGCGAGGAAGAAGTGGGTGAGAATACCGGGTCAGCGGCTTGTCAGTGCAGAATTCTCAGATAGCTCGCCATAATCCTCAGTTTTGTCAGCCCAGAGAGTCAGAATGGCAGATTTGACAGAAAACAGCAGTGGTTTGGGTAACCCGATGACCAGGGAAGAAGACCTAGCCTTAGCCTTGGAAAGCAGTCATAAGGTCCATGAGGAACAGCAGGCCATGCTTATCGATGCACTCCGTCGTCATAGGGTTCAGATAGTGGTCGAAGCCAATGGTTCCCTGGTTATGGTAGAAGACGAGACTCCAGAAACAGCGATCTCAGCTCTCCCAGCCTATAACCAATGGCCTCCTCCATCCATATATGATCCCTTACCAAGGACTACCTCTTTTCCGTCCTTTCCAACATCCCAGGCCATCAGGGCTCCAACACCCTCGCCTCCTCAGATAAGACCCAGCCTTGTTCCCTACCAACAGAGAGCAAATGTCACGGCTATCCCAGTTGCTCAGTCTCTGCATTATCCCATGGGACTCACTCCCTCTCCTCAGCATGAACCAAATTTCCTTATCCCGAAACTCCAGTATCAACCTGACCTTTCCAACTTCGTCAACGCTTATGAATTTTCCTATCTCCCAGACAGTGACAGCGAAGAGTCAGTCAAAAATGAGAATAGGAATGGATGGATTTACAGTGATGATGACAGCTCAGTAGAAGGAATGAACATGGAGCCAATGGAAATGAAACCCGGAGGACCAGATAGGGTAGAAAATCACAGGCCTGGAAAGGAGGACTGTATCACCTCAAAGTGTGTCTGTCACCTTTGCAAGGGCTCTGAAGAGAAAATGGATGCGAGCTCAGATGAGGTAGGGTATGAATTCCACATCCTAGAATTCAACACTCCTTACAAAAACTTGATCAAAGCATTAGCTAAAAAAGGGAAGTGGGTTCCACCCGCCGATCTAGAACACGTAAGTGTCATTGAGGCTGAACCCCCATTGAGAAGAGTGGACTCCATTGCGGTGTTAAGGGTCACCCCTGAGACTTTGTCCGAAGAAGAATGCATGGAAGCCCTAGAAAGGGTCTTAAAGTTTGAAGTGACCCCGGTCCCCTTCCTATCTTACGACGACAGTGATATCTTCTTAGTAATCCCTAAGTCAGGGGAATAGTCCGGAATACCCCTTATATGGCGCCAAGTATCCCGACCTTCTTTTGCCCTCATTGGTCATCAGAGTCAAGACGAAAGTTCCAATAGAAGTTACTATAGTGAGACTGCGGAAGACACAGTCGAAATGCCGGAAGGAACGGTGGAAGAGTGGTTAGCCCAAAAGCCAAAAAGCCCAGAAAACCCTCCCGTGAGTAAAGAACAGGAACCTGCCACGAGGTTTGACCCCGCTGAAATTCTTATCGATGATGGAATCTCCCACTTCAGGAAGTGTTTGGCCAATGTCAAAGATGCCGTCAGAAGGTTGACCCCGAGGGAGAGAAGGGATATGTTTGACAGTGATGAGGAATGTGACCCTGCTTTGTTGAAAAAGTTGCTATGTCAAGATGAGAAAGCCATTAGGAAACCTTCAAACCCTGGGAACGATAATTCCTGTTGCATGTTGACCCTGAAAAGCCTGAATGAAACTGTCAAGGCTTTGAGTGAGGAAGATGAAACTGAAATCAGCCAGTTGCTAAGCCAATGGGGAAGTCAGAATTCAGAAAAGGCCAGGAAGCCGGTAACCTGGGATCAGATTCGGGAAGCTGCCTATACCTCTGGTAGCGCTGTTAATCAAATTAACCAGCAAAGTTGGCCATACGCCAGCAAAATCCCGCCTCTAACCTTGAAAGAGCTGAAGGAATCCTCCGGTAGGACTGATGACTCGGAAAAGTCTAACGTCTATGTGATGACTCGGTCTGGACAGATGAGTGTGGAACAGCCTAAGGGTGACAAAAGAAATGCCGTCTCTGAACCGAAGACAGACAAAAGACCTTATAAGCCAGAAGCAGAAAAGCCAGACTCCGAAAAGGAGGACCCGGTGTTGACTCAGCTGAAGTGTACTCAAGCCAACATTTCCCTGTGGTCCCTGTTAACCTCCTCATACCCTCACAAACTGAAGCTAGAAGAAAGTTTGGCCAAGATCATGGTGCCCATAGATGTCACCCCAGATGAGGTCGTCCAGATGATTGGAAATATCCACTATGGAAATATCATCACCTTTACTGACCTGGACCTGCCAAAATATGGGGCCACTCATAATGAACCCCTTTACATCACAGCCCAGTTGGAAGAACGCCGATTACCAAGGGTATTAGTTGACGGAGGGTCTGCAATGAACGTCCTGCCAGCGAAAATGATGGACTTATTGGATTTGAAGCCCACAGATTTGAAACCTTCCGGCCAAACTATTAAGGCCTACGATTCCACTGCTCGGTCAGTTTTGGGGATTGCTACTCTCAAATTGTGGTTTGGGAAAAAGGCCATGGATGTGGACTTCCAAGTGATCGACATTCCCATTTCATTTACCGCTTTGTTGGGACGACCTTGGATTCACCAGATAAATGGGGTAGCCTCTACTTTGCACAAATGCGTCAAATTCCTATCAAGTGATGGGACTATTACTACTATCTATGGAGACAGTGTCACCTTGGAAGGGACCAGCATGGGAGGTATCCCAATACTGGAGATCAAACATGATGACGAAGGGCTTGCCTTGACCGGATTCTTTGTAGCCTCCTCCAAAGCGCAAGTGTGTTGCACGGACCTCACTGCTACCTCTGACAAAATATCTCCTGCCATGTGAATGATGAGAAAGATGGGTTATCTTCTGGGGCTTGGACTGGGTAAAAGACTTCAGGGTCGCAATGCTGTCATTGATGCAAAGGAACAGATCACCCGACACGGCTTGGGATACAAACCAAATTCTCAGGATGACAAAAAGGCTAAAGGAACAGTTCAGGAAAAACGAAATGAAGGGATCCATCTCCGTCCTTATAGCTTGTCTCTGGCCCAGTACTTCACAAGAGGTAGGATCCAATATGATGAAAGTGATAGTCAGATCTCCTTGAGGAAAATTCTTCTGGAAAACCTTGAGAGAGTTCGGGGAAAACCAGCAAATCCTGTTCGGAGGATGTTCCTTGACTTGCCGGACATTCCTGGGGCTACCACTACTGTTCAGAACAAGTATGCCTTCAAAGGAAACCCAGACCGTTTCAAGGAGTCAGCACTTTTCCCATCAGGGGTAATGGATTTCTCCACCTTCGAGTTAGCTCTTCCAAATATTAGCCAGATAGAAGCTTCCATTAGTGAGGACAGTGAGTCGGGTTTGCAGAAGTTGTTTGATGAAGAAGCGCAGATTCCTGACTTGATCGACTTCAGCTCAGATGACGAGATAGTTGTCGTAATTGGAGATGGTGGTGAATAACCTTTTGATCCCCGCACTTTGGTGACCAAGACAGAGATGCCTTTAAGGAATTAGGAGACATTCTCAGGGCCGATGGCCAGCCGACAGCAAATGATCACGGAGCTTGGATTGGTACCCCGTCCCTCTCAGTCCAGTCATGTCAAACACCCTGTTGTCCGTACCCTTGAGTCAGGAGTCTTCGAATTCTAATCCTCCGAGTCATCTAAAGGCCTCATGCCTGAAGATTATGAATATGTAGCCAATGTCATCTTTCCTTTTGCTTTGAATGAAATGATAGATCTTTCTGAGTATCCCCTTATTGGCAACTTAACAAATGATAAATTAACTAATAACTTAACAACAGTTAATAATGAATCATTTGAACAAGATGCAAACACACCAAACGAACAATACATTAAAGAAATCTTTAAGCAGGTTACAAACAAAGAGGAAAACCGGGCCCAAGCTGCCGAGGAGGTTTTGACAAGTGTTAACTTGGGTACTGTCGAGGAACCTAAAGAGACACAGATTGGGAACTTCTTCTGTGGGCCGAACAGATAGACTGGTCAATCGCTCGTAGAGTACATGGATGTGTTTGCATGGTCATATAAGGATATGCGGGGCTAGATAGTTCGATTGTAGAGCACGTAATCCCTCTAGCACCGGATGCCAAGCCGCAGCGTAAACCGAGAAAAATCAAGCCAGAGTGGTCTCTACAGGTCAAAGAAGAGATTGAGAAGCTACTGCGGGTAGGATTCATCAGGGTCATCAAATATCCGACATGGTTATCCAACATCGTGACTGTGACTAAGGTCAATGGGAAGGTGCGATGTTGTGTAGATTTCCGGGATCTGAAGAAGGCCAGCCCCAAAGACGACTATCCCTTGCCGAACATAGACATTCTGGTGGACGCCACTGCTAACTACGAAGTCAAATCCTTTGTTGATGGCTTTTTTGGCTACAACCAGGTCAAGATGGCCAAGGAGGACCAAGAAAAGACAGCCTTCACCACACCGTGGGGAATGTACTGCTATACTGTGATGCCTTTTGGGCTTAAGAATGTCGGGGCTACGTATCAAAGGGCAGCGACTACACTCTTTCATGACATGATCCACAAGGAAATTGAGGTCTATGTCGATGACATGATAATCCATTCCAAAGGTGAGGATGGACAGCACTTTGTCGACCTAAGAAAGTTCTTTGAAAGGTTGAGACAACATTCCATGAGACTGAACCCCGCCAAATGCACCTTTGGAGTGACAAGGGGGAAAGTCCTTGGGTATATGGTCACGGAACGAGGTATTGAAGTCGATCCCCGAAAGATCAAGGCCATTATGGACATGAGGCCGCCTCGAACCCAGACAGAGGTCAAAAGCTTTATGGGCAAATTATAGTACATCAGCCATTTTGTCAACCAGCTGACTACCATGTGCAAGCCCATCTTCAAGCTCATGAAGAAGAATGCAGACACAGAATGGACTGAGGAATGCCAGGATGCCTTTGACCAAATCAAGGCGTACTTAGTACATCCCCCGGTGCTATGCCCCCCACATGGACAGAAACCTCTTCTGCTCTATCTCACTGTCACTGATACGGCAATTGGGGCTATGCTGGCTCAGGAGAAGGACTCTCGGGTAGAAAACGCTATTTACTTTGTCAGTCGGAAGCTGCAAGGAAGTGAGCTCAACTACTCGGCGTGCGAAAAGACTTGTGCAGGACTGGTCTGGGTAGTCGATAAGCTGAAGCATTACATGCAAGCCCACTCTGTGAACTTGGTCTCAAAAATGGACCCCATCAAGTACATCTTCGACAAGCCTTCCCTTTCGATACGTCTAGCAAAGTGTTCGTTCTTCTTGGCTGAGTATGACATCAACTATGTGACGAGAAAGGCAATCAAGGGTCAAGCACTGTCAGACCATCTGGCAAACTTCCCTAGCAATGAGGACCGCGGGCCTGAACCCCAATTCCCAGATGAAGGGATCTTCGTAGTTGAGCCTGAGAGCTGATGGCAGCTATTCTTTGACAGAGCCGCTAACAAAAGAGGAAATGGCGTAGGAATGCTATTGGTCAATCCGAAAGATGAGCACATGCCAATAGCCATCAAGTTGAACTTCCCTGCCACGAACAATGCCGCTGAGTATGAAGCTTGCATTGCTGGTTTAGAAGTTGGCTTAGAAAGGAATTTCAAGGAACTCGAGGTCTATGGAGACTCAGCCCTGATCATCAACCAGGTCTCCAACAAGTGGAAGAATGTGGATCCTAATCTTCAAAGGTACCATGCCTACATGGAAGAGTTGACTGAGCAGTTCAGAGAAGTAACCTTCCATTACCTGCCAAGGGACAAGAACAGATTCGCAGATGCCTTAGCTACTCTAGCCTCATTGGTAAAGATCCCTGAGGGAAAGGCAATAAAACCATTCAGAGTGGGTAGAAGAGAAGCCCCGGCTTTCTGTTGTGAAATAGACTTGGGACCCGAGCCTGTCAAGGAAATGGCGTAGGAATGCTATTGGTCGATCCGAAAGATGAGCACACGCCAATAGCCATCAAGTTGAACTTCCCTGCCACGAACAATGCCGCTGAGTATGAAGCTTGCATTGCTGGTTTAGAAGCTGGCTTAGAAAGGAATTTCAAGGAACTCGAGGTCTATGGAGACTCAGCCCTGATCATCAACCAGGTCTCCAACAAGTGGAAGAATGTGGATCCTAATCTTCAAAGGTACCATGCCTACATGGAAGAGTTGACTGAGCAGTTCAGAGAAGTAACCTTCCATTACCTGCCAAGGGACAAGAACAGATTCGCAGATGCCTTAGCTACTCTAGCCTCATTGGTAAAGATCCCCGAGGGAAAGGCAATAAAACCATTCAGAGTGGGTAGAAGAGAAGCCCCGGCTTTCTGTTGTGAAATAGACTTGGGACCCGAGCCTGTCAAGGAACCCTGGTACAGTCAGATTTATCAGTTCCTCAAGGATGGGGAGTCGGCTTTCAGGGATGAAGAAGGTAGACCAAGGGAAGGCATCAAGGCCAAAAGTTTGCAAGCCCTGAAATGGTTGGCCTCTCACTATGTCATTCTAGGGGACAACTTGTACAAGAAACGGTACCAGGGACCACTCCTCTTATGTGTCACCCAAGAAAGGGTAAGAGAGTTAATGACCGAAGTCTACAATGGTCCCTGCGGTCCTCATATGAATGCCAGAGCGTTGATGCAAGTAATCCTCAGAATGGGCTATTACTGGATTTCCATGGAAACAGACTGTGTCCAGCATGTCCGAGAGTGCGACAAATGCCAACGATTTGCCAACCTCAATCATCTTTCGCCTCATGACCTGTACTGCATGGCGACTCCTTGTCCGTTTGCAACTTGGGGTATTGACGTGATAGGGAAGATAGCCTCGGCTGGAAGCAATCGGCATGAATTTGTGCTAGTGGCGGTCGACTACTTCACAAAGTGGGTAGAATCCAAGTCCTACAAGGTCCTCACCTCCAAAAAGGTGGCCCATTTTGTCAAAGAAAATATCATGTGCAGATACGGGGTGCCCAATGAGGTCATTTCAGATAACGGGTCGCACTTTGAAGGGGACTGCGATAGATTGCTGTCAGAATTCACAATCACTCGCCACAAATCATCCCCATACAGGTCTCAGACTAATGGAGCAGTAGAAGCTGCCAATAAGACACTCGAACGGATTATCCGAAAAATGGCCACCCGTGGTCGTGACTGGCCTAAAAGCTGTATCTGGCACTCTGGGGCTATAGAACGTCTGTTAGAACAGTCACGGGAACCCTTTACCCTGACTTACGGGATGGAAGCAGTGTTGCCAGTAGAGTTGGAAATCCCGTCATTAAGGGTCCTTCTGGAAAACAGCGTCAATGAAGTAGAATGGCTACACAGTCGGCATGATGAATTGGCCCTACTTGATGAAAGAAGGCTAAAAGCCATGGAACACACCCGAGCCTACCAGAGACAAATGGCCAGGGCATTCGACAAAAAAGTCAAGGCCAGGGACATCAGAGAGGGTGACCTAGTGCTGAAAGTAAAGACCCCTACCAGAGACAACCCTCTGGGGAAATGGGAACCCGTTTAGATTGGACCGTATGTGGTGCAGAAGATACTTTCGGGAGGGGCAATGAAGCTTTCGGACCTGGACGGCAATCCCTTTGTCCACCCAGTCAACGGTGATAAGCTCCGCAGGTATTATGTCTAAAAAAATAAAAAAAAAGAAAAAAAATATATAGTGCAAAAAGAGTAATGCCCAGCTAGGCTGAAAACCCAAAAAGGGTGGTCTAGGCAAAAGACAGGGTTGCACATAAAATATATATATATATATATATATATATATATATATATATATATATATATATATATATATATATATATATATATAGTGCAAAAAGAGTAATGCCCAGCTAGGCTGAAAATCCAAAAAGGGCGGTCTAGGCAAAAAAACAGGGTTGCAAATAAAAAAAACACAAAAAAAAACAAAGCAAACAAAAATCCCAATAGTTCACCAGAATGAACTACGAAGACCTGAGCCCCTTAGTCTTTCATGTAAAAGGGGAACGTATGCAGCCAGAAATGGTTCGGTCTAAACAATAAATAAGACGTTCAAAGTTTCCATGAAACGTGTCTTGAATAAGTTCTAAGATAAATATCTCTTGAGCCTAGGAATAGATCTATCAGTCGTCATTCACTGAGTCTTCCTTGTTCTTCTTCCCTTTACCTCGACCCCGTCGAGTGTTCTTCCTCTTCTTCTCTATGATGTCGGTCTCCCTCATCCCAATCTAAGGTATCCTCACTGGAGCCTTCACCAAGCCTGTGTATATAAGTGCCTTCTCTACCCTGGCACGAGCCCGTATCTCCTCTCTCTGAGCCTCAGTAAGGGGAGCAATTTCTGATAGCCTCTCATACCGGGATTCCATATCCCTAAAAAGGTCACCTGACTGGTTATGGCAACTAGCCTTAGCCTCAGCTTCCCTCAAAGCTCTGCTCGAGTCACATTCAGCCCCCAATAAAGCCTGACGTATCTCTCCCAAAACGACCTGAGTCGCCCCCATTTCCTTCTCATACCAGTTCAAGTAAGTTGTGGTCAGGATAGTACTCTTCCTGCTCTTGAGAATGGCCCTGGGTGGGAAAGCGGCATATGTCCACGCTCTCGAGAAAAATGAGAAGCTAACTGGATCCCTCATGTCGAAAGGCACCACCTCCCTGGTACTGATGTCCTTCCAATCATCCAGAGGCTCCTGTAAGATCCCAAACTGCCTGGATACTAAGCAAGGGAGGTAGAAGGATGACCAAGAAAGCCCCAGAACCTTCACTACATAGGACTCCTGAAACGTCCTTCGAGTCTGCAGCCTCCAGTGAGGTACCCACCAGTGAATGTCAGAGGTAGATAGCCGAGCCATCATCAGCTCCCAACCACCCTGATCTTGTTGCCTAGGTGCACCTCTCCGGGAAATCACCCAAGGGCACTGAGTAGGCGAAGCCCCAGGCAAAGCCCCAAGCCTCTCCTTTAACTATAGAGTCAGCACTGCTGGGCTCCCAGACCTCATGAAATGGTCCCCCCTAGCCATCCTATCAATGCCGTGCAGAGTCTCACCCAAAACCAGCGGGACAATGTCTTTCCCAGCCCTGTAATCCCTGACCATGTCCAAAAGGCCACTATGGCAGACCCCTAAGGACTTGGCAGTAAATAGAAAAGAGAACACGCAGAGGATAAAAGCATCTATAGCCACCGTGGTCGCAGCCGTATCCGGAGACCCAAACCTGCTCGGGATATCAGAAATATCGATCCTGTCAGGGGCTACCATCATCCCCTCGGCTTCTTCCAGAGAAATTTGCAGAAAAGATGCCAGTGTTACCATCACCAGCACGTCTCCGGTCAAAGGAATCGAAACGGCTTCAATTTTTGGACCCCCAATCAATGCCCGGAAGTCTTCGAAGGTTGGGACGAGTTCATTGTAAGAAAAGCAGTAAATATATCTCCGGACGTCCCAAAACTTCGCTGCGGCCCTCAAAAGGTCCCAATCGGGCGGGAGATCCTTCAAATGCCATAAAGACTTGATCTTGAAGGTGGTATCAAACAGCCCCTTATTAGATTGAAAGTTGTGTCTCATCCAAGATTGAAGATCGGACAGAAAACGGTCTCTTTTCCCCTTTTGCAATCTGATTGGTTTTTCCATGGCAAGTGATCGAAGTTGATAATTTTTGGTCAAAAATATGCTCTGGGATCAGTTGGGACAAGTCTAGGGTGAAAATGAAATGAAAAGGCCATTCCTTGATTTTATTTGGAAAAAAAACAGTTCAGACAAGGGTTACAGCCGCACGGCTTCTTTTGCCCTGGACCTGGCCGAACGGCCTCATTCGCTTCTGCAGAAAAAAAATCTGCAGCAGCCAAAGCTGCTGCCCAAGTGGAATTCTCACCCCACTTTCTCAACAAAACCTACATAAAAACATGTCCAAACACCATTCATACAATCACATATCATCACAAACCATTTCGGACCAATTTCCGCCCCATTTCCAAGCAAAAAAGCTTCCCCGAGACTCAAGTAATATGAAAAAACATAAAGCATCAATAAGAAAAGCAAATAAAGGATTAATACATTGTCTTTGCCTCCTTGGCGCCCAAATAAAATGAAAAAAATAACAAATTGTGCATAAATTGTTCATTGTTTGTCTCTCTCTCTCCTAGTTCAACCTAAGGATTCCTAAGCTTCCGACTCATCGTCGTTGCTGCTTAGTTCATAGAATTCAGGACTCCTCATCAAATCTTCATCATCACTCACGTCAGACAGATTGACGGTCACGTGCTCATACTCCGCCAGCTGCTCTAAGATGTCCGTATTAGGCCCCTGTCCCCGAGGCACGGCGCTGGTGGATGAGGTCTGATATCCTGAGGCTGACGAGGTAGAGGTTGTGCTCCCAACGTGCCTTCTCTTGCGCATGGGCTCCTGCACATTCGCCCCAGCCCTGGAAGCGCAGGCCAGCTTTCTCAGAAGGGACCGACACACCTCCTTCCATCCCCTGTTCTGCCGTACCAAGCCATCATAGGTATGAGCAGGAACCTGCAAGAAAAGATAAGAAAAACTCAGAAAATCTTAAGAAAAGTTCAAAATCACAGAAAGCAAAGAAATCCGAAAAGAGAATGAACCTAGAGATACTTACAGTTCTATCAGCAGGCAGAGTATACTGTGGCTCCCTCGTGTCAGTAATAGGCACCATGAAACTCCTCGGTACCCTGTTTACCACGTAGGAGAGATGAGCAGGAGGCATAGGCGGATCAGTCGGCTCTGCTTGCCCATACCCCTGAGTGACAGCTATCTTCACTAGCTTATGTGGCATCCTCAACCGCGCCTCCACAAAGGTGGCATACGGGGTAGCAAAGTCGAAATACTCCTCGGCCGCCACACCAGCCTGATACCTCTCTATCTCATCCGCTGACCAGTTTCTGGGCTGTAGCATGAGCGGTGGAGGGTCATGAGGAGTGATAGCATCCAAAGGAGGGACATGGCCATGCTGCCTGGAGAAGCGATCCCCCAGATAAATAATGTCACAGGTCAGCCCTGACAGCCATCTCCTCTGCCTGGTCGCCACTAAGGCATCCCCTATCAAGGCCTCCGGGTACCTCCCCCAAGGATAAAATTCCACCCCCTCGTGACCGTCCCTATGGATGACGGGTCTCACCATATTGTAATCAAAAGTAATCCGGGTCTTCCCGGTGAACTTATCTCTAGCCTCTTCCCTCCAGCGAATCATAGTCAGGAAGATCTCCGGATCACTCTGTTGGTTCCAAGGAAAGAACCCAATCACCTCACAGAACCAGACCTGCATGTTCAAAACAAAAAGGGTCATTTCTCTCATAAAAATCTCAAGATAGAAAAATAAAAAAGAGAGAAAAGAAAGTAAGAGTACCTCCAAAGCAAAAGAAAAACAATCCATCGAAGCAGCCTTGTTTTGGCTGTACAAGTCCAAAGAGAAGTAGAGCTTAGCCAATCCGGCCTCACCCCAGGAGACCGACCCAACCTCATCTAAATCCTCCAAAGAGTCAAGAAGGCAAAGCATTGCCAATGTCCCAGAGTTCGCAAAATTAGTGACTGACAGCATCAACCACATAAAGGCTCTCGCGAGCTGGTGGGCAGTCACCTCATTGGCGGCAAACCCCTGCATACACTCCAGAACCGCCACCTCCACAAACCTCGTCTCCATCCCAAGCCCCTTTGGACGTAGGTCAAATCCTACCAAAGCTCTGAAATCGGCTGCAGAAATGTGATCTCTCCAAGTCACAGGCCTCCCAGTAAACTGCAAGTCGGTAATAGCAGTGAAATCGGCCGGAGTCACCGTAATCTCTCCCCAGCTAAGATGAAAGCTGTGAGTGGTGTCCCACCAGAACTCCGAGAGGGCCTGGACCAGCCCCTTACTCTTAGAGGTCACATGAATACCTCTACTGATAGCATCAATGAAAGAATCAAGCCCGGTAGTCATCACCAACTGCTTGGGATTTACCCCATCCTTTTCGAAGTTGAGCATCCTATCCCACAACTTCACTGCCACCTCAGCGGGTCCCCTCGACTTGCTCTCCTGTAGGAAAACACAACAAAAAATGTGTCAGTCCTTCCTTTCATCTTAAAAGCATGCATATGTTCAAAAGTGCACATATTTTCAAAGAAAAGCATTCATAAGAGATTTCTAGCATCCTTTGCCTAGAATACGTGTCTTTCATCATTTGAAGCACGTCATCCCGAGCACATTGCTCTCCTAAGTACAAAAGTCCAATTTTCACAAAATTCTTTGCACATAAGCATTAATTTTTCAAAATGGCACGCATGAATCCTTTTCATCGTCCAAAATCTTGCTTTCCCATCCATGATCAGAAATTGACCTAGTTCTAGCACATGTAAGGGCTCCGTCACATTTTAGACATTATTTTTCTTACTTTATTTTCAAAAATATGGGTCATTCTCATATTTCTTTCAAATGAATTGCACATGCATGTTCATTTATGTCCATAGCCTCATAGGTTAATCATCAAACTCCCAAAATCATCAACAAAATCAGCAGAAAGTTTCGAAAAATTCCTAAAAAATCGGGTCAAGCCCTAAATCAATCAAAATTCAATCAAAATTGACAAAATCAAGCAAATCAAGAATGCTTACCCCAATAGATTGAGGTTTCGTCAATTTGTGCTCCCTCTTCCCGGGATAGAGCTCGGAAGGAGGTGTGTTGAAGTCGTATTTTCGCTCGGTTCGAACGAACGAACTCCTCCTCCTAGCGGCCTCCGACAAGTTTCTATGCGCTTGCCTAGGCACAATGTTCCCCTCCGGATCAATCTCTAGTAGTAGAAGCAAGGGAATTGAATATTTTCAAAATTTCCTCTCTCTTTCCTCTCTCTTTCCTTTCTCTTCTCCTCGGGAGAAACAAGCAACAATGGATGTTTGTCCATTTCAAATTTTGTTTAAATTAATCAGGTGGAAATAGGTTTAAAGCCGGACGGCTTCTTTTTCTCCATCTCTCGTCGGGTGGCTTCATCCGCTCTGAGCTGAATTTACACTTTTGCCCCTGGACTTTCCATTCAGTCATGCAATTCCCGTTATCTCTTAACTAGAGTAACGCTGTTTCCCAAGGATACCCATTATCTCTGAGAAGAATAAACTTTCCTCTTGAAGCACCTCCGTTACTTCCGTTATAACGAAATAACGCTAGGCGACATTCTCCGAATTGTTAAGACTCAAACTTTAGCTACCTCTATCTCATAGATAGTGAAGTACGCTTCAGTTTTCCAAACTCTAGCTACCTTTATCCCATAGATAGTGAAGTACGCTTCAGTTTCTCCAAACTCTAGCTACCTCTATCTCCTAGATAGTGAAGTACGATTCAGTTTTCCAAACTTAAGTTACATCTATAGTGAAGTACGCTTCAGTTTTCCCAAGCTTCAGCTACCTCTATCTCCTAGATAGTGAAGTACGTTTCAGTTTCTCCAAACTCTAACTACCTCTATCCCATAGATAGTGAAGTACGCTTCAGTTCCTCAACTTTAGCTACCTCTATCCCATAGATAGTGAAGTACGCTTCAGTTTTCCAAACTTTAGCAACCTCTATCTCCTAGATAGTGAAGTACGCTTTAGTTTCTCCCAACTTTAGCTACCTCTATCTCCTCGATAGCGACGTAAGCTTTAGTTTCAATCAGGTGACAACCTCCATTAATTGTCAAATCAGGTGACAACCTCCATTAATTGTCAATCAGGTGACAACCTCCATTAATTGTCAATCAGGTGACAACCTCCATTAATTGTCAACCAGATGACAACCTCCATTAATTGTCAAATCAGGTGACTCCTCCACGAATCGTTAAAACCTCAAGGATCCTAGACATTGTTCCTAATTATCTAGTGATACTTGAACTACGACCAAGGCTTGATTCCTCCGGGATACGTAGGTAGCCTTTCATAAAGGTTCAGCCATCCGACCACATCGATCGCCCTTTTCCCTTCATCACTCCTCAGTGGTGAAGTAGCCCCTCATAAAGGTCCAGATATCCGACCACATGGGTCACTTCCTTCAGTTGGCATATCTCTAGTAGGATCAGCCATTTGACCTCCTAGGTCACTTTCCTTCCATCTTCCTAGAAAGATATCAGTCTCTCTTCGCCATTCCCCAGTGGATCCCGAACTACGACCTGGCTTGATTCCTCCGGGATCATAGGTAGCCTACTTTATGTTCAGCCAATTCGTCACATATGACACCCCATTCCCCAGCGGATCTTTTTCGAACTACGATCATGGCTTGATTCCTATGGGATACGTAGGAATCCTTCCAAAGGTTCAGCCACTCGACCACCTTGGTCACCCAATCCGTCTCAGCAGTTCTCCAGATTGGATCCTTTTTTTATCGACAACCCCACTCGCCCTGCAAGTGACGTTGCTGAGGGGCTTCTGTAAGTACCCAAATCTGGCTCATGCCTTCCGGTTAAGTTTCTCGGCAATTCCCCGGACATTCCTAAAGTTCAGGGGCAATTTAGGAACTTTCCCAAACCTTCCGAGGGGCGAAGGACTTGTTAGGAATTAAAATTCCACGAAGTCCCTCGCTGGAAAGACCTTCTAGAATGCCACCGTGCATGGTTCTAGAAATAGGCTGAGTCATTAAAGGATAAGACCGCACGGCTTCTTTTGCCAAAGGTTAATGCTGCACGGCTTCATTAGGAAGCACAAAACTGCCTATAAATAGAGGCCTCCTCTATTCATTTTGATATACAATTTTGAGCACTGTTACTCTGCCAAATTCAAAACATGAATTTCCAGAAACCAAATCTCACTCAAAATCACCTCCCTCCTCTCCAAAATCCCTCCAAAGTCACTCCTTCCTTAGGAAAACTTCAAAGGAGATAGAGGAATACCACCATTGGTAACCTCTCCTCCTTTTCTCTTTGAAATATACTTGTCATCTTGTTATATTGCTTACTTTCTTTCCATATTGCTATTTTATGTGATTTATTGTCATAAAGATCATATCTTTACCATGTAGATCATCATATCCCCCTTCCCCCTATCACATAGGATTCATGGAGAATCCATCCCAAGAATGAACAATAAGACCACAAATGGCTTGTTCTAGGGTGGATCCCTCACATGATGATGTGAAAAATGTCATCTTTATCATATAAAAATGTCATCTTTACATTAAAAATGTCATCTTTACTTTCATAAATGTCATCCCTTTCCCATAGACCTTGCTTCCAAGGATTGTCCACCTAATTGGTTCTTAAAGGGCATAGGAAAGCCATAAAGGTCTCCCCTTTACATTCCTAGTCTTAGCTTTCATAGTGTTCATTACACTTGTTTCCATAAAAATGTCATCTTTACCTTTAAATGTAACTCCCCCATGTCCCTCATGGTTGGATCACTCTCCAAGGATTGTCTAGTGACCTTCTTAAGGCACAAAAAGGCATAGGATGAGTATAAGGATCCAATCTTTATACCCCTTCCCTTAGTCCCTTTTGGTACTTGAAGCATCTCTTGGGGCGTAGCGGTGTAAAGGTCTCATCTTTACATTGTTTCCTCCACATAAAGATGCCATATTCGAAGTCCCTTTAGAAATGGACGAACCTAAGCCCCACATCTCCGATCATCACTTGAGACGAGCACAAATGTCCCAATCAAGCTCGAATCGTCTCAAGATGTAGGATTGATGGGCAAAGGTCCTTCCTTTCTAAAGAGTCTCATTCTTGGACAATAAAAGAGGTGTCCCTATTCTGATCACATGTGACCAAAAGTCACTTAATGATGATCGTAAGTCCAAGATGAGCACGGGATCAAAGTCCCGAACATATCAAAATCCAAGGAATCCCGAGCGATAACCAACTCATGGTTTATACGTTCGGAAGATCACTTGGCACATTCCCTCCTTTTCAAATCACACACACACACGAAAGCACAAAAGCAAGCACGAAAGTTGGATCTTGGAAGACTTGCTTCGGCAAGGCTCCTTGGGTGAACGCTAAACGTTCTTCCCAAGGGGTAACTTAACCTCCGGACCCTAATCCTTTTTTTCAATGTTTTGAGGAAATCAAAATGGCGTGGCGACTCCATTTTTCAATTTAAACTGGAAGTCTTCAAACCGATGTGAGGCGGTGACCCCTTACACGAGAATGCGGTTCAACACAAAAAATGCCGCAATCTTGGGAACCACATTCACACTTGGCCACTCTAGCCTCTCTTGTTGAAATTCCTGAGGGGAAATCAGTAAAGCCATTCAGAGTAGGGAGACAGGAAACCCCAGCCTACTATTGTGAGATCAAAGTTGAATATGAACCGATCGACGAACCTTGGTACAACCAAGTATACCAGTACCTCAAAAGTGGAGAAACTTCTTTCACAAATGAAGACGGAAACTACAAGGAAGGTATCAAGGCCAAAAGCATGGTGGCTCTAAAATGCCTGGCATCCCACTTCGTCATTTTGGGGGGTATGTTATACAAGAAGCATCGTCAAGGACCACTCCTTTAGTGTGCAAGCAAATAAAAGGCAGGCGAATTGATAAACGAAATTCACAACGGAACCTGCGGTCCACACATGAACGCCCGAGCATTGACACAGATCATCCTCCGTATGGGCTATTACTGGATATCAATGGAAACAGACTGCATCCGGTTCGCCAGAAGCTGCGACAAATGTCAACAGTTTTCCAACCTTAATCATATTCCTCCTCACGAGCTCTATTGCATGACTACACCATGGCTTTTTGCCACATGGGGAATCGATTTCATCGGCAAAATTACTCCACCCAGGAGCAACGGCCACGAGTTCATATTAGCCGATGTCAACTACTTCACCAAATGGGTGAAAGCCAGATCCTACAAAGTACTGAATTCCAAGAAGGTGGTCGAGTTCATCAAGGAAAACATCATGTGCAGATACGGAGTGCCCAACGAGATCATATTTGATAATGGGACCCACTTTGAAGGAGATTGTGACCAGCTGTTAACCAAATTCAAAGTTACACGCCACAAGTATTCTCCTTACAGATGCAGACTAATGGTGCAGTAGAGGCAGCAAACAAGACTCTTGCAAGGATAATAAAAAATATGGTCGTACGAGGATGGGATTGGCCCAAAAAGCTACACTTGGCACTTTGGGGATACGGAACATCAGTCAGAACTGCCACAGGGGAGACTCCTTTTGTACTGACATACGGGATGGAAGCAATGTTACCAGTTGAACTAGAGATCCCCTCCCTGCGAGTCCTCTTGGAAAATGGGATCAACGAAGTCGAATGGCTCCAAAGCCGTCGTGACAAACTGGCTCTACTCGATGAACGAAGATTGAAAGACATGGAACATACTCATGCCTAACAAAGCAGAATGGCCTGAGCATTTGATAAGAAATTCAAGACCCGATACATCAGGGAAGGCGACTTAGTGCTTAAAGAAAATCCTCCTACACAGACCAATACCCTCGGAAAGTGGGAACCTACCAGGATAGGCCCGTTCGTGGTACAAAAAATCTTCTCGGGAGGAGCAATGAAGCTAGCCGATTTGGATGGAAACCCTTTCTTCAACCCAGTAAATGGAAGCAAGCTCCGCAGATACTTCATTTGAGGAAGAAATTGAGTCAACTCTCTCTCTCTCCCCATATTCCCCCAATCAGTAAAATCAAATTGCTAAAAGAGTAATACCCAACAAGATACATCCTCAAAATGATCTAGGTAAAAATCAGGGTCGCACTTTTCATCCTACTTCTATTTTCTTAAAAGTGTCGAACTACGATGACCTGAGCCCCTTAGTCCATTTGAAAAAGGGGAACATAGGCAGCCATCATTGGTTCGGTCTCAAAAACAAATAAAATTTCAAATTCAACACCAATCACTTGTGTTTTGAAAAACTCTTAAATTAACCCGCGAATTCATTACAGTTAGAACACTTTTTGATGAGTTCAAACACGGTCTACTCTCGACTCACTACATGATTGCAAAGAAAAATAAAACATTTAATTAAACCTAATGTGTCTGTAATGACAGTAGGTGGATATTCCGAACTACAAGGTCAATCTAGCCACTCATACTCGGTCCTTCATCTTTCCTTCCCTTTCCTTTTTCGCGGCGGGTATTCTTCGTTTTCACAGGAAATATCCTTATCGTTCTCTTGCCTGGCTCTGGGACCCTTCCTGACGCCTCTATCAAACATGTTGCTGCCAGTTGAAATTACCCGGATCCGGCTGCACGGACCTGGCATCTCGCATTGTGTTGGAGAGGTGTCGCTGCATTTGGAGGAGTCGCCACACCATTTTGATATAGCCCAAAACATTGAGAAAAGGTTTTGTTTAAAAAAGGTTGTTGTGTGATGAGATTTTGAGTTCGGAGGTCAGGTTACGCCTCGGGAAGAGAATAGTAGAGCTCACCCGAGTTGCCTCGTATACACAAGTCTTTCGATACCCCTTTATTCTTTAAAAGTTGTGTGTGTGTTTGTGCTTTTAAAAATGAATGTTGAATATGATGTTTACATTGTATGCTATGTATTGAAATGAATTGAAATAGTTTTCGAAGGAGGCCTTACCAATATTGGTTCGTGTCTATCTTCCGCTAGGGAATAGTGTTTGAATAGTGCTCCTGGACGAACCAGGATGTGAATAGTGCTTCGGGACGGACCAGGATGTGAATAGTGCTTCGGGACGGACTGGGATGTACCACTGTCTGCGGACAGAGCTTCGGTGTGCCTCGGGTTTGCTGTGTGGATTCGAGCAGAGGTTCGGTGTGTCTCGGGATTGTTGGTTGTACTCGGGCAGAGGTTCGGCGTGCGTCAGTTATGTTGATTGTACTCAGGCAGAGGTTCGGCGTGCGTCGATTTTGTTGATTGTACTCGGGCAGAGGTTCGTCATGCGTCGGTTTTGTTGATTGTACTCGAGCAGAGGTTCGGTGTTCGTCGGGATGCCTCGGGATTGTCTGACAGGGCTTTGGGATGGATCGGGATGCCTCGGGATGGACCGGCAGGGCTTCGGGATGGACCAGCAGCACCTCGGGGTGGCTCGAGAGCGTCTCGGGAGCGCTCAATAGGGCTTCGGAGTGCCTCAGAAGGGCTCGGAAGGCCCCGGGAATGACCGAAAGGGACCGGGATTGCCTCGAGAGGACTTAGAGGGGAGCCTGAAGGCTGGGAGAGAAAGGAGAGAAGGGAGGTGTGAAGAAAATGAGAGGGGGAGCCCTCTATTTATAGGCCTAGAAAATGTGCAAAAGTGTCCGCGCGGACTCTTATGTCATTACCATTTTTTTGGTTTACCCGGATTTAAGGAAATATTGTGGACTTTAAGGAGATTTTTCCATGATGATGTCTGGTTGTAAAAGTGTCCGCGTGGACACTTCTACAAGCTGGACTTTTTTTTATAATTCCCCAAAAGTCCTTCTATTTTATGTTATCCCAGAAGGGTCCTACCTTGGTTTGGTTGGTGGTTTTGGGGTTTTTGAAGGTTACGGGTCTTCGGGATCACGTTCTTGTGAGTCTGCGGTGTTTCTCGTGTGTCAGATGGGAAGCGATCCGGATTGGGGTACTTACAGAAGCCCCTCGGCGATGTCACTTGTGAAGGAAGTGGGGTCGACGATAAGATAAGGGTCCTAATCTGGATCGCTGGTTGGGAGAGGAAAGGTGACCATGTTGGTTGGGATGTGAGGACGTGATGGTGTCCTAAGGTGATGTGGACGTGTCGGTGTCGGTGTCCTAAGGTGATATGGACGTGTCGGTGTCCTGGGGTGACCGTTTAGGTCGGATGGCTGGACCCTTTGACAGGATTCCTACGTAACCCAAGTGGGAATCAAGCATGATTGTAGTTCGTGTGTGATGTGAGCTTGTTGTGTATGAGGACGTGGCGGTGTCCTCTGACTGAGATTTTGTGAGGACGTGGTGGTGTCCTGATGTGAGGTGGACATTTCGGTGTCCTGGGGTGATGTGGATGTGTCAGTGTCCTAAGGTGATGTGGACGTGTCGGTGTCCTGATGTGAGGTGGATGTGTCGGCATCCTGATATGAGGTGGACGTGTCGGTGTCCTGGGGTGACCATTTAGGTCGGATGGCTGGACCCTTTGATAGGATTCCTACGTATCCCAAGCAGGAATCAAGCCTGATCGTAGTTCAGAAGATTTGGTCATCTTTCGAAGAGGTGTGTTTGTCGTGTGCGAGGACATGGTGGTGTCCTCTGACTGAGATTTTGTGTGTGGACGTGTCGGTGTCCTGTGGTGTGTGACCGCTTGGGTCTGCTGGCTAGACCCTTTGACAGGATTCCTACGTATCCCAAGTGGGAATCAAGCCTTATCGTAGTTCAGAAGATTTATTCATCTTTCGAAGAGGTGTGTTTGTCGTGTGCGAGGACGTGGTGGTGTCCTCTGACTGAGATTTTGTGTGTGGACGTGTCGGTGTCCTATGGTGTGTGACCGCTTGGGTCGGCTGGTTGGACCCTTTGACAGGATTTCTACGTATCCCAAGCGGGAATCAAGCCTAATCGTAGTTCGGAAGATTTGGTGTGTAATCTTACTAGAAGATGGGTAATCTTACGAGAAGATGGGTAATCTTACGAAAAGATGTGTTTGTGGTGTAGGAGGACGTGGTGGTGTCCTGAGAGTGAATTTGTGAGAGGACGTTGTGGTGTCCTAAGCTGGGGATGAAAGTTGAAATGTTTGAGGATGTGTGGCGCCTCTGATCGATTTGTTGAAATGTTTGAGGACGTGTCGGTGTCCTCCGATGGGGATGAAAGTGTTTGTGCCTTGAGAGGAAGGCGCTTGTGCTTAAGTACTTTAATTTCGGGAGGCGTGCTTGCCTTGTGAGGCGTGCTTGCCTTGTGAGGCGTGTTTGCCTTGTGCTTTGATTTTGTGAGAGGCCTGTTTGCCTTGTGCTTTGATTTGTGGGAGGCGTGCTTGCCTTGTGCTTTGATTTGTGGGAGGCATGCTTGCCTTGTGCTTTGATTTCGGGAGGCGTGCTTGCCTTGTGCTTTGATTTGTGTTCGTTGGGGAAAAGTTCGGGCTTACGATGGCTGGCGGGGAAATGACTTGTGAAGGTATTTGTGCCTTGGGATTTGTGTTTGAAGGCGTTTGTGCCTTAGGATTTGTGTCTGGAGGCATTTGGGCCTTAGGATTTATATTTGGAGGCGTTTGGGCCTTGGGGTCCGGACTTACGATGACGGCCGGGATTTATCTGCTGGGGATATGTATTTTTGTGCGGGTTCGCAAGGATGGCCATTTGATTTTTGTCCGCTGGGGAAAGGGGGTTCGGGCTTACATTGATGGCCGGTGTTATTTTATGTTTTGAGGGCGTTTGGGCCTTGAGATTCGCATTTGAAGGCGTTTGCACCTTGAGATCTGTGTTTGAAGGCGTTTGCGCCTTGGGGTCCGGACTTACGATGATGGCCGGTGTTTGTTTTGCCATTTAGTGGGCGAGATCCGGACTTACGATGACGGCCGGGGTTAATTTTACCGTTTAGTGGGTGAGATCCGGACTTAAGATGGCGGCCGGTGTTAATTTTGTTAGTTTAGGGATCAAACTGCATTGAATTTGCTGGAAATGGCCTTCGAACGGCCAAGGGTAAAGATTATAAGGGCAAAAGGGGGATTTTGCCTGGGCTGCAAAGGTGTCCTCGCGGATACATCTTGCATGCAAAGAGGTCCGCGCGGATACATCTGTAAATCTGATTTTCTGAATCAGAATCAGATTTCCAGCAACGACGCCCACTCCATTTTTCATTTTTCTGTCGAGGAGAAAAGGAGAAAGAGAGAAGAAAATTTGAATATTGAGCAAAATTTTCTTGAGAGAATCCTTCTGAGTTGCTTAGATTGCCATCATGGCGGAAAGATTGGGGCGAGGTCGTCGTCAAAGGGGCCGAGAGGCCATAGAGAGTAGGTTGGACCTCCAAAGGAATTTTTCTTCCTTCTCACCTTCAACAATGAATCCGGATGAGTTGTATCCGGATTTGGACGTGCACAACTCGAGGGGGAAAGCGAAAATGGAGGTAAGAAATCAAATCTTGTTTTGATTCTTGCTTTGAATGATACTCCCTCCGTCCCAATCTAAATGTCCAAAAATGGGTTCGACACGAAAATTAAGGAAAGTGAGGTAGGAAAGAGAAAAAGTGAGGTAGGAAAGAGAAAAAGTTTAAATGTTGTGAGTATGAAAAATTAAATATGAGAGAGAATGAGTGGGAGGAATAGTTAGGAGAGAGAATGTTGTGAGTGTAAAAGTAAAGTAGGAGAGAGAATGAGTGGGTGAAATAGTGAAAAAAACGTTCTTTTTTTGGAAATGGGACATTTTAAATGGGACGGCCAAAATGGAAAGTTTGGACATTTAGATTGGGACGGAGGGAGTATATGCTAGAACTAGGTTTTAATTTTTTGCATATTTGGGGCTTTTGTTGTTTCCATGCTCGTTTTGTGAAATTAGTATATATTGAGAGGTCATAGCATTTGAAAACCAAATGGGATATTAATCTCACATCGTCTAGGAATTGAAATATTAGAAAACTGAGTAGTATATATTGAGAGGCCTTAGCATTTGAAAACCAAATGGGATATTAATCCCACATCGTCTAGGAATTAAAATGCTAGGAAATGGAGTAGTATAAATTTTAGGGCCTTTAGCTCCTTAGTGAACACCAGCTTTCTTTGTGTTGGGCGCGCCTAGGTCACACCTAGGGCGCCTAATCACCGCCAAATGGCTCCTTAACTAAAACTTTTCATAGCTCCTTAATTTCTCAAGAAAGCTTTCAATTTATTGAGAGGCCTTAGTATTTGAAAACCAAATGAGATATAAATCCTACATCATCTAGGAAATGGAATAGTATATATTAAGAGGCCTTAGCATTTGAAAACCGAATGGGATATTAATCCCACATTGTCTAGGAATTGAAATACTAGGAAATGGAGTAGTATATATTGAGAGACCTTAGCATTTGAAAACCATCGTCTATGAATTGAAATGCTAGAAAATAGAGTAGTATATATTGAGAGGACTTAGCATTTGAAAACCATGGTATATTAATCCACATCATCTAGGAATTGAAGTGCTAGGAAATGGAATAGTATAAATTTTGGGGCTCCTTAGTGAACACCAGCTTTCTTGGTGTCGGGCGCGCCTAAGTCACGCCTAGGGCGCCTAATCATCTCCAAATTGCTCCTTAACTAACACTTTTCATAGCTCATTAATTTCTCAAGAAAGCTTTTCATTTAGTATATATTGAGAGGACTTAGCATTTGAAAACCAAATGGGATATTAATCCCACATCGTCTAGGAATTGAAATGCTAGGAAATTGAGTAGTATATATTGAGAGGCCTTAGCATTTGAAAATCAAATTGGACATTAATCTCATATCGTCTAGGAATTGAAATGCTAGAAAATGGAGTAGTATATATTGAGAGGCCTTAGCATTTGAAAACCAAATGGAATATTAATCCCACATCGTCAGGAATTGAAATGCTAGAAAATGGAGTAGTATATATTGAGAGGCCTTAGCATGATGCTAGGAAATGAAATAGTATAAATTTTGGGATTTTTGACTCCTTTGTGAAGTTAGGTGCGCCTAGGTCATGCCTAGGGCGCCTAATCACCGTCAAATGGCTTCTTAACTAAGACTTTTCATAGCTCCTTAATTTCTCAAGAAAGCTTTCCACTTTCGTTTCGCTCTCACAACCAGTTTTGAAATTGAAACTTGATCGATTTTGTCATTTCACATTTGTAAAATAGTGACTTGCTATAAAGAAAAAGGGAAAAAATAAAAGGGATAGATGTGTGACGTGCTCTATGGAGAGAAACTTCTTCTATTATTTCTAACTTTCTTTGAAATGAATTTTTATCCGTGCATTTAACGCACGGACGTAGCACTAGTTAACCATGAAAATTGAAGTGAACAAACTTTGGATCGGATGGGGTATTAATTTTCCATATTCTGATCCAAATTATTGAAATCAATTGGACAACCTCCTTCTCAACTGAAACTACACATTTATTCAAAAGGGAATCTCAAATGAAACTATCCACCTCTTAAATTGAAAAAATAATACTCCCTCCGTCTCATAAAACTTTACACCTTTACTGTTGAGAACGGAAAATAAGAAATAATGTTATTAAAGTAAGTGTTGTGAGTGGGAGGAGAGAGAATGAGTGGAGAGAATAATAAATTTGAAAAGTGTTGTGAGTATGACAAGTGGGTCCCATAAATAAAGAAGTATTAAAAAAAATTCTTTTTAGGAAAGTGGGACTTTAAAGTGGAACGCCCAAAATAGTAAAAGAGGTAATGTTTTATGGGGCGGAGAGAGTATTACTTTTTTTTACAATAGGATCATTTTCATCTTACATCAACTTTCTACTTATTGTATTCTATTCACTTTTTTCTTTTTTTACCCTATATTTTCATACTCACAATGTCCATTCCATTAACATTATTTTTCAATTTTCGTGCCAAACTTAAAGTGTATACTGTCTTTGTCCCACTAAATGTTACGCTTTTACTTTGATGTATGGATACGGGGATTAATTAAAAGGCGAAGAGAAGTACTCTTTTAATCCTCAACCTATTCAAGATTTTTTCTTGAGGTCACTAAACTATTTCTTTATACTTTCTAGTATTTATTACTCCCTCCGTCCCACCTCAATTGGTCCATTTTCTTTTTTGAGACGTCCCACCTCAATTGGTTCATTCCTTAAATGGAAAGTTTTTACTATATTAATACCCTTATCATCTCCATATATTTACAAAAAAACCATTCATTATATCCACTTTAACTTACTATTCCTCTCATGCATTTTCTCTCCTATTAAATATTTTTAACTTTTACATTCTCTCTCCTATTTCCTACCACACATTTAACTTTTACATTCTCTCTCCTCTAATTTCTACCCACTTTAATAATTTTTCTTAAAAATCGTGTCCCACCTCAATGGACCAATTGAGGTGGGACGGAGGGAGTATATACTTTTCATAGACTATGTAGTCCTTTCGTACAAGAATCATCCATTATTCCATTAAGTGTGTTGATGTGGCATAATGACATCACCATTTAGCACTACCCACAGTGGATAATACCCCCTCCCCCATTTCATCTAACACTTTTTACACTTTTTTTCATCCACCTAATATTTCATCTACCCATTTCATTTAATCCCCTACAATAACTAACTTAAATTAAATTTCAACTCCCTCCAACTCATCATTCTATATCCCATCACTTTGAGTGTTTTTTTTTTTTTGTCCAAATCAAATGAAACTTATATCAATTTGTAGGGAAAAAAATGATGAATTTTGGTGAAAAAAAAAAAAAAATTAATTTACTAGGTGATAATTCAGCTCAAATTAAAAAATGAGTGTTTTTTTTTGTGTCCAAATCAAATGAAACTTATATCAATTTGTAGGAAAAAAAATGATGAATTTTGGTGAATTTTTCTTTTTTTTTAAATCATTTATTATGAGATAATTGAGTTTAAATAATTGGGTGAAAAAATAATAAAGTACGGACCAATGGTTGGCTGACACATGGCAAACCTAGGAAAAACAAAAAAAAAACCCTTGCGCCTCACGCGCCTATCCGGGGCGTGAGGCGCACGCGCCTTGGCCCCTCCAATGCTAAGCCGACACGTGTCCAATTAAAAAAAAAAACTTTCAACCGGGATGAAAATTTTCATCCCGTCAATTAATACAGCCCGCCATTGCACGGTTGTGAATGTGGTGCCCAAATTTTTGTTGGATTCACGCGAGTTTGAAGACATCCGGTTTAATTTGAAAAACGAAGTCGCCACGCCATTTTGATTACCTCAAAACTTTGAAAAAAAGGTTTTTACTTGGGTTCGGAGGTTAAGTTACCCCTTGGGAAGAACGTTTGGCGTTCACCCAAAGTGCCTTGCCGGAGCAAGTCTCCCAAGATTTCAGTAATCGTGCTTGCTTGCGTGCTTTCTTGTGTGCATGTGTTTGAGAAAAAGGGGGGGAATGTCCCAAGTTGTCTTCCGGACGTACAAACCATTTGTTGGTTGTCGCTCGGGATTCCTTGGAATTTTATGTATTTGGGATTATGATCCCGTCCTCATCTTATGACTTGTGATCATCGCATTTTAACCTCGGGACCCTCGGGACTTGCGTGATCGAGAGAATGACTCTCTTTTGGTCAAAGATGAGGTTCTTTAGAAAAGGAGGGTCCTTAGCCCATCAATCCTACGCTTTAAGACGGTCGAGCTCGTATAGAGGCTTCATACTCTTTCTTAAGCGATAATCGGAGATATAGGGTTCAAGGTTATCCCTTTCCAAAGAAATCGTGAACCTTTAATGGAAGGAACGATGTAAAGATAGGATCTTTTACACCGGTCCATTCCTAGGTTGGGGGATAGGGGAAATGCATGATGAAAAATGACTCTTTAATGAAAAGATGACATTTTTGGTTTTAGAAAATGATGCTTTTTGATTGAAAGAAATGATCTTTATGCAAGTGATGCGTAAAGATAGGATTTTTATGCAAATGATGCATGAAAAAGGGTTTTGAATGCAAAGGATGCATTTTTATTGAAAAGATTGGATTTTTATGTGCAAATGATGCATAAAAATGACATTTTTATTTGAAAATGGGGGTTTTAGGTGCAAAGGTGAAATTACCCGGATCCGAGCAGGCTTCGCAGCCCCGGCATCTGGCATCTTTCGCGTTGGAGCGATGTGTCTCGCCGCTTTTTGTTTTTTGTAGAGTCGCCACGCCGTTTTTATTAAGCCCAAAACATTGAAAAAGGCATCGCTTAAAGATAATTTTAAACCTGTTTTTTGTGTGATGAGATTTTGAGTTCGGAGGTCGATGACTCCCAGGAAGAGAATATTAGAATATTAGAGCTCACCCGAGTAGCCTCGTAAAACGAGTCTTTCGGATACCCCTAATATCCTTTAAATGTTGTGTGTGTGTGTGTGTGCTTTTAAAAATGCATGCTGTATCGGATGTCTACATTGTATGCTATGTATGAAAATGTATTGAAATAGTAATGGAAGGAAGCCTTACCAATGTTGGTTCGCGTCTGTCTTCCGCTGGGGAATGGTGTTTGAGGTCGGAGTAGCGTTCCTGCACGGATCGAGATTGCTTCGGGAGATGCCGGTTGTCCGCTGGACGCAGTTTCGGCGTGAGTTGAGGCTGCAGCCGCGCTTCGGGCGCAGGTTCTGGCGTGCGTGGGGATCGTCGGGATCACTCGGGCAGTAGGTTCTGCGTGCGTTGTGGTGGCGGTGGAGTCACTCGGGCAGAGTTTCGGTGTGGTTTGGGATCGTCGGTTTGACTCGGAAAGAGCCGGACACCGTGGAAAGACTGTGCAAGGCCTCGGAGTACCACGAGGGGCCTCAGAGTACCTCGAGAGTGCCTCGGGCAGCGCGGAGCGTCTCGGGAGCGCTGGGAGGCTTCTGAGCACCATAAGGGAGCTCGGAAGGCCTCGGAAGGATCCGAAAGGGGCCGGGAGTGCCTCGAGAGGACTTAGAGGGGAGCCGAGAAGGCTAAGGGAGGAAGAGAGAAGAGGGAGGTGTGTGAAAATGAGGAGGGGGAGCCCTCTATTTATAGTAAAAATTTCGGAGCAAAGAGGTCCGTACGGACCTCCTCGGTTATCCGTAATTTTGGATTTCCTCAATTTGAGGGAATCCGCAATGATGGTGAATATTCGGAATGATGGTGTCCCCGAGCAATAAGGTCCGTACGGACCATCTTGCATGCAAAGAGGTCCGTACGGACCAACTCGCAGGGAGTAATCATTTTCCCCGGGATTTGAGGGAATATTGTGGACTTTAAGGAGATTCAGTAATTATGACAACAAAGAGGTCCGTACGGACCAATATTGCTTTCCCAATTTCCTGAAAATTCCCGAAAGGTCCTTTTGTCCCTTTTTATCCCAGGAAGGCTCCTCCCTTGGTTTGGTTGGGGGTTTGAGAGGGTTTTGAGAGGGTTTTGAGTGCCAAAGGTCTCCGAGACTGCGTTGATGAGTCTGCGGTGTTTCCCGTGTGTTTGAAAGGGTGTGATCCAGATTGGGGTACTTACAGAAGCCCCTCGACGACGTCACTTATGAAAGAAGTGGGCCGCCGATAAGATAAGGGTCCTAATCTGGATCGCGTGGCCGGGAGAGGAAGTGACCGTGAGGGTCAATGTGAGGACGTGGTGGTGTCCTTTTGTGACCGTTTAGGTCAATAGGCCGGACCCCGCGATAGGATTCCTACGTATCCCCGGCGGGAATCAAGCCTCGTCGTAGTTCGGCGCTGGGGTGAGTGTTTTGTGAATGCGGGCGTGGTGGTGCCCCGAAGTGTCGTGTGACCGCCGAGGTCGGTGGCGAGGACGTGGTGGTGTCTGGGTGACCGCATAGGTCGATGGGAAGGACGTGGTGGTGTCCTAGCGACCGTATAGGTCGATGGCCGGACCCCCGTAATAGGATTCCTACGTATCCTCACGGGGAATCAAGCCCGGTCGTAGTTCGAGGTCGTGAAATCTATGAGTGCGGGCGTGGTGGTGCCCTGAAGTGCAGGTGACCGCCGAGGTCAATTGTGAGGACGTGGTGGTGTCCCGGGATGGAAATTTTACGATTTTCCTAATCGGGTGGTTTAAGGCCTTCCGGCGGAGATAGAGTGAGGACTTAAATCGTCTTCCGATTGCGGTTGGTGCCACGCCGTGGAGGACTTTGAATCGTCTTCGGCGGCGGTTGGTGCCACGCCGAAGGACTTGAATCGTCTTCTGGCGGCGGTTGGTGCCACGCTGGAGGACTTTGAATCGTCTTTTGGCGGCGGTTGATGTTATGCGCGAGGACTTTGAATCGTCTTCTAGCCGCAGTTGATGTAATGCGCGAGGACTTTGAATCGTCTTCTAGCCGCAGTTGATGTAATGCGCGAGGACTTTGAATCGTCTTCTAGCCGCAGCTTGATGTAACGCGCGAGACTTTGAATCGTCTTCTAGCCGCAGCTTGTGGAGGCGTGGCCGCTTGTGCTTCGAGAGGCGTAGATGCCTTTGTGTTTTTGCATGTTGAGTAGAAGGTTGGACTTACGATGACCGCCGGTGCTTGCGTGCCGTTGAAGTGGGCAAGGATGACTACGGTGATTGCTTCCCATTTGGCATTTTGGAGGCGCTTCGTGCCTTGGGACTTGTACTCGGAGGTGTTGGCTCCTTTTTGTGCTTATTTTGCCGTTGAGTGGGCAAGGATGATGATCGGGCCGGGATATGCGCCTTGTATGACTTCCCTTTCGCTTGTCGGGGAGGAGCTCGGGCTTACTTTGATGGCCGGTGCTTGCGCGCCGTTGAAGTGGGCGAGGACCGGTCTTACGTCGGCGGCCGTGCTTGAATTGTCGGGGATGCATGACCCCGTAGGGCCCTTTCTCGTTGGGAAGATGACTTCGGACCTCCAGTGGTTGAGTTGTCGTTGAGCGTTTGGAGGCGTCTTGTGCCTTGATATTCGTGCTGGGAGGTGTTGGCTCCTTCTTGAATTGCCGTCGGGCGTTTTGGAGGCGTCTCGTGCCTTGGGATTAGTGCTGGGAGGTGTTGGCTCCTTCTTGAATTGCCGTTGAGCGGGCGGTGGTTGAATTGCCGCTGCTGGCGAGGACCGGTCTTACGCCGACGCTGGGATTGAGTTGCCGTTGAAGTGGGCGAGGACCGGTCTTACGCTGATGGCCGGTGGTTGAATTGCCGTTGGAGTGGGCGAGGACCGGTCTTACGCTGACGGCCGGTGGTTGAATTGCCGTTGAAGTGGGCGAGGACCGGTCTTACGCTGATGGCCGGTGGGATTAAGTTGCCGCTGAGCGGGCGAGACCGGTCTTACGCCGATGGCCGGTGGTTGAATTTTCGTTGGAGTGGGCGAGGACCGGTCTTACGCCGACGGCCGGGATTGAATTGCCGTTGAAGGGCGAGACCGGTCTTACGCCGACGGCCGGGGATTGAATTGCCGCTGGAGCGGGCGAGACCGCGTCTTACGCCGACGGCCGGTCAATTGCCGTTGAAGTGGCGAGGACCGGTCTTACGCCGACGGCCGTGGTCGAGTTGCCGCTGAGGGGCGAGGACCGGTCTTACGCTGATGGCCGGTGGTTGAGTTGCCGTTGGAGTGGGCGAGGACCGGTCTTACGCTGATGGCCGGTGGATTGAATTGCCGTTGAAGTGGGCGAGGACCGGTCTTACGCTGATGGCCGGTGGTTGAGTTGCCGTTGAAGTGGGCGAGGACCGGTCTTACGCTGATGGCCGGTGGTTGATTTGAAGGGTTAGGGACCATTCTGCACTTGGATTTGGCCGGAAAAGGCCTTAGGATGCCTGGGGCAAAGATTATAAGGGCAGGAAAGTAATTTGGCCACCCCTTGCAAAGAGGTCCGTACGGACCAACCTGGTTGCAAAGAGGTCCGTACGGACCACTTTGGTTTTTTACAGTTCCCAGGTTTTGACCGGGTTAAATAACCGAGGCTCCCCCACTTCCTTCTTCTTCCAGGCGTAAACCAGGCGAGAGAGAGAGAGGAAAACTCCATTTTTGTCCAAAATCTTCCATTTTTTCTTAGCTTGAATTGCTTGCAATGGCGGAGGGATCTCGAAGGAGTCGTCGTCAACGCAGTCAGGAAGTGGTTGAGCAGCGAATGGAGCTCCAAAGGAATTGGATTTCGTTCGTTCCATCTTCGAAGAACCCGGATGTCTTGTATCCGAATCCGGAGGTGCACAATCGTCGCTCTATGAACGTCGGGGAGGTAAGAAATCTGCTCCGTTTTGATTCCCGTCGAATTTTTGAATGCTAGAAGTAGGTTTTAGTTTTTCGCATTTTTGAATTTTTTGTTATTATTTTATGCCTTTTTGTGAAATTCTTGATGAATTGTTGAAAATGGACATGTAAAAATTGTGGGTATGTGTATTTTGTGCAGAAATGTGTAGATTAGCTCTTATTTGTGACAATAAAGTGCCTATCTAGTGAATTGCATGCTTTGGGGTTTTGTACCTAATGCTATTTATGTATGTACATTGTGAGAAAATTTGTCGTGTAGTGACAAATTTTGTGAAAAATGTGGCATGTGCTGTATTTTGTGACGGGTTATATGTGAAAGTGTGTGCCGTGTAGGGACGGATTTTTCTTTTAAAAATGTGCTATATAGTGTGTGCCGTGATTTTGGGTGACGGACTCTGTGGGGAAAATATGTGCAATATGTGTCGTGTCTTTGTGACGGGTTATATGTGAAAGTGTGTGCCGTGTAGGGACGGATTTTTCTTTTTAAAAATGTGCTATATAGTGCAGCCGTGTTTTTGGGTGACTGACTCGTGGGGAAAATATGTGCAATATGTGCCGTGTTTTTGTGACGGGTTATATGTGAAAGTGTGTGCCGTGTAGGGACGGATCTTTTTTTTTTTTTTTTGAAAATGTGTCGTGTAGGGTTTAATCCCCCTTTTTTTTCTTTTGAGAAAATGTGTACAGTGGGTGCCGTGTTTTTGTGACGGACTGCATGGGAAAAATTATATGCATGATATATGTGAAAATTATGTGCAATATATGTGCCGTGTTTTGTGACGGGTTATATGTGCCTTTATATTAAGTACTGTGATTGACGTACCTTTGCTGTGTTTACCTGCAGGATGCGAGGCTTATGGCCGGAAAGGCCAAGAGGATGAAGACTCCTGGGGTCGCCGAGGTCGTTGGTTGAGCCGCGGCAATGGATGCCCGATATTTCGTGGACGGTAGGCCGAGTCCCCGGAGGCCGGTTTATGCTTCGGCCCGGGTGTGTTCGTTGAGAACCCGGGCCGGGAGTGAACCGACACAAGGAAGAACAAGAGCGTCTTCCTCGGGCCTTTCGAGTACCGTGGGATACCACCCACACCTTCCATCCGAGCCGGGAGAGGCGACGGTGACGCCTACCGACTTTGCCGCGATCACCGGCTTTCCTTCAAAGGAGGGCCTGCAGACGGTGGAGGGATATGATCTCCGATGGTGCCGGGCCGAGCCGCTGGGCTTTGAGCCTCGTCCTCGCAGGGCCCGGCATGTCAGATAGTGACGTGGAGCCGAAGATTACCGGCCAGTGTGACGGCGGAGCAGCTTGGCGCGCCTTTTTGTGGTATGCACCGTCCGAGACTTTGTTCTCGAACCACGCGACCGCGGCTCCCTTTGCTTTGTTGGAGAGCTTGATTGACCCGGGATAGGGTCTCGTGATATTGCTTGGGGCGAGGTGTGCTTGGCCGAGCTCTACTTCTCTTGGACCGGTTTAGCCGGCGCGCGCGCCTGCTGCCTGCTTTTGACTTTGCTCTGGAGGTACGAGTTTATTGTCGTTTTTTGATTTAGCAACTTGTCATTTCTCCATTGTCTTTTGCACCGAGCCTTCTCTGCTTTTTGTCACTGTGTGTGGTTTTATGAGGTTTTCCAAAGGCTTCCCGTGGGATAGAGATCCCGGGCCGTTGCCGCGCACTCGCTATGCGTCGGGCCGGGCTCGTACGGCGAGGAAGAGGAGGACCACAGGGGGAAGCTCACCATCGCCTACGGGGATGTGCAGGAGCGCTTGAGAGGGGTAGCCCGAGGGGTTCGTCTTGTTCCCGTGGGCTCCTGTGATGAGGGAGATGAGTTTGAGGGGGCTCCCGAGGTGACAGCCGCGCGAAGATGCCGCGGGGCTTCGACTTGTGATGTCATGTATCCGGGAGAGCGGGTCTTCCGGGCAAAGATGGCCCCGTGTGCTTCCCGTGGCTCCGAGGGACCCTCCCTTCGGGATGCTTGATTCCCGGACATGGACGTGCTTGACTTTGAGAGGTACTCGCGGTGTCGGCGCCGAGGAGTTCATCTCAGACGGAGAGGAGTACGGGGCCTTCGTGAGGAGGAAGCCGAGGACGCCGCAGTACCGGCGCGGAGAGAGAGGCCGGCCCGCAGCTCCCCTGCAGGTTTCGATGCCGGGGCCGGATTTCACATACGTCCGCTGGGACGGATCGAGGAGGAGGGTGTCTCAGACTGCTCCGAGCAGCTCCCGCCGCATACAGAGCGGACCCCGATAGATCGGTGAGTGTGGCCGACTCTTTTCCATCTTGGCATGTATTTTTCTTTTTGTTGTTGAGTATAACTATATTGCCGAGCGTTTCCTCGATGCTTGTTGGTGCAGTCCCTGGGAGAGCCTATGATATGTTGACTCGCGTTACGTGGCGATGCGTTCCTTCGCTAAGAAGATGGCGTCGAAGATGTCCCGTCGGCCTCGCGTCGTGTGCCGCCGCACGAGCCTATGCCTTCGAGGCATTCCCGTGGACGTTCCTCCGCCTAGAGCCGAGCCTGAGCCGCAGCAGAGGGGCCTTTGAGGGGGCGGCATAGCATGGATGCCGGACGTCTTCGGAGCCGCAGTGGCCTTCGAGTGAGCAGCCCTTTATCGCTCATGCCTCCGCATGGTGCACAGTGGCGAGGGTTCCTCGTGAGCCTTCTTTCTTTGATCCTTTCACGGATTTGATCCTTCGAGTACTTTTCGTGGGAGCCTCCGCGGTGCCTCTAGATTCGACGACGAGGATGTGACGGGCGAGTTCGCCGGGATGCCCGACTTTTCTTCGGAGGACCTCGCGAGGATGATGATGCCGAGGATTCCGATTAGTATTCATTTGCTTTCCCTCTTTTCATATCCCTCTTTTTTTTTTTTTTTTTTTAGCAAATGTACATTTATGGGTACCTGTAATAAAACACTTGCATTTGCACGGCAAACAGCATTTTATTTTAAGATGTAATGTCAATTTTGTGATTCCCGGGAATTGTCCTAGAAATTGTTGCTATTATTATTTTTTTATTTTGTGCATGCCACGTGAGCTGAGAGTGCATTTGTGGGTAGTGTATGTTTGCCGGGAATGGCTTTGGCCAGTGTTTGGGGCGCTTTGGGAGCAAGGTTTTCACGAGGACAGCTGGCTTTTGTACCGTTTGGCCGGGGAAATGGGTTCCGTTGGGCTGGGGAGACTCTTCATGGTATCGACCGTCCCGGGCGACCGGGGATCGGTTCATGAGAGGGGGAAGCCCCGCTTTGCTCACCTTGTGGCCGCGAGAGAGACTTCAGCCATGTCCGAGGCTCCGACGTCGTTTAGCCCGTGGTCATTTGCTTCGACCTTTTGTGTTAGATATGGATCACCCGCCCGGGAGAGATGGATGGCACAAACTTGGTACGCATCGATCCGCCGGTGGGTTCCGCACCGGGAGGATCGAGACTAGGAGGGTCTTGCAGGAAGGGTCCTACGCCGTCGTGGTTCCAGTTTGTCTTGGTCCTCCTTCGTATTCCGTCGCTTGTTTCCGGCAGCTTGGGATGAAGCAGGAGCCTTTGTCATTGGCCGGGATGACCTTGCTAACCGCGGAGGTAGTTCCCTTCAGTATGGCGCCTCTTCAGTGCCTTCTTGTATTTTCCGAGGGTATGGAAGTATTCCGCTTTTCCTCTTGTGGTACTCCTTAGACGTCTGGGGAGCGTTGTATTGACGACTCGCATCCGGCCCGGTATGAGCAGCCGTGTTGGGCAGTCCCAAGTGGTCTTGGGAGAGCAGTGCGTGTAGCGATTCTGGGACCCGGCTGTCAGAAAGCTATTGCCTTAGGAGTTCAAGCCTGGTTTGACCCTTCGATGTGACGGGAGACACTTTGTTTGACTACGAGACTAGGGTTGACCGACCGACAGGAGAGGTCCTCTTTGGCTGCACTCAAGCAGGAGTGAGATCCGAGCCGAAGCACGGCGAATGAAGCCCCGAGAGCTACCGGATTATTTGACTCTACTGGGGGAGGACCCTGATCTCTGACCGAGAGACGCAGAGTTGGGTTCACGTGAAGCGAAAGAAGACTCGCCGGGACGAGGGAAGAAAGGAAAGAATGGCGAGGGGACAAGCGCCGATGGCGCGGAATGACCTCCTAAGTATCCATTCATTGCATTTGCAAACACATTATTTGTTAAATGTATTAAGCCAGTCTTTTAGCATGTTGTGAACTTGAGAGTAGACCGTGCTTGAACTCATCAAGAAATGTTGTAACCGTTAGTGATTTGTGATTTACTTTTAAAGCTTTGTCGAGACGCAAGATCTCTTGTTTGCCTTTGCTTCGTTGTGCACTTTGTCGGCGTCCGTTCTTGAACTTTTGTTGCATTTGCGGACCGAAGGCGCCTCCGGCCCCGACGGCAATCCCCTTTGGCCGAGGCTTTCAGGCTTGGCCGAGGGGTTGAATGCCCCCGACAAGTCGTTCCGACGGTCTTTTCGTAGCTTCCTTGCCGCTTGTTGGCGCGCTTCTTGACCTCACTTTCGCAGCCTTCGCTTGAGCTTCTTTTGTTGTTTTTTTTGTGAGCCCTTGCTCGAGCTCTCTTTTTTTTTGTGAGCTCTGGCTCGAGCTCTCTTTTTTTTATTTTTATTGTTGTGAGCCCTTGCTCGAGCTCTTTTTTTTTTTTTTTTTGTGAAGCGCGTGAGGGCGAAGACAAACCCCGGCTTGGAAGGCATACGAGCCGGCCGTGCTTGATGCCGAGTGACCCTCGGATGTCCTGATGTTGCCGCCGTCGTTTGACTTGGTCGAGGTGACCGTTGGGGCGTGTTCTTGAAAAGTGCGTAGCTTGATGGAGGTCTTGATTGACATTCAAACTTTTGACTTTTTGTGTGTTTTTAGACCGGACCAATTAAGGTTGCCTACGTCTCCTGACTAGAGGGCTCAGTCCGCGTAGTTCGACACTACATGGAGTGCCAAGAGATGCACACCTGTTCTTCTTCGTGCGAAGTATCTCGCGAAGTTTGCTTCCGTTGACCGGATTCACGAAGGGATTGCCGTCCTAGGTCCGTTAGCTTCATGGCGCCTCCGGAGAAGATCTTTTGAACCACGAAAGGGCCGATCCACGCTGGTTCCCATTTTCCCACTGGGTTGGTTCGAGTGGGAGGCTTTTCTTCGAGTACAAGGTCACCTTCCCCGATGTCTCGGGATTTGACTTTCTTGTCGAAAGCTCTAGCCATCCCGCTTTGATAGGCTCCTGACGTGTTCCATGGCCTTTAGTCGTCGCTCGTCTAGCGTGAGCCAATTGGCCATGTTCGGCCGAGCCATTCAACTTCGTTGATGTCATTTTCCAGCAAAGCACTCCTGAGTGAGGGAATTTCCACTCGATGGGAAGGACTGCTTCCATCCCGTAGGTCGTGGCAAATGGGGTTTCTCCCGTGGGTGTTCGACCGATGTGCGGTAGCCCCAAAGTGCGAGGTGCAGCTTCTGGGCCAATCTCGTCCTCGGGTGGTCATTTTTCTGATGATCCGTTCGAGGGTTTTGTTTGCCGCTTCCACGGCGCCGTTTGTTTGTGGCCGGTAGGGAGAAGATTTGTGACGTGTGATCTTGAATTCAGCCAGCAGTCTGTCGAATTCCCCCTCGAAGTGTGAACCGTTGTCTTATATGACCTCATTTGGGATGCCGTATCGGCATATGATGTTTTCTTTGAGGAAATGCGCGACCTTCCTGGAGGTGAGTACCTTGTAGGACTTGGCTTCGACCCATTTGGTGAAGTAGTCGATGGCTACTAAGATGAACTCGTGACCGTTGCCGCTCGGCGGAGCGATTTTCCCGATGACGTCAATTCCCAAGTGGCAAAGGGCCAAGGTGTAGTCATGCAAGAGAGATCGTGGGGCGGCAGATGATTGAGGTTGAGAACCGTTGGCACTTGTCGCAGCCTTTTCGGACAAAGTGGATGCACCGCTCCACGGAGATCTAGTAGTAGCCCATCCCGAGAATGATTTGCATCGTGGCTCGGCGTTCATGTGGGGACCGCAAGCCCCATTGTGGACTTCGTTCATGAACTTGCTTGCTTCTTCTTGGCCGACGCAACGTAGGAGTGGCCCATGGTAGCGTTTCTTGTATACATGTCCCCGAGGATGACGAAGTGAGAGGCAAGGCGTTTTAGTGGCCATGATGCTCTTGGTTTTGACCCCTTCGTGTGTGGGTCTCCCTTGTTCATGAAGGTGGTTTCCGTTCTTGAGGTATTGGAAGATCCGGTTATACCATGGCTCATTGACGGGCTTAGGTTCCGGGTTCGATCTCACAACAAGAGGCAGGAATTTCCTTTCGTCCGACTTTGAAGGGTTTGATTGCTTTTCCTTCAGTGGATTTCCACAAGGGAGGCCAAGGTGGCTAAGGCATCCGCAAACCTCGTTTCGGTCTCTTGGCAAGTAATGGAAGGTGACCTCTTCGAATTGTGTGATGAGGTCCTCCATGCGTGCATGGTATTTTGCAAGCCCGGGTCTATGGTTTTCCACTTGTTGGAGACTTGGTTGATGATCAAGGCCGAGTCCCCATAAACTTCGAGTTTCGGACATTCCTCTCGAGTGCGGCTTGTAGTCCACAGTCAAGCAGCTTCGTATTCGGCGGCATTGTTGGTTACCTCAAAATTGAGCTTTATAGCAATTGGGGTGTGCTCGCCCTGGGATCCACCAAGAGCATACCGATGCCGTTTCCTTTTGTTAGCCGTCCGTCGAAGAACAAGCTTGCCATCGATTTTCGCTTTCGATTGTGAAGATTCCTTCGTCCGGAAATTGTGGTTCGGGGCCTCGAGCCTCGTCATTGGGAAATCACCGCTTGTTCACCCATGGCCCGTCCCTCGATTGACTTTTGGTTTACGTACTTGATGTCAAATTCCGCTAGGAAGAAAGACCATTTGGCGAGCCTCATTGACAGAGATGGTTTGTCGAAGAGGTACTTGACCGGGTCCATTTTGGAAACCAAGTGTACCGTGTGCGACCGCATGTAGTGCCGTAGTTTCCCGACAACCCATACCAGAGCCGCGCAGGTTTTCTCGAGGGCCGAGTAATTGAGTTCGCCGCCTTGAAACTTTTGACCGACGAAGTAGATGGCGTTTTCGACCCGTGACTCCTTCTTTTCTTGACAGAGCATGGCTCCAACCGCGGTGCCTGGCCACGCTAGGTATAGCAACAAAGTGGCTTTTCCTCGTGGGAGGACAGAGAATCGGAGGACTCACAAGGTATGCTTTTATTTTTTCAAAGGCATCTTGGCATTCTCGAGTTCCATTCGATGTCGGCGTTCTTCTTCATCGCTTTGAAGATTGGCTCGCATATAGAGGTCAATTGGTTGACGAAGCGGCCGATATACCGTAGGCGGCCCATGAAGCTTTTCACCTCTCGTCTCGAGTTTGTGGTGGTCTCATTTCGATGATAGCCTCGATCTGGGAGGATCAACCTCGATGCCTCTCTCGGTGACCATGTATCCCAAAACCTTGCCTCGCTTAACCCCAAATGTGCATTTGGCGTGGTTAAGCCTCATTGAGTGTTTTCTGAGGCGATCAAGAATTTTCTCAGTCTCGCGAGGTGTTGTCCGTCTCGATCCCTTTGAGCGGATGATCATGTCATCGACGTACACTTCGATCTCTTTGTGGATCATATCGTGGAAGAGGGCGGTTGCGCCCTTTGGTAGGTAGCCCCGCTTCTTCTTAGTCCGAACGGCATTACCGTAGCAAGAGGTTCCCTGTGGGGTTGTGAAGGCCGTCTTTTCTTGATCTTCTTCGGCCATCTTGATTTGATTGTAACCGCAAACCGCCCACGAAGGACTTGACTTCGAAATTGGTCAGAGTGTCTACCAACATGTCGATGTTGGGTAAGGGAAAATCGTCCTTGGGACTTGCTTTGTTGAGATCTCGAAAGTCCACGCAATGCCGTACTTTTCCATCGGCCTGTGACGTGACGATATTGGAGAGCCATGCTGGGTACTCGATCACCCCGATGAAGCCGACGCTGAGCATTTTTTCGATCTCCTCTTTGACTTGTAAAGACCATTCCGCTTGATTCGGCGTAGCTTTTGCTTGATGGGTTTAGCCTCGGGATTCAAAGGGATCCGGTGCTCTACAATGTTAGGATCTAATCCGGGCATGTCTCGGTAAGACCAAGCGAACACGTCCACGAACTCTTTGAGCAAGGCGCTCAATGCGTCTTGCTCGTGCCGGTGAAGAAACTTCCGATTTGCGTCTCTTTTCGCTCTTCAGCCAGCCTCCCAAATTCACTTTGGTTAAAACCTCCTCGGCAAACTTGGGCCCGGTTTTTCTCTTGTTTGACAACATGCTTAAAGATGTTCTTAATGTATTGTTCGTTTAATGTGTCTGCTTCTTTATCAAGTGAATCGTTATTAACCTGTTTGTGTGTTAGTTAATTTATCGCTTGTTAAAGATGCAAATGAGAGGATACTCGGAAAGATCGAAGCATTCATTAAGAGCATACGGAATACATTATTGGCAATGAGTTCGTAATCTTCTGGCGTGAGGCCATCGAGATGACTCGAGAGACTCAAATTCAAAGCTAATGGACTCGTGGATGAGTTTTGACATTAGACTCTAGGACTCGAGGGTCGAGACCAAGTTGTTCGATCATGTCCTTTTTGGCAGCTGGTCCGGAGAAAGTGGCCCTGTTATTGAGTGGCAATGAGCTTGATAGGAGATGGGGCTTGAAGGGCTTTATGTCACCGTTCCCGATCATTGCTATCACAGAGTTATCAGAAACAAAATCGATTAGATCTGGCATCTCGATTTCTTCTTTGAAGAGCAGGTGGAGCAGTGGCTCGTCCCAAGCATCGCCTGCGGAGTCTTTTGCTTTTGTCTTGGGCATTACTAGCTCGAATGCAGACTCATTCCGTTTGTTGAAGGCAGGAGTGTCAACAGAGAGTTTTTCGAGTTCTTTTGCCAAAGAGGGGGTTTTCCCGAACCAAAATTCGTTGTGAATAGTGGTGGTTGTGGATCCCGGCAGGGGCGGTGTGTCGAGGAATGCTCTTCGGACAGGATTTGGCTTGAGGCCTCTGAATCTTGCCAGGTTCAGCTGGAGCTTGTCCATGGTTGTCGGCCAGCTTTGTTTGGCACTGATCAGCTCTGTTCCCTTTTCTGGATCTTCTTCCAAGTTGCCGGCCTTCTTTGTGAAGTACTTGGTCATGTCGAAGCTGTAAGGACGAAGATCGGAGATGGCGTGCAAGCCTCTTTTTGTTATACGTGGAGTGTTTTCGTGCGGCTTGCTTGTCCTCCGCAATGTGTTCGGGAGTAGGAGAGTATCCTGAGCCGTGCAAGGTATTCTGTTCTTTGATATTGATGATCCGTTGAGTGCCACGATGGCGTTTTCCCAAACCGAGCCCTGGATGTAGTTCATGTGCTTCATCATTTTCATCGGGGGAGGAATCTTGTCCCAAATCAAAGGCAAATCTATGTGGCACACCTGGGCCTTTGGGCTCTCGATGGTGAACCCTGTGAGCATCATGCCGTCATCATCGTGTTTGATCTCTAAAACCGGGACGCCGTTGGTGTCGGTCCTTTCAGTGACTATGCTTTGTCGCCGTAGATGATGGTCGATCTGTTCCTTGGATGAACTTTACGCATTGATGGAGAGTAGATGCCACCCCATTGATACCGATGTAGCGAAGGGCGTCCCAAAATGGCAGTGAAGGTGATCGGGATGTCGATGACTTGGAAGTGCATCGGGACCATTTGTTTTCCGAACCACAAGTTCAGGGGTGGCTATTCCCAAGCGGGCGGGATGTTGAGTCGTATGCCTTGATTGCCCGAGTCGAGGGCTTTAGATCGGTTGCTTTGATCCCTAGCAAATCCATCATTTTGGCTGGAAGGACGTTCATGGATGATCCCCCATCTACCAACACTGTGGGAGACGACGCTCGTCCGGTTGAGCTGTTATGTAGAGAGGCTCGTTATGGTCGGCCCCAAATTTTGGAAGGTCGAGCTGTGAAGGTGATGATATTCTTTGTAATTGACGTTGCCAATCCATCCGGCTGCTTCATCGGGTGTCACCGTGATGGGAACCATAGGTGCGGGCCAGCTTTCTTCCAACTTGAGCTTGTGCGGGTAAGATGAAGTGAGTAAGGACCAGAGCGAGATGTTAGCTGAGTGCGCTTGAGCCGTGTCAAGACAGGATCTTGACCTTTGGGTCCAAGGTTTCGGCTTCTTTGGCGTAGGGTCCCTTTTCGCCCGTGGCTCGTGTATGGGCGGCCTTTTGTCCGTCCGTGGAGGATTCACTGGGATTTGGCCGAACGTGTCGAACATTCACCTCTGGACTTATGGTTTTGCTTGTCTCTCCTATTTACGTAGTGGGAGGAGCCCGATTGGCGTAAGGCCGGCTGCGCATTTCAATTCGTTATTTGTCATAGCCTTTCTTGAAGCATCAATAGTGGCTTTGAGATCTTCCCAAGACGGGGTTGGATTATCTGGACCTTCTGGGCCTTCGGTGGCGGTGCGAAGCTCGTCCCAAATGATCATGGAGCAGACATTGCGCGTGGCCTTGTGCGAGAGCTAGGTTCTTTGGAGTAGATGACGTAGTAGTCAAACTTTCTGAGGGTTCTCCAAGGGTTCCGACTGTGGGATCACCAGATTCATACCTCTTTTTCGGTTTTTGTTGAGAAGATAGCTTCTTCTTTTGTCGAGGATGGCCCTCGTTCATTGCATCCTGGAATTCCATTTCCGGACAAGCACTTCAATCGCAGACGTCCCACCGAGATGTGTTCGTTGTTCGGCGGTGGTACCGGGACCTCGGGAGGCCGGATGGGCAAGCTTTCCTCGGAAGGTCTTGTGGCCTTACGTCATAGCTGCATGGCTCGTACGAGGGTAACGGAGTTGACTTACGGGAGACAAATGAGAGATGTTAGAGGCTGTAGGAGCTTGATCATGGCTTGGGAAGCCCAGGTAGTTGGGTGGCTAAGATTCCGAAGTGGTGCATGGCCCCTTCGATCCAGCTTGTTGCTCACCTTGACGTTTCTCAATAGCCATGAGGACCTCGCCAAACTTCTTCCGGTGTTGGGAAATTTCTTGGGGGTAAGGTCCCGTTCTCATCGTTATTATCCACCGACTTGGCCGTAGGGAATTGACTGTCTGGTGACAGAGCTAGGAAGGAAGGACCTTCTTGTTTTGACTTGGAGACGGGTTCCCGGTACTCGACCACCGTCTCGTTAGCCGGAGGGTGATGGGCAAGGTTTAGACACGGGAATGGCCTAACGGGATAAAAGGGGAAAGCTCACGTGGCATGCGGTTTCCGTTTCTTTTATTTTCGATTTTTTGTTGTTTTAATTTACTTAAAACATGTTTTCTCGTAATACTAGGTAGGTTGGAAAAGATTGCTCTTCTTTTCGCAACTATGCTAGATCCCGGGTCGATGGAGACCATCCGTGCGCTATAAGCCCTCGTTTTGCACCCGTATTTCGACATCCCGGGGTGGACGGCCCTGTGCGAGGGTCCTATAGTGCAAGCGGTTTCCACCGGCCTATAAGAAAAATCGAACCTAAGGACCGAGCCTCGTCATGTTCGTTTTGATGCGTTAGCCATGTGAATAAGTGAACCGAGCCGGCCACTAAGTCAAGATCGTGTCAAGAGTTCGGCATGACCTCTCTTTACCTTGCTTGCGCAAGAGGATCCGTGACGTTGGGCGTTGGCTGGGTCATATCGTCATGGGCGACGTATCAAAGGCGTGTTGACATGGTGTCATGCGAGCATGGATGTATATCCGGACGGAACATCGTGCAGGTGTAGCTTCGGAAATCAAGATCAGTCAAGATTTTAGCATGACCTTTCATCACTTTGCTTGCATGAAGGGATCTTGAGTTCCGAGCCTTGACTCGTAAAATGGCCGGCATGGTATATGTATCCAGCCGTATGACACGGACTGGTAAAAACCAACCGAGTCCGGACAGAGTGTGACTCGAAGACTCAAACGTGCGGGGTTGACGCTTGGCTAGGATGGGATGTTTGGAATGATCCCGTGCGCATCCAAGAGGCCTAGGAAGACCTAACGGACGCAACCGAGACCACTCCGGGTTAAGTGGTTGTAGTGTGCAGTGTATCCGAGGCGACGGTGCGAGTAGCGTGCGGTGTAACCGAGGCGGCAGTGTGAGTAGAGTGCTGTAACCGAGGCGGAGGTGCGCGTAGTGTGCGGTCTCTAAAATTCTTTTACGAGTAAAATGAAGTTTTTTTTTTTTTGAAGAATTTTAAATGTATGCACGAGATGTATATTGATGCATTTTTTTTGTATTTTTATTTTTTTTTGTAAAATAAAAACGAAGCACGCGCACACACACATAATGCTTAAAGGAAGGGGTAAAATGAAAGTTTGACCCTCATCATCGTTTTAAAAATCTTTTGTTTTGTTTAAAAGTTTTTAAAACAAAATTTCCCCAATACGGAGTCGCCAACCGAAATTACCCGGATCCGAGCAAAGCCGCAGCCTCCCGCATCCGGCATCTTTCGCGTTGGAGCGATGTGTCTCGCCGCTTTTGTTTTTTGTAGAGTCGCCACGCCCGTTTTTATTAAGCCCAAAACATTGAAAAGGGCATCGCTTTAAAGATAATTTTAAAGCTGTTTTTGTGTGATGAGATTTTGAGTTCGGAGGTCGATGACTCCCGGGAAGAGAATATTAGAATATTAGAGCTCACCCGTAGCCTCGTAAAACGAGTCTTTCGGATACCCCTAATATCCTTTAAATGTTGTGTGTGTGTGTGTGTGCTTTTAAAAATGCATGTCAGTATCGGATGTCTACATTGTATGCTATGTATGAAAATGTATTGAAATAGTAATGGAAGGAAGCCTTACCAATGTTGGTTCGCGTCTGTCTTCCGCGGGGGAATGGTGTTTGAGGTCGGAGTAGCGTTAGGTACGGATCGAGATTGCCCGGGAGATGCCGGTTGTCCGCGGACGAGTTTCGGCGTGAGCCGAGGCTGCAGGCTGCGTTCGGGCAGAGGTTCGGCGTGCGTGGGGATCGTCGGGATCACTCGGGCAGAGGTTCGGCGTACGGTGCGGTGGCAGGAGTCACTCGGGCGAGTTTCGGCGTGGTTTGGGATCGTCGGTTTGACTCGGAAAGAGCGGGACACCGTGGAAAGACCAGCAAGGCCTCGGAGTACCACGAGGGGCCTCAGAGTACCTCGAGAGTGCCTCGGGGCGGCGGGAGCGTCTCGGGAGCGCTCGGGGAGGCTTCGGAGCACCACAAGGGAGCTCGGAAGGCCTCGGAAGGATTCGAAAGGGGCGGGAGTGCCTCGAGAGGACTTAGAGGGGAGCCAGAAGGCTAAGGGAGGAAGAGAGAAGAGGGAGGTGTGTGAAAATGAGGAGGGGGGGCCCTCTATTTATAGTAAAAATTTCGGAGCAAAGAGGTCCGTACGGACCTCCTTGGTTATCCAGAATTTTGGATTTCCTCGATTTGAGGGAATCTGCAATGATGGTGAATATTCTGGAATGATGGTGTCCCCTGAGCAATAAGGTCCGTACGGACCATCTTGCATGCAAAGAGGTCCGTACGGACCAACTCTGCAGGGGAGTAATCATTTTCCCCGGGATTTGAGGGAATATTGTGGACTTTAAGGAGATTCAGTAATTATGACAACAAAGAGGTCCGTACGGACCAATATTGCTTTCCCAATTTCCTGAAAATTCCCGAAAGGTCCTTTTGTCCCTTTTTATCCCAGGAAGGCTCCTCCCTTGGTTTGGTTGGGTGTTTGAGAGGGTTTTGAGTGCCAAAGGTCTCCGAGACTGCGTTGATGAGTCTGCGGTGTTTCCCGTGTGTTTGAAAGGGTGTGATCCAGATTGGGGTACTTACAAAAGGGTGCACCTCTATGAAAAAGACTACATTTTTATGACAAATGAGGTTTTAATGCATGCAAAAGGGAAAGGGGGTGATAAAGATGTGATCTTTATGAATAAATGCCAAGTCCCAAGCAAGATATATGAATGCAATGAGCAAGTATATCAATTAAAAGCAAGGTTAGGGCGTGCGAGGTTACCAATTGCTTCCTTTGCTTCTTTGGTCGGAGCTAGGAGGAGAGGTTGGTCTTGGATCTTCAAGGAGGAGGGAGGGAGCTTCTTGGCCTTCTTCTTCACCTTCTTGAGCTTCCAGCAGTATTCTTCACGTATTTGGAGTGTTTGTGGGTGACTTGCTATGGATTGTGTGTGTTGAAATGGGTAGAGGAGGGCTCTATTTATAGGCAGTCTGGATAAGGCTAATGAAGCCGTGCGGCTAGGGACGACGAGCTAATGCGGCCGTGCGGCATTATCCATCATGGGACTCAAAGCATTTCTAGAACCATGCAAGGTGGCAAATTCTAGAATCCTCTTCCTAATTAAGAAAAACGTGTTTCTTAATTAGGAAGGCTCCCTTCACCCTTAATTTAATTTGGGACTGCTTCTAACATTTCCGGAACACTAGGAAGGTCCGGGGAATTACCTGGGAAACTTACCGAAATTGCCGGGAAATTTAACCTAGGAAGGCATGAGCAGTTTGGGTACTTATAGAAGCCCTCGGCAACGTCACTTGCAAGGAGAGTGGGGTTGTCGATAGAAAAGGATCCGACCGGCGAATGCCGAGACGGATTGGGTGACCAGGTGGTCGAGTGGTGAACCTCCGGAAGGCTACCTACGTATCCGGAGGAATCAAGCCAGGCCGTAGTTCGGAATTAGGATCCGGCCGGGGAAGGAAGAAGAGAAACTGGTCTCTTCTTTGGGAAATAGAAGAGAAAATGACCTAGGAGGTCAAGCAATTGATCCTACCGGGGATATGCTAGGAGTGACCAAGGTGGTCGGATATACGAACCTCTATGAGGGGCTGCTTTATCAGCCGAGGAGTGACAAAGAAACGGGGTGACCAAAGTGGTCGAATGGCTGGACCTTTTATAAAAGGCTACCTACGTATCCCAGTGAGGAATCGAAGCCTTGATCGTAGTTCAAGCATCACTAGATAGTTAGGAACGATGTCTAGGATTCTTGAGATTTTGACAATTAATGGAAGGCTGTCACACGATTGACAATTAATGGAGGATGTCACACGATTGAAACTAGAGCTTACGTCACTATCGAGTGGATAGAGGTAGCTAGAGTTTGGTGAACTTGAGCATACGTCTCAATCTCTTTCGAATCGAGAGATATGGGTTGCCAATGACTTGAGCATACTGTGTCTCAATCTCTTCGAATGATTTAAGCATACGTCTCAATCTCTTTCGAATCGAGAGATATGGGTTGCCAGACTTGTAATGATTTAAGCGTACGTCTCAATCTCTTTCGAATCGAGATATGGTTGCTGACAGTACGTCTCGATCTCTTTCGAATCAGAGATATGGGTTGCCAATGACTTGAGTGATTTAAGCATACGTCACTATTCGGGATAGAGGTAGCTTAAGTTGAGAGAAACTTGAGCGTACGTCACTATTCGGGATAGAGGTAGCTTAAGTTGAGAGAAACTTGAGCGTACGTCACTATTCGGGATAGAGGTAGCTTAAGTTGAGAGAAACTTGAGCGTACGTCACTATTCGGGATAGAGGTAGCTTAAGTTGAGAGAAACTTGAGCGAAGGCCACTATTCGGGATGAGGTAGCTTAAGTTGATAGTAAACTTGACAACCTGAGGTTGTCACCTAGCGTTATCCCGTTATAACGAAATTAACGGAGGCGGCGGGAATAGAGCTTGATTGCTAAAGAGATAAGGGATATTTTACGAAAAAGATGTTATCTTGGTTAAAAGATAACGGAAATTGCATGCCCAGGTGGAAGGTCCGGGGGCGGGATTGTAATTTGCGCTCGGAGCGAATGAAGCCGCCGGCATGAGATGGAGAAAAAGGAGCCATACGGCTAGAGACTGTTTTTTCAGATTATTTAAAACGAGGTTTGAACGGGCATTGGGCATTATTGCCGCCCAAGAAGCGCCGAGGAAGAGAGAGGAGAAAGGAGAGAATTTCTTGAAAATTCTTTCAATTCCCTTTGCTTCTATCGATTTGGAATGGATCCGGAGGGCAATCCCATATCGAGGCAAGCAAGAAGGAACATCTCCGCGGCTGCTAGATGGAGGAGGAAGGAGCTCGTTCGGACGGAGAGGAAGTATGACTTCCGTACGCCTCCATCGGAGCTCTATCGAGGAGAAGAGAGCATAAATCAACGAACCCGCGATCGGTTGGGGTAAGCATTCTCATTTTGCTCAAATCCGATGATTTTGCTTGATTTTGAATGATTTAGGGCTTGACCCAAATTCTAGGATTTTTCTAGGATTTTTTTCTAGAATGATTTTGAATGATTTTGAGATGCATGAACAACCTATGAGGCTAAGAATATGCATGTGCAATTTATTTGATGAAAATTATGAGAATGACTCACTTTTTTTCTCGCAAAATGAAGTAAGAATGAGAATTGTCTAAATATGAGACGGAGTTCTTGCCTTGTGCTAGAACTAGGTCAAAATTCTGATTTTCAATGAGAAAACATGATTTTGGAAGATGAAAAGGATTCATGCATGCCATTTTATTTGGAAAATAATGCTTATGTGCAAAGAATCGTGAAAATTGTGATTTTGTGCTTTAGGAGAGTAATGAGACTTGACATGACGCGTTTCAAATGATGAAAGTCACGTTTTTTGATGCAAATGATGCTAAAAAAAAACTTTTGTGAATGCTTTTCTTTTGAAAACATGTGCACTTTCGTGAATATATGCATGCTTTTGAAATGATGAATGATTGACACACTTCTTTGTGCTTGTCTACAGGAGAACAAGTCTAGAGGACCATCTGAGATAGCGGTCAGGCTTTGGCAGAGGATGCCGAATTTTGAGAAGAATGGGGCGAACCCCAAGAATTTGGTGAGGGCTACCGGTCTGGACGCGTTTGTAGAGGCCATCGGCACGGGGATTCACGTCACCTCAAAGAGCAAGGGCCTGGTTCAGGCTCTTTCTGAGTTTTGGTGGGACTCTACTCATAGTTTCCACTGAGTGGGGAGAGCTTCTTGTGACTCCTGCCGATTTTACGGCGATTGCGGCCTACGGTTCACGGGAGGCCCGTGACTTGGAGAGACCACATTATAGGCTGAGGAGTTCCGGGCTTTGGTTGGATTTGAGGCGATTCCCAAGGGATTGGGTATGGAGACGAGGAATGTCGAGGTGGCGATTCGAGACTTGCATGCGAGCTTTCTTGCTAATGATGTGGCTTGCCCGGTGGCTAGAGCATTCATATGGTTGATGCTATCAGTCACTATCTTTGCTAATTACGGGACGGGCCATGACTTGCCTCCTCGACTCTTTGGAGGATGTGGATGGGATAGGGACGGTCTCTTGGGGAGAGGCCGGATTGGCGGAGCTCTACTTCTCGTTGGACATGTACGGTCGAAACAAAGGCTGCTTCTATGGGTGCTTCTCATTTGCCCTTGAGGTAGTCTCCTTTCTCTTCTCTTTTCTCTTTTAAACGGAGACTTTTATGAGAGAGAGAATGACCTTTTGATGCTTTGAATATGCGGGCTGGTTTTGCGAGGTGATCGGGTTCTTTCCTTGGAACCCGGCGAGTGATATCACCATTTTCCCTGCGATGGTTATTTGGAGGAGATGTGAGGGATAGGTTCACGGGGAAGACCGGATCACTTTCGACTACAAGATGGTGAAGCTTGTGCTCAGCAAGGATGGACCGGATGGAGTGGACTTCTACCCACAGGGGCGGTATCAGGAGATTTTCTTTGGGAGATGCTTTGTCGAGGTGACAAGGCGAGAGGAGGTGGCTATTGGGGCGACTTGCGACATCATATGCAGGGGACCGTTTCTCGAGCGGCATGGTCATGTCCCTCCATTGGACGCCATTACTCCACACGATCCTCCGGCCACGGATCTGCGGCCCGAGGCGCGGGCGGATGAGATTGAGAGGTACCGGGGAGGTATAGGCTGCGGAGGAGTATTTTGACATAGGGTACCCCTACATTTGTGTTTGTGGAGCGGCGCTTTGAGGACGCCACGAAGGCGCGAAGGCGGCGGTCACTCGGGGATATGGGGAGGATGAGCCTGCGGCCCGCCTATCCCTCCTGCACACCTCTCATACGTCGTACACGGAGTGCAGAGGAGGATGAGGATTCTGTCCACTGACACGAGGAGCCCCGGTATACCACTGCCACTGATAGCCTTTGTGAGTATACTCTTAGGGTCTTATTCCCTTTTTAGCTTTGATTTTACGCTTTTTGCAATTTTGAGATTTTACGAGATTTTACGAGATTTTCTTTTCTTTTCTCGGGTTCCGGCTCGCACATATGACGGAGTTGGTCGGGCGAACGGGGGCTGGAAAGACGTGTGCCGATCCTTGGTCAAGAAGGCGGCTGCGCTACTAAAGCGTCAACAAGCGTGCGGGAGCACTGTGCGCAAAAGGAGGCATGTCGGGCGCGGCATCCTCTTCCTCGGCTTCGGAGTACTCATCCGGTGCCGGGCCTCGGGGCGAGGTCCTAATGCTGATATCTTGGAGCGGTGGCGGAGTACGAGCACGACAACATCCCTCTTTCCGATGCGAGCGACCGGGAGGACGTGATGAGAGAGCCTAGCGTCTATGGTGGCCGGTGATGAGGAAGAAGAAGAATGCGAGGCCTAGGGGGTCTCTAGAGTAGATTTGGAACAAAACAAACAATGAACACTTTTTTATGCACAACTTGTTTATTTCTTGCTTTATTTGGGCGCCGATGGGGCGAAGACATTGTACTTATGCTTTATTTGCTTTTCTAATTCATGCTTTTTCAATTTGCATATTATCTGAGCCTTGGGCGATTTTTGCTTGGAATCGGGGAAATTTGGCTTGGGCCAAAAATGATTTATAATGGTGTATAAATGCTTGAATGGCTTACGGATATGTTTTTGTACGGGTTTTGGTTGAAAAAGTGGGGTGAAAACTCCTTGGGCAGCAACTTTGGTTCTTTGCAGAATTTTTCTGCAGAGGGCTAATGTAGCCGTGCGGCATGGCCTTGAGGGCAAATGAAGCCGTGCGGCTCACGGTTCTGTACAGGCTGGTTATTTTACTGAATAAAAGCAAGGCTTGGCCATTTCATTTCATTTTCACTCTAGACTTGTCCCAATTGTTCCCAGAGCATATTTTGGACCTAAAAGCACCATCTTTGATCACTTTGCGATGGAGAAGCCCGTCAGATTGCAAAGGGAAGCGAGACCATTTTCTATCCGGTCTTCAATCTTGGGCGAGACATAACTTCCAAAATCACAAGGGGCTGCTTGATTCTTCCTTCAAGATCAAGTCTTTATGGCATTTGAGGGATCTCCGCGATTGGGACACAGTTGAGAGCCGCGGCAAAGTTACAGGACGTCCGGAGACATGTTTCTTGCTTTTCTTACAACGAAATCGTCCCAACGCACGAAGACTTGAGCCTTGATTGGGGTCCCGAGGCGAGGCTATATCTATTCCGGCGATCGGAGACGTGCCGGTGGCGGTAAAGCTTGCATCTTTTCTGCGAGATTCCTCTGGGAGAGGCTGAGAGGATGATGGTAGCCCGGATAGGATTGACCTTTACGATATCCGGGCAGGTTTGGATCTCCGGCTATGGCTGCTACCGCGGTGGCTATGGATGCTTTCATTCTGCGTATTCTACGTTACATTCCTTTGCTTGAATCCGTGGGGATTTGTCACGGTGGTCTCTGGACATGGTCGAGAGGCTGAGAGGCAGGAAGGATATCGTCCCACGGTTTTGGGGAGACTTTGCATGGGATCGACGGGATGGCTCGGGAGACCATTTCATGAGGTCAGGGAGTCCGGCTATGTTGACTTTATGGGCTGCGGGGAGAGGCTCGGGGCTTTGCACGGGGCTTTGCCGACTCGGTGCCCTTGGGTGATTTCTCGGAGAGGTGCACCTAGGCGGCGGGAACGGGGTAGGCTGGGAGGCGATGATGGCTAGGCTATCCACTTCGGACATCCGTTGGTGGATACCACCTTTGGAGGTTGCGGACCCGGGAGGATATTTCGGGAGTCTTATGTTGTGAGGGTTCCGGATTTGCTGGTCATCCTTCTACATACCTGCTTGGTATCCGGGCGGTTTGGGGCTTTACGGGAGCCATTGAGTGGCGGGAGGACATCCGGACCATGGAAGTGGTGTCATTGGACATGAGGGATCCGGCCCGGCTTCTCTTTCTTCTCGAGGGCTTGGACACATCTTGCTTTCCCACCCGGGGGCTATCTTCGGGAGCGGGGAAGAGCACCATCTTGACCACTTGTCTACTTGGGCGGGTACGAGAGGGAGATGGGAGCGACTCGGGTCATCTTGGAGGAGAGACGTCGAGCTTTATTGGGAGGCTGACCACGACTCGAGTAGGACTACGAGGAGACCGAGGCTAAGGCGAGTTGCCATAACCAATCGAGGTGACTTGGTCGGGGACATGGAGGCTCGGTACAAGAGGTTGTCCGAGGTTGCTCCTTTGAGCGAGGCTCGGAGGGAGGAGGTGCGGACTCGTGCTCGGATAGAGAGAGCACTTATTGACACGGGTTTGGTGGAGGCTCCGGTGAGGATACGGAGGTCGGAATGAGGGATACCGAGCATCATAGACAAAAGAGGAAGAAGACTCGACGGGGCCGAGGAAAAGGGAAGAAGACCAAAGAAGACTCGGCGAATGACGATTGACAAATCTTTTCTTAGGATTCCCTTATTGCCATTTGCAAACACATTAGTTTATTTAGGCATTTTATTGTATTTTAGATCTTTGTAGCCAGGCTAGCGAGTCAAGAGGTGACCGTGCTTGAACTCATCAAGAAGTTTTTAACTTGTAATGAACAAGAAATATTATTTTAGAAATTAGTCAAGACACATTTCATGGAAATTCGGAATGTCTTTTTTTTTTATTGATCGGGACACATTTCATGGAAACTTAATCGTCCTTTTTATTGTTTAGACCGAACCATATATGGCTGCCCTACGTTCCCCTTTTACAAGAAAGGCTAAGGGGCTCGGAGTCTACGTAGTTCATTACGGTGAACTAACAAAACTAAGTCTCTTTTTTATCCGTGCGGCCTGTTTTTGCCTAGACCGCCCTTTTTGGGGTTTCGGCCTAGTTTGGGCATTACTCTTTTTGCACTAAGATTTTTTCTTTTTTTTTATGTGCAACCATTTGTCTTTTGCCTAGACCGCCCTTTTTGGGGTTTTCGGCCTAGTGGGTATTACTCTTTTTGCACTCTTTTTTTATTATATTTTTTTTTTTTTAGATATAGTATCTTTTGAGCTTATCACCGTTGTTTGGGTGGACAAAGGGATTGCCATCCAAGTCTGCAAGCTTCATGGCTCCTCCCGATAGTATCTTACGCACCACATAAGGGCCGATCCAAACGGGTTCCCATTTTCCCAGGGGTTGTCTACGGTAGGGGCTTTACCTTCGGCACTAAGTCACCCTCTTTGATGTCTCTGGCCTTGACTTTTTATCAAACGCTCGGCCATTCGCCTCTGGTAGGCTCGGGTGTGTTCCATGGCTTTTAGCCTTCTCTCGTCAGCGGGGCTAACTCATCATGCCGGCTGCGCAACCATTCCACTTCGTTGACACTGTTTTCTAGGAGGACCCTTAATGACGGGATTTCCAACTCCACTGGTAACACGGCTTCCATCCCGTAAGTTAGGGCAAAAGGAGTTTCTCCTGTGGTTGTTCTGACAGACGTTACGTAGCCCGAGTGCTAGGTGCGGCTTTTCGGGCCAATCACGACCACGGGTGGCCATCTTAGGATGATCCGCTCGAGTGTCTTATTAGCGGCTTCCACAGCTCCGTTGGTGCGAGGTGCATACGGGGACGACTTGTGGCGAGTAACTCTGAATTCTCTGACAGCAGTCTATCGCAATCTCCTTCGAAGTGTGACCCATTATCAGAAATGATCTCGTTGGGCACCCCATATCCGCACATTATGTTTTCTTTGATGAAGCTGGGCCACTTTTGCGGAAGTGAGGACCTTGTAGGACTTGGCCTCTACCCACTTGGTGAAGTAGTCGATGGCTACCAACACGAACTCGTGCCCATTGCTTCCTGTCGGGGCTATTTTCCCTATCACGTCAATGCCCCAAGTTGCAAACGGCCAAGGAGTCGTCATGCAGTACAGGTCATGAGGTGGGAGATGGTTGAGGTTGGCAAACCGCTGGCACTTGTCGCAGGTTCGGACGTGCTTGGACGCGATCTGTCTCCATGGAGATCCGGTAGTAACCCATTCGAGGATCACTTGCATCCGGGCTCTTGCATTCATGTGAGGACCGCAAGGACCATTGTGGACTTCGGTCATCAACTCTCTGGCTCTTTCTTGAGTGACACATAAGAGGAGTGGTCCTTGATAGCGTTTCTTGTACAGGTTGCCTCCTAGGATGACGTAATGGGAGGCCAGCCTTTTAAGAGCTCGCAAGCTTTTGGCTCTGACACCTTCTTTTGGTCTACCTTCTTCGTCTCTAAAAGTTGACTCTCCGTCTTTGAGGAATTGGTAAATCTGATTGTACCAAGGTTCCTTTATAGGCTCGGGTCCCAGGTCCACTTCACAACAGAAGGCTGGGGCTTCTCTTCTACCCATTCTGAAGGGCTTTATGGCTTTTCCCTCGGGGATCTCTACCAATGAGGCTAGAGTAGCTAGGGCATCTGCGAATCTATTCTTCTCCCTCGGCAAGTAGTGGAAAGTCCCTTCTCTGAACTGTCTGATCCAACTCCCTCCATATGGGCATGATACCGTTGCAGATTAGTGTTAGTGTGTGTGCCCTAGGCTTATAGTTTCTATAAACCTTGTATCGTCTTTATCATTAATAAAAGATAAATTTTATTATTGATTAATATATGTTTTTTGCATGTTTATTATATTAATCTGTGTCCCTAGTTATTTAGTATAAGTTGGTAATGGATGATCATAGAGATGATCATATGCATAAAGATGCACATTACAAACTTGTAAATAACTAGTATAATTGTCAATGGATAATCATATGATGATTATATGCATAAGAGATGCACATTGAAATTATGGGTACTTGTTCTGAGAACAAAAAATGCTTGGACTTGACCCGTATGAGATTTATGTCATGGTCAAATGTCATAATTAAATCTCATATGGTCACTTCATTTAGTCCTTAGACACGAGATTATCATGACCTTACATATGATGAAAGTTATGTTTGATTTTAGTCAAAGCGGTATCTTAACACGATATCTATAAAGGCTAATTTTGGCATGATCGGATTCATGATGGGAAGGATGATAAGTCAAGATGGAATTTGTCCCTCGAAAGAGATGTTTTGCTTGGGCCCTTCGATGAGTGATAATGATGAAGAGTGTGGCCACACCCCAATGTGATTGGATTATCATTATACTCAAGATCGAGAAAGCATTGAACAAATACAAGTTGGCGTGAACCATGACTTGTGTTCAATATAACATCGTGAGACAAAGGGAGAAATGGAAGTGTACCATTGGAAACGTGAACTCTTACGTTGTGTTATTTGGGTAGACATAATGGCTTGCTAGAGTCCGCTTATGTCTTATGAGAGATCGATATGATCGGACTCATTGCCAACATAATACAATCCTATTGGGTCACACACAAATAGAATGAATTGGTTGAGCCGGAGGAAGAATGATTGAGAGTCTCGGTATACGGCTACATATGTCACGCGACATATTAAGCCAATGGCTTAATATACCGCGCGACATAATAGCCCGTACGCGGTTTGACGACTGTCTCTCCTAATACGATTAGGAGATGTATTCTTACTATTGTAGTATAAATACGAGTGCATCGGACCTAATCGGCTAGCCGAATTTTTCAATAAATTCTCAATAAAAGTCCTCTCAATATTCTTCCATAAGTTTTTAGGAATCTAGCAATTCCCAACTGAGAATCGTTCTCGACATTCATATTTGTGTGGATTACCAAAGAGGGTCTTAATTTGTTCAAACAAATCAAAGGCCTAGAGTTCAAATACGAAGATCCAAAGAAGTTGAAGATTCGAAGATTTGAAGGTCAAAAGTTTGTGATTACGAATCACATAATTATCCGTTCGATAGCTCAAGACCTAGGAAAGCAAAAAGGTTGGTAAATTCTATCTCATATGAATTCAATTTAATCGTATAGAACGGATCTTAGGGCTTGGGTTTTGTGTTAATTTGATGCTTAATTCCGCTGCGCATGGACCCATAAAACCCACCAGTGGTATCAAAGCCCCGTTCGTATGGTTAGATTCGAATTGGCATGCTAGAAAGTTGTTATAAAATTGTTTATAAATGTTCTAGGCTTGCTTTGTATGAGTTAGATTTAATTGTTTATGAGAAACAATTTGCTAATTAAAATCGTTTTACGATTATGTTGAATTAAATCCGTAAAAGTTTGTTTACTTGATTTGATTGCTCTATGATTGGAATTGATTGAAATTCGAAAATACGCAAGCGGCAGCTCATGTCATGCGACATAGTTGGCCGCAAGGAGAAAATCTGTGTAATCTGGCTAGTTATGTCACGCGACATACTTAGCCAGCAGCTAGTTATGTCACGCGACATAATAAGCCAAATCTGGCGAGAATCGGTTTGTTTAATTTTTACGCTAACTGTGATTGTGTTTACAATCGAGATGTTTTATGTCTTAATGCGGATGCTATAAATTTACGGAAATTGAGTTTATAGGGCTATTCTAGATTAATTCATTGTTTATGCTTGCTTAATTAATTAAAAGGTGTTTATTTAATTGTTGCGTTGCATAATTATTGAGTGTTCTTATGCTTGCTTAATTAATTAAAAGGTGTTTATTTAATTGTTGCGTTGCATAATTATTGAGTGTTCTTATGCTTGCTTAATTGTTTAAAAAGTGATTTTATTAATTATAGCGTTGCATGAAGAAGCTGTTATAATTCTAGAATGTTTTTGAACATTGAATTATAGTTCACTAATTGTTTATGAGAAACAAGTTAGTGTCGATTGTTTATGAAACAAGTCGGTTTTACAAGTAAGATTATGCGCAATCAAAGCGATATTGTAGTTGTACATGTCTAGGAGAGTTACGTCTAAGGATTGGGTACTTAAGTAGTCCTTGTGGCTCACCGGTTTCTGGGAACTTACGGTGTACTTCTGATTATCTTTGTTGACATGCTTATGATCTATTTTAAAGAACCTTCATTTAATGTTTAAGTTTTATGCCACCCTTTAGAAAGTAAAACACTTGAGAAGTATTGGGATAGGTTGATGTAGTTTCGAGCTCGGTTGGGTGCATCATTCCTATTCTAAGTATGGAGCAAGATGAGATAATGGTTGATGTAGTTTCGACTCGAGTTGGGTGCATCGTTCCATGTATCTCATACGTTTGAAATTGGTTAGACTTAATTGGTGCTTTCAAAAGAGTTTTGACCCAAGGCATAAAGATGAGATTAAAACATGTTTTGACATATGATGTCTAAAATCTCATAAAGGATCTAAGAGTCACATATGATGTGATTGATAAATGTTATCTACCTAAATAACTTAATTTTGGGCATTGACTCAGTTAAACCAAAATTGAAGTGAAATATGGATCTTAGCCCATTATAATTATATGATACATGCTTGTATTTGAAGGTGTATAATTTAATGGGAGTATTTGTAAAATACATTATTTGCTCTTAAATGATAAAGGTGTTGATATTGATATGTGTTCATATAATTTGTATATTTTGTTGTATAAGTAGCATTATATAATAATAATTGTGATTCGTCCTTATGAAGGACAAAGTTCGAAAGGAATGATACAAATAATTTTGATTGGATCAAAAGCCTAAAGAATGGTTCTTAGGTAAATTTGTACGTTCTTGACGAATCCGTTCCTCTTGAACCCATTGCAAATGTTGCAAAGGGCAAATAAAGGAAGCAACATTAAGAAACATATTGATGATTCGACAATATTGCTTGCCTTGTAATTGCCACCATGTTTAAAGGCTCTTATGAAGAACCTTGAGCACATGATAACTATTCTTTTGTTTTAGCATAAAGCAAAGGGAAATGTTCAAGTGCAAGCTAGGCAAAAGATATATGTTGTGGTAAAGGCTCTTAATTCATATGATGAAAGAAGGAGCAATCCGCAAAAAGTGTTAATGGTTAACACAAGAAAGGGGTTCATAAAAGAAAACAAAGTAGCTAAAGCGAAAGGTTGCTAAACCTAAGACAAAAAGTTATCGAGCCGAAGAGGCTAAACCCAAAGTGTCTCAAAAGGATGCGGTTCTTTGTCATTGCAATGAGATTGTCATTGGAAGCAAAGTTGCAAGAGAGCTTATTAGGAAGGCCTAAAAAGGTGAAGAAGGGCAATATGATTGCCACTACTTGATATCTATATGATAGATATTTTCTTTCAACTTCTTGTTCTTGGGTATATGATGCGGATTGGATCCACATTTGTTTAAATGTGCAAGGAACAAAGAATAGAAAGCTACTCAAAGAAAGGTAAATTAAACCTATGTGTAGAAATGGAGCAAGAGGTTGCTACATTAGCCATAGGGACTTATGAAGTCACTTTACCTTGTGAAGTAGTACTTGTTTGAACAAGTATGACTACGTTCGAATTTGAGTAGGAGTATTATTTCGGTTTCTTAAATGGATGATGAAGGATATAATTTTCTTATTTTCAATAAGAAGTTTTATATTCATTTAATGATATGCCTTATTGTAATGCATAAGTCATTGAATGGTCTTCATATCCTTGAAGATAAGAAACAAAATAATGTTGAAGATATCTATAATATAAATGGAAATCTAAACCGAACAATATGAACAACCAAGTTCATATGGCATTGCGGATTAGTCGGATAAATAAGAAACATATATCTAAACTCCATTAACATGGATCTTTAGACTCATATGACTATCGAGTCATTTGAGGAATGTTGATCTTGTTTATTGGGATTATTGACCAAACCACCCTACACTAATAGTAGTGGGAGGGCTAGTGACTTATTGGTCATTATACATGAGATGTATGTGGACTATTAAGCGGCATTGCTAGGGAGGATTTTGGTATTTCATCATATTTCACTAAAGACTTATCTAGATATGACTATGTCTATACGATGAAGTCCAATTGAATCGTTTGAGATGTTTCGAACATTTCAAGATGAAATACAAAAACAACTTGGTAAAACTATTAAGTACTTCGATTAGATCGAGGTGGTGAATATTTGAGCCAAGAGTTTGACAATCATCTCAAAACTATGAAATCGTTTCGAGTTGTCTCGGCCGGAACACCACATTGTATGGTGTGTTTGAGAGGAGGAATAGAACCTTGTTAGACATGGTTCATTCGATGATGTGTAAAAATTGACTTTCCTAATTCCTTTTGAGGATATGCATTAGAAGTAATGCGGTTACCTTCGAATTGAGTCTTTACTAAATCGGTTCCTAAGGCCCCACATGAGATGTGGCATGGAAGAAAACTTAGTTTGTCTTTCATGAAAATTTGGGGTTGCGAATCTTATGTAAACAGACTTGTCTCTTATAAGTTAGCACCAAATTTGACAAAGTTATTTTCGGAAATTAATCTTATAACCTGTAAGTACCCCAATCTGGATCACACCCTTTCAAACACACGGGAAGCACCGCAGACTCATCAACGCAGTCTCAGAGACCTCTCTCACTCAAAACCCTCTCAAAACCCTCTCAAACCCCCAACCAAACCAAAGGAGGAGCCTTCCTGGGATAAAAAGGGACAAAAGGACCTTTTGGGAATTTTCAGGAAATCAGAAAAGCAATTAAGGTCCGTACGGACCTCTTTGATTCAATGATTACTGAATCCCCTTAAAGTCCACAATATTCCCTCAAATCCCGGGGAAAATGATTACTTCCCTGCAGAGTTGGTCCGTACGGACCTCTTTGCATGCAAGATGGTCCGTACGGACCTTATTGCTCAGGGACACCATCATTCCAGAATATTCTCCATCTTTGCAGATTCCCTCAAATCGAGAAATCCAAAATTACGGATAACCAAGAAGGTCGCGTACGGACCTCTTTGCTCCGAAATTTTTACTATAAATAGAGGGCTCCCCTCCTCATTTTCACACACCTCCCTCTTCTCTCTTCCTCCCTTAGCCTTCGGCTCCCCTCTAAGTCCTCTCGAGGCACTCCAGCCCCTTTCGGATCCTTAGGCCTTAGAGCTCCCTTGTGGTGCTCAGAAGCCTCCCAGCGCTCAGAGACGCTCCGCGCTGCCAGAGGCACTCTCGAGGTACTACGAGGCCCCTCGTGGTACTCAGAGGCCTTGCACAGTCTTTCCGCGGTGTCCGGCTCTTTCAGGTCAAGCCCAGACGATCCCAAACCACGCGAAACTGCACGGTGACTCCACGCCACCCTGACGCACGCCAGAACCTGCAGGAGTGATCCCGACGAGTCCCCACGCACGCCGAACCTCTGCCGCGAACGCAGCCTGCAGCCTCGACTCACGCAGAAACTGCGTAGCGGACAACCGGTCCCTCCCCAGAAGCAATCCCGATCCGTGCAGGGCAGCTACTCAGACCTCAAACACCATTCCCCAGGCGGAAGACGGACGCGAACCAACATTGGTAAGGCTTCCTTCCATTACTATTTCAATACATTTCCATACATAGCATACAATGTAGACATCCGTCTGGCATGCATTTTTAAAAGCACACACACACACACATTTAAAGGATATTAGGGGTATCAGAAACTCGTTTTACGAGGCTACTCGGGTGAGCTCTAATATTCTAATATTCTCTTCCGGGAGTCATCGACCTCAGAACTCAAAATCTCATCACACAAAAACGGTTTAAAATTATCTTTAAAAGCGTGCCCTTTTCAATGTTTTGGGCTTAATAAACGGCGTGGCGACTCTACAAATGCGAAAACAAACGGCGAGACACCTTCCAACGCGAAAGGCGCCGAGATCTGGGGCCGCGAGGCCTTGCTCGAGATCCGGGCTATTTCAGTTGGCGACTCCGTGGGGACAATTGTTTTAAAAACTTTTAAACAAAACAAAAGATTTTTAAAGAAAAACGATGATGAGGTCTGACTTTCATTTTACCCCCTTCCTTTAAGCTGTTTATGTGTGTGTGCACGTGCTTCGTTTTTTATTTTACAAAAAAAAAATAAAAATACAAAAAAAAATGCATCAATATACATCTGTGCATACATTTAAAATTCTTCAAAAACTTCTATTTTACTCAGAAAAAGAATTTTAGAGACCGCAGTGTACGCAGCCTTGCCTCGGTTACACCAGCACGCTACTCGCCTTTGCCTCGGATACACGCACACTACAACCCTTAACAGGAGTGGTCTCGGTTGCGATCCGTTTGGTCTTCCCTAGGCCTCTTGGGCGCGCACGGGATCATTCCAAACATCCCGTCCTAGCCCCGGCGTCGACCACACGTTTGAGTCTTGGAGTCACGCTCTGTCCCGGACTCGGTTGGTTTTACCCGGTCCGTGTCATACGGCTGGATACATATACCATGCCGGCCATTTTACGAGTCAAGGCTCGGAACTCAAGATCCCTTGCGCAAGCAAGCGATGAAAGGTCATGCTAAAATCTTGACTGATCTTGATTTCGAAGCTACGCCCAGACGATGTTCCGTCCGGATATACATCCATGCTCGCGTGACACCATGTCATCACGCCTTTGATACGTCGGCCATGACGATATGACCCAACCAACGCCTAACGTCACGAGATTTCTTGCGCAAGCAAGACAAAGAAGAGGTCATGCCGAACTCTTGACCTGATCTTGACTTAGTGGCCGGCTCGGTTCACTATTCACATGGCTAACGCATCAAAACGAACATGACGAGGCTCGAGTCCTTAGGTTCGATTTTTCTTTTAGGCCGGTGGAAACCGCTTGCACTATAGGACCCTCGCACAGGGGCTGTCCACCCTGGGATGTCGAAATACGGGTGCAAAACGAGGGGCTTATAGCCGCACAGATGGTCTCCACTGACCCAGGATCTAGCATAGTTGCGAAAAAGAAGAGCAATCTTTTCCAACCTACCTAGGATTCTGAGAAAACATGTTTTAAGTAAATTAAAACAACAAAAAAAAATCAGAAAATAAAAGAAACGGAAACCGCATGCCACGTGAGCTTTCCCCCTTTTATCCCGTTAGGCCACTCCTGTGTCTAAACCTTGCCCGTCACCCCCTCCAGCGAACCGAGAGTGGTTGAGAATACCCGGGAGCCGCCTTTTCAGTATCGAGGTCACAAGGTCCGATAGCCCTTCCAGTTCAACGGTCCGCACCATCCGATACTCCCCCATGACGGGATCAACAGATAACAGTGAGGGAAACGGAACCCCGCCACTAAGGAACCTCCAGACAATGGAGGAGGTGCTGCGAGCCTTCGAAACCATCAAGAAGCGCCAAGAGGAACAGCAAGCCTGGATCGTCGACACCCTGCGTCTTCGAGGAACAGTCGCAGTTCCCCAACCTGATGGAACCTTTGTTCTCATAGAAGACGAAGACATACCGGCTCCCCCGGTTTCTCAAAGCTATCAGCAGGCCCCGCCTCCGCCAAGCTACGAGATCCCAGCAACGCAAAGCAGCTCTCGCTCAAAGCTCCCCTCCGGCATCAGTCAAGCAGCTCCGACATGCCCGCCTCAGATCAGTCAGTTTCCCGGCTCTACACATCAAGCTCATTACCAACAGCACACATACGTGCCTGCTCCGCCAGATCCCAATGCATCTCGGTATCCCCCAGGATTCAATCCTTTGCCTCTATACGAGCCTCGCAACCACAATCAAAAGTCCCCATTCTTACCGGGGACGAGGCATCCCAGCGGATATCCCGAAGAAGCATCTCAAGTTTGCCACTGCAAAAGTCACGGTGGGGCTAACGAATCGTTTCCCAGGTTCCCGAAACCACAACCCTTAGCGGACCGAGGCAATCACGCCACTCAACTTCAACACCCCGGGGTATGGGTTGGTATACACTCAACTACCTCCCCAAGACTCCCGAATGGCGATCCCATCGGCCCGATCCACCTCCATCTTCGGTGTCCGTCCACAGAAAATGGTAACCCACCTCAGACGGCGGATCCCCGCATGGCCTGGCTGATTGAACAAATGAAAGACACGCAAGGCAAGCTAGCTAGTTCTCGGAAGGACTCCCTCCTGCCTACCGATCCGAACAAAGTGGTCCCTCTCCCTCAAAGTTCGGGATGCCGGAAATGGAAAAGTTTGACGGAACAGAATGCCCCGAAAACCCACATCGACACGTACGTCACGGGTATGAGAGCTAAAGGGCAACCCCTCAACAGATGGCGAGATCATTTTCGGCATTCCCTCAAATCCCACGGCACTAAGGTGGTTCCTCGATGTGAAGGCGAGAAAACCGCTCCACGTGGGATCGGATCGGTGAAATCTTCTGGAGAAGTACCGCGCCAATCTTGAATGGGAAACAAACCGCCATGACACAAGCCACCGAACAAAAGGATGACGAACCGGTGGGCGAGTTCTACAAAGATGGGCTGGAAGCTAAGCGAGATAATGGATCCACTTTCCAAAGAAGAAGCGAGATGGACATCTTCCATTCTGCCTCAAACCATCTTTGAGGACCTTGATCGGCCACCATTTCTATCCGGATCTCCGTGCCATAGTCAGCGGCCGGGACAAAGTTTGAAAAGACTGCGAGTCTTGAGCAACAGCAACCCACGCCTCATCTTACCGCTATCGAACAAACACGGCAACTTCAACTCCTGCCCCAACCAAAGGAAAGGAAGCCAAGACGGTGCACTACATTGAACGGAGCTCAAGTAAACCGCGATCAAGCGGCCCCAAAGAATAGCAGCCCCCTCGCTTCCCACGGTTCCGGCATTTTGATAACACAGGAAATGCCCTTGGGTCAAGTATTTGAAGCTTTGGTGAAGCGAAATCTTCTCAAACCACTCGAGAATTTCCAACCGAAGACCCTCAAACCCAACATGGATATGAGCGAAGCCTTTGCGCCTTCCACAACTACCGGCCACACCACCGACAATTTAGCTTCGTACTCAAGCGGGTGATTCGGGGGCTCATTGAGGAGGGAAAAGTGGAACGCCCTCGTGGTCCCAATACCATTGGAAATCCATTCCCCGAACGACGGGAGTAAACTCAATAGCCGTTGACGAAACTCAAGCGAGGCGGACTCCTGCAATTTCCGAAACCGTCGGCATCTTTGTCCAGCTATGGCCGGAGCGTGAAACAAGAGTCAAAGGTCTCGTGACCGGGAATTCCGACAAGAACGCCCGAGGCAGCTGTCTCCCTACGATCTTTGCCCCAGCCAAGGCATACAAATGGATGGATCGAACGTTCCCCCCGAGACGAGGCTGGAGTCCGACGGTAGCACGGGAAGCGGTTTAGCCTTCACGACGATGACTTGCCAATATGTGAGAATCGGCATGACGAAGCCCTCCTCATCCTCATAAAGATAGAGATGTTCTTCCTCCCGAACGTCTTGATTGATAACGGCTCACATGATCAACATCATCGCTTTAAGCACATTGAAAGCGACTCCGCATCGGCCGTTCTCACGATAAGGCCTTCACCTCGGGTAATCCGAGCCTACGACCTCATTTGCACGACCAATCGTAGGAGTCATCAATTTGAGGATCCAATTCGACGTACAAGCTGGAGTCGGTAGAGTTCCAAGTCGTGGAAATCAAACCCACCTTCTGCTTTGTTGGGACGGCCTTGGATACATCAGATGAAAGCGGTATCATCTACTCTTCACCAATGCGTGAAATTCATCGATGCCCGATGGAGCGATCGAAGTGATCCGCGGAAGCGGTGCAATGGCAAGTGCTTAGCCGGCAAGCTATGACCCGGAAGAAGGTCCCGAGCATGACCGAATACTCTTCCCCGAGATGATTCTCCTACCCTGTCCCGCTACGAAGTGGATCCTTACATCCACGCTCTAAGCGCGACAGTGGAAATCCCGAAGAACTCATAGGACAGGGATGACAACTCTAATATATGCACATTGTGAAGAATGCTTGAGAGAGGATCAAGAGATGGATGCTCTAATGGAGATTGATCGAGGAGTAGACCCATACTTCGCCGAAAACCCTCTTGCAAACTGGCTCATCACCGATCCCCCGGTACAAGACAACCCTCTAGCCGACACTCTCGGATCTTACGGGGGCAGCCATCACGGCTTAGTTCAATTCAACATTCCGGTGTCCGAGCTTGGACGAACAATGGCGCAACCTCCTCCAAGGCTTAATCGGGGAAGGAGATATAGCATGTCCGCCGAATCGAGACATTGTAAACGTCGTCCAAGCAAAGATCCGGATAAAGAAGCGGATTCTATGAAAGTGATCAACATCAGCAAGAATCCACTCCGAATCGGCGAATGCTTCGCCCTCCTAGAAGTAGCCCTCGGCGACTTCTATCATCAAAAACCCCCAGGACTGGTGGCAACACTAATGGAGGGACATCATCGGGAGCAGCCAAAAACCTCCGCGATACTGGTTTGAAATCGAACCGCATGCAAGCTACTTTCCGGGACTGTGCCAAGGGAAGATTGGCCACACGAACCGGCACCACTCCCTCTAGAGCTACGGCCATCCAAGAGTAATGAAGCTGGTCCAATCCCTCGTCGCCTATAGTCTAGCTTCGAGTCTTGTTGTGCTCTATTCACATCTTTTGAGTCTTTTGACGGCTTTACGCCCGACGATTGTGAATCTTTGATCAGCAATGTACAGTCTTCACGCTTTCAATAAAAGGTCCGACTTTCCTAAAAAATCATTTCATTGCATCTTTAACAAATGATGACATTAACTAATCAAAACAGTTAAATTCATCTATACAAAAGGCAAACACATTAATTAAATAAATGCATCAAGCAAACATTTAAGCATGTTGTCAAACGAGAGAAAAACCGGGCCCAAGTCGCCGAGAAGGTTTTAATCACAACGATTTGCAAGATTCTTTGAAGAGCGAAAGAGACGCAAGGATTCGACGCCATTTCGGCATAAACCCATATTTTCCAAGAAGCGGAAACCACCTTCATGAGCAAGGGAGACCCGCACACAGAAGGGATCAAAACCAAGAGCATAATGGCCCTAAAACGCCTGCGCCTCTCACTTCGTCATCCTCGGGGATATGTTTACAAGAAACGCTACCACGGGCCACTCCTACTGGCTGCGTCGGCCAAGAAGAAGCAAGCAAGTTCATGAACAGAAGTCCACAATGGGGCTTGCGGTCCCCACATGAATGCCCGAGCCACGATGCAAATCATTCTCGGGATGGGCTACTCTTGGATCTCCATGGAGGCGGATTGCATCCACTTTGTCCGAAAGGCTGCGACAAGTGCAGCGGTTCTCGAGCCTCAATCATCTACCTCCCCACGATCTCTCTTGCATGACTACACCTTGGCCCTTTGCCACTTTGGGAATTGACGTCATCGGGAAAATCGCTCCGCCGAGCGGCAACGGTCACGAAGTTCATCTTAGTAGCCATCGACTACTTCACCAAATGGGTCGAAGCCAAGTCCTACAAGGTACTCACTTCCAAGAAGGTCGCGCATTTCCTCAAGGAAAACATCATATGCCGATACGGTATCCCAAATGAGGTCATATCGACAACGGCTCACACTTCGAAGGGGAATTCGACTGCATAGACGGGCCGAACTCAAGATCACACGTCACAAATCTTCTCCCTACAGGCCACAAACAAACGGCGCCGTGGAAGCAAAGCAAACAAAACCCTCGAACGGATCATCCGAAAAATGACCACCCGAGGACGAGATTGGCCCGAGAAGCCGCACCTTGCACTTTGGGGCTACCGCACATCAGTCGAATGCCACGGGAGAAACCCCATTTGCCACCGACTCTACGGGATGGAAGCGGTCCTTCCCATCGAGCTAGAAATTCCCTCACTCCGAGTGCCGCTGGAAAACGACATCAACGAAGTCAGAATGGCTCCGAGCCGACATGACGAATTGGCTCTGTTAGACGAGCGACGACTAAAGGCCATGGAACACGTCCGAGCCTATCAAAGCAGGATGGCTAGAGCTTTCGACAAGAAAGTCAAATCCCGAGACATCGGGAAGGTGACCTTGCACTCAAAGAAAAGCCTCCCACTCGAACCAACCCACTGGGAAAATGGGAACCCCACATGGATCGGCCCTTACGTGGTTCAAAAAGATCTTCTCCGGAGGCGCCATGAAGCCGACGGACCTAGACGGCAATCCCTTCATGAATCCAGTAACGGAAGCAAACTTCGCGAGATACTTCGCCTAAAGAAGAACAAGCTGTGCATCTCTTGGCACTCCATGTAGTGTCGAACCACCTTGAGACCCTGAGCCCTCTAGTCCGGGAACGTAGGCAACCTTAATTGGTCCGGTGCAAAAATACGAAAAGTCAAAAGTTTGAATGTCAATCAAGACCTCCATCAAGCTACGCACTTTTCAAGAAACACGCCCCAGTCACCTTGACCAAGTCAAACGATGGCGGCAACATCAAAGGACATCCGAGGGTCACTCAAAGATCGAACGATCGACTCGTATGCGCTTCAAGCCAGAGCTTGTCTTCGCCCTCACGCGCTTCAAAATAAAAAAAAGAGCTCGAGCAAGGGCTCACAAAAAAAGAGCTCGAGCAAGGGCTCACAAAAAATAATAATAAAAAAGAGAGCTCGAGCAAGGGCTCACAAAAAAACATATAAATAAAAGAAGCTCAAGCGTAAGCCGCAAAAGTGGTCAAGAGCCCGACGCCTTGACAAGAGGCAAGGAAGCTACGAAAAAGACCGTCAAACGACTTGTCGAGGGAGCATTCAACCTCTCGGCCAAGCACAAAGCCTCGGCCAAAGGGGATTGCTGCCGTGGGCCCAGGCGTGGCAGTCCGCGAATGCAAATGTAAAAAGTCCAAGGACGGACGCCGACAAAGTGCACAACAGAAGCAAAGGCAAACAAGAGATCTTGCGTCTCGACAAAGCTTTAAAAGTAAATCACAAATCACTAACGGTTACAACATTTCTTGATGAGTTCAAGCACGTTTCTACTCTCAAGTTCACAACATGCTAAAAGACAACTTTAATACATTTAACTAATAATGTGTTTGCAATGCAATGAATGGATACCTAGGAGGTCATTCCGCGCCATCTACGCTTGTCCCCTCGCCATTCTTTCCTTTCTTCCCTCGTCCCCGGCGAGTCTTCTTTCGCTTCACGTGAACCAACTCTGCGTCTCTCGCCCGAGATCCGGGGTCCTCCCGTAGAGTCAAACAATCCGGTAGCTCTCGGGGCTTCATTCGCCGTGCTTCGGCTCGGATCTCCTCCTCGCGAGTCCGTAAAAGAGGACCTCTCCTGTCGGTCGGTCAACACTAGTCTCGTAGTCAAACAAAGTGTCTCCGTCACATCCAAAGGGTCGGACCAGGCTTCGGAACTCCTAAGGCAATAGCTACTACGGCAACCGGGTCCCGAATCGCTACACGCCCTGCTCTTCTCCGAAACCACTTGGGGCCGCCCGACACAGCTGCTCATACCGTGCCGATGCGAGTCGTCAATACAACGCTCCCCAGACGTCTAAGGAGTACCACGGGAGGGAAAGCGGAATACTTCCATACCCTCGGAAAATACAAGAAGGCACCTAATTTGCGCCATACTGAAAGAGGAACTACCTCCCGCAGTGGCAAAGGTCATCCCGGCACCAACAAAGGCTCTTGCTTCATCCCAAACTGCCGGGAAACAAGCGACGGAATATAGAAGGAGGACCAAGACAAACCTGGAACTCGACAACGTAGGACCCTTCTGCAAGATCCTCCTGGTATCGATCCTCCGGTGCGGAACCCACCGGCGAATCGATGCGTACCAAGTTTGTGCCATCCATCTCTCCCGGGCGGATCGGCCCATATCCAACACAAGAGGTCGGCGAGCAAATGACCACGGGCTAAACGACGTGGGAGCCTCGGGCATGGCCTCGAAGTCTCTCTCGCAGCCACAAGGTGAGCAAGCGGGGCTTCCCCTCTCATAAAACGATCCCCGGTCGCGGACAGTGTCGATACCATGAAGAGTCTCCCCGGCACCAATGGGACAATATCCTCTCCATTTCTGCGGTGCCCTACCACATCTAGCAAAGCGCCATCACAAATGCCAAGGAACCGACCCGTAAAAAGCGTCGCTATCGTGCACAAGGCGAATGCATCCCAAGAGACGTCACTCTCATCATCAACCATGAACCGCTCCGGCAGCTCAGAAATGTCGATATGACCCGAATCAAGGATCATGCCCTGCACTTCTTCCAACGAAGCACGAAGAAAGTCTGCAAGCTTCACGCTCACCGCAGCACCACCAACCAAAGGAAGCGAGATGGCCTCCACCTCCGGTCCTCCAATCAAAGCCCGAAAATCCTCAAAAGTGGGCACCATTTCATTGTAGGAGAAACAGTACACGTGCCTCCTAACATCCCAGAACTTCGCGGCGGCCCCGCAGCAAATCCCAATCGGGAACCAACTCCTTAAAAGACCAAACCGAGCAAAGACGAAACCTTACCTCGAAAGCCCGTCTCTGATGCCTCATACGGCGCCGCATCCACGTTTTCAACTGCTCAAGGAAGTGTGCTTGCCTCTCCTGCGAAAGCCTCGGCAAAATTCTAGGGACGTACGAAGAATCCATGGCAAAAATGGAGGTTCCTAGAGAAAATGGGGAAGAAAGCTCGAAAATGGCTGCAAATGGACGTACGGACCTCCTTGCAAACAGAACCCATTTCCCCAGCAAACAGTACAAAAGCCACTATCCTCAGCAGGACCTTGCCCCAAATTGCCCAAACACTGGCCAAAACCATTCCCGGCAAGCATACACTACCCACAAACGCACCCTCAGCTCACGTGGCATGCACAAAAATAAAATAAATAATAGCAACAATTCCTAGGACAATTCCCGGGAATCACAAAAATGACATTACATCTTAAAATAAAATGCTGTTTGCCATGCAAATACGTGTGTTTTATTACAGGTACCCATGAATGCTTTAATGTTGCTAAACAAAAAAAAAAAAAAGAAGATATGGAAAGAGGGAAAGCAAATGGAGCCTAATCAGGCTCTTCGGCATCATCATCCTCGCCAAGGTCCTCGAGAGAGAAGTCGGGCATCCCGGCGAACTCGCCAGTCACATCCTCGTCGTCGGAATCACAGAGGCACCCGCCCGGGAGGCTCCCACGAAAAGTACTCGGAAAGGATCAAATCCGGCGAAAGGATCGAAGAAAGAAGGCTCGAGGAACCCTCACCACTGTGCGCCATGCGGAGGCATGAAGCGATAAAAGGGCTGCTCCCTCGAAGGCCCTGCGGCTCCCGAAGACGTCCGGCATCCATGCTATGCCGCCCCTCAAGGCCCCTCTGCTGCGGCTCAGGCTCGGCTCTAGGCGGAGGAACGTCCACAGAATGCCTCGAAGGCATAGGCTCGTACGGCGGCAGCCGACCGCGAGCCCAGCGGGGACATCTTCGACGCCATCTTCTTAGCGAAGGAGCGCATCGCCACGTAGCAGCGAGTCGGCATATCGTAGGCTCTCCCAGGGACTGCACCATAAGAAGCCAAGGAAACGCTCATCAAATGCGGTTATACTTTCAACAACAAAAAGAAAAATACGAAAAGATGCCAAGATGGAAAAGAGTCGGCACACTCACCGATCTGTCGGGATCCGCTCGGTATGCGGCGGGAGCTGCTTTCGGGAACGGGTACGAGACACCCTCCTCCTCGACCCGTCCCCGCGGACGTACGTGAAATCTGGTCCGGCATCGGAACCTCACAGGGGAGCTGCGGGCGGCCTCTCTCTCCGCGCCGGCGCTGCGGCGTCCTCAGCTTCCTCCTCACGAAGGCCCCGTACTCCTCTCCGTATAAAATGAACTCCTCGGCGCCGACACCGCCAAGGTACCTCTCGAAATCGAGCACATCCATGTCCCGGGAATCAAGCATCCCAAAGGGAGGGTCCCTCGGGGCCACGGGAAGCACACCAGGGCCATGCTGCCAGAAGACCCGCTCCCCCAAGTACATGACATCACAAGTCAAGCCCCGCAGCATCTTCCGCCGCATGTCACCTCGGGAGCCCTCGAACTCATCCCCCTCATACCGAGTCCACGGGAACAAGACAAACCCCTCACGGCTATCTCTCTCCGAGACGCTCTGCACATCCCCGTAGGCGATGGTGAGCTTCCCAGGTGGTCCTCCTCTTCCTCGCCGTACGAGCCCATCCCGGCATAGCGGGGTGCGCGGCAACGACCCCCGGGATCCCTATCCCAGGGAAGCCTTTGGAAAACCTCATAAAACCACACCTGTGACAAAAACGAGAGAAGGCTCGAGTGCAAAAGACAATGGAGAAATGACGGTTGCTAAATCAAGAAAAACGGCAATAAACTCATACCTCGAGCAAAGTCAAAACGAGCCAACGACCAGGCGCCGCCCAGGCTAAACCGGTCCAAGGAGAAGTAGAGCTCGGCCAAGCTTTGCCTCGCCCCAAGCAATGTCGCAGAGACCCTATCCGGAGTCAATCAAGCTCTCCAACAAAGCAAAGGGAGGCTGCGGTCGCGTGGTTCGAGAACGAGAGTCTCGGGCGGTGCATACCACAAGAAGGAGCGCGCCCGTACTTGCTCCGTGTCCTGAGGCCCGGTACCGGATGTAGGCCCAATATTGGCCGTGATCCTCATCTCCACGTCGGCGTACAGCATCCCCCAGGCCCTGCGAGGGACGAGGCTCAAAGCCCGGCGGCTCGGTCAACACCACATCGAGAGATCATATCTCTCCACCGTCACGGCCCTCCTTTGAAGGAAAGCCGTGTCGCAGCAAAATCGGTCGGCGTCACCGTCACCTCTCCCCGGCTCGGATGGAAGGTGTGGGTGGTATCCCACGGGTACTCGGAAGGTAAAGTCGGAAGACGCTCTTGTTCTTCCTCGTATTAGAAACTCCGGCAAGGTTCTCGACGAACACCCCGGCCGAAGCGTAGACCCGGCCTCCTAGGACTCGGCCTACCGTCCACGAAATATCGGGCATCCGCTGCCGCGGCTCAACAACGGCCTCGAGCGATCCCCGAGTCTTCATCCTCTTGGCCTTCCCGGCCATAAGCCCCGCATCCTGCGAGGTAAACACAGCAAAGGTACGTCAATCACGGTACTTAAAAAGGCACATATAACCGTCACAAAACACGGCACATATTGCACATAATTGTCACATACATTATACATATAATTTTTCCATGTAACCCGTCACAAAACACGGCACACAATGCACATAATTTTCACATACATTATACATATAATTTTTCCATGTAACCCGTCACAAAACACGGCACACAATGCACATAATTCTCACATATATCATGCATATAGTTTTCCCATGCGATCCGTCACAAAAACACGGCACACCTTTGTACACATTTTCTCAAAAAAAAAAAAAAGGGGGGATTAAACCCTACCGACACATTTTCAAAAGAAAATCCGTCCCAACACGGCACATATTGCACATATTTTCCCCAGAGTCCGTCACCCAAAAACACGGCACGACACATATGCATAACACAAAAAATCCGTCCTTACACGGCACACACTTTCACATATAACTAGTCACAAAACACGGCACGTGTCACATTTTCACAAAAATTATCACTACACGATAATTTTTCTCACAATGTACATACATAAATAGCATACGGTACAAAACACCAAAGCATGCAATTCACTAGATAGGCACTTTATTTTCACAAATAAGAGCTAATCTACACATTTACGCACAAAATACACATACCCACGGTGGTTTTACATGTACATTTTCAACAATTCATCAAGAATTTCACAAAGGGCATAAAATAATAACAAAAAAAAAAAAAAAAAAAAATTCAAAAATGCGAAAAACTAAAACCTAGTTCTAGCATTCAAAAAATTCGAGCAGGGAATCAAAACGGAACAGATTTCTTACCTCCCCAACGTTCATGGAGCGACGATTGTGCACCTCCGGATTCGGATACAAAACATCCGGGTTCTTCGAAGATGGAACGAATGAAATCCAATTCCTTTGGAGCTCCATCCGTTGCTCAACCACCTCTTGACTGCGTTGACGACGACTCCTTCGAGATCCCTCCGCCATTGCAAGCGATTCAAGCGAAAAATGGAAGAATTTGGTGTAAAAATGGAGGATTTTCTCTCTCTCTCTACTTCCAGTTCCTGACTGGAAATGAGGAAGAAGAAGTGGGGGAGCCTCGGCATTTAAGCACAGTCGAAACACAGGAGCTGTAAAAAGCAAAGGTGGTCCGTACGGACCTCTTTGCATCCGAGGTTGGTCCGTACGGACCTCTTTGCGAGAGGGGGCCAAATTACTTTCTGCCCTTATAATCTTTGCCTTTTACAGGCATCCTAAGGCCTTTTCCAGCCAAATCAGAGTGCGAGAATGGTCCCTAACCCTTCAATTCAACCACCGTAGGCCGTCATCGTAAGACCGGTCTCGCCTGCTTCAACGGCAATTCAATCCCCGGCCGTCGGCGTAAGACCGGTCCTCGCCCGCTCCAACGGCAATTCAATCCCGGCCGTCGGCGTAAGACCGGTCTCGCCCACTTCAACGGCAATTCAACCACCGGCGCGTCGGCGTAAGACAGTCCTCGCCCACTTCAGCGGCAATTCAATCCCAGGCCATCAACGTAAGACCGGTCCTCGCCCGCTCAACGGCAATTCAACCACCGCCCGCTCAACGGCAATTCAAGAAGGAGCTGACACCTCCCGGCCACGAATCCCAGAGGCACGAGACGCCTCCAGCGCCCGACGGCAATTCAACGACGCAGCTCAGCGGCAATTCAAGAAGGAGCCCGACACCTCCCGGCACGAATATCAAGGCACAAGACGCCTCCAAACGCTCAGACAACAACTCAACCGCTGGCCCTCAAAGGAGGTCAGAAGTCATCTTCCCAATAGAAAAGGGCCCTACGGGGTCATGCATCCCCAGCAATTCAAGCACCGGTCGGTGTAAGCCCGAACTTCGCCCGCCAGCGACGCAAGCACGCGGCCATCGAAGTAAGCCCGAGCTCCTCCCAACAAGACAAGGGAAGTCGTACAAGGCCTGCATATCCCAGCACAGAGACCATCATCCTTGCCCACTCAACGGCAAAACAAGCACAAGAAGGAGCCAACACCTCCGAGTACAAGTCCCCGAGGCACGAAGCGCCTCTAAAATGCCAAATGGTGAAGCAATCACCTAGGCCGTCATCCTTGCCCACTTCAACGGTAGCTCGAAGCACCGGCGGTCATCGTAAGTCCAACCTTCTACTCGACATGCAAAAACACAAAGGCATCTACGCCTCTCGAAGCACAAGGCAGCCACGCCTCCACAAATGCGGCTAGAAGACGATTCAAAGTCCTCGCGCATTACATCAAATGCGGCTAGAAGACGATTCAAAGTCCTCGAGCATTACATCAACTGCGGCTAGAAGACGATTCAAAGTCCTCCCGCATTACATCCACAAATGCGGCTAGAAGACGATTCAAAGTCCTCGCGCATTACATCCGCCGCGGAAGACGATTGAAAGTCCTCCGGCGTGGCACAGCAGCCGCGAGAAGACGTCTGAAGTCCTCCCAGCGTGGCACCATAACCGCCGCAGAAGACGATTCAAAGTCCTCCGGCGTGGCACCAGCCGCCGCCGAGGAAGACGATGCAAAGTCCTCCCGGTGGCACCAACCGCCGCCCGAAAGACGATTCAAAGTCCTCCGGCGTGGCACCCGGCCGCTGATCGAGACGATTCAAGTCCTCACGCTATCCCCAGCCCGGAAGGCTTTAAACCACTCGGTCCGGAAGACCGTATAAACCTCCCAAATCACTATCTCCGGCCCGGAAGGCCTTAAACCACCCGATTAGGAAAATCGTAAAAATTCCATCCCAGGACACCACCACGTCCTCACAATTGACCTCGGCGGTCACCACATCTCAGGACATTACCACGTCCTTACCACTGACCTCGGCGGTCACCTGACACTTCGGGGCACCACCACGCCCACATGCGCTCCACAAATTCACGACCTGCGAACTACGGCCGAGGCTTGATTCCGCCCGAGGATACGTAGGAATCCTATCACAGGGTCCAGCCATCGACCTATGCGGTCACCCAGGACACCACCACGTCCTCACAATTGACCTCGGCGGTCACCACATCTCAGGACACTACCACGTCCTTACCACTGACCTCGGCGGTCACCTGACACTTCGAGGGCACCACCACGCCCACACAAATTCACGACCACCGTCGAACTACGGACCGGGCTTGATTCCCGCGAGGATACGTAGGAATCCTATCGCGGGGTCCGGCCTATTGACCTAAACGGTCACCCAAAAGGACACCACCACGTCCTCACATTGACCCTCACGGTCACTTCCTCTCCCGGCACGCGATCCAGTTAGGACCCTTATCTTATCGGCGACCCCACTTCTTTCATAAGTGACGTCGTCGAGGGAAGCTTACTGTAAGTACCCCAATCTGGATCACACCCTTTCAAACACACGGGAAGCACCGCGAGACTCATCCAGCCTTGCAGTCTCGAGAGCCTCTCTCACTCAAAACCCTCTCAAAACCCTCTCAAACCCCCAACCAAACCAAGGAGGAGCCTTCACGGGATAAAAAGGGACAAAAGGACCTTTTGGGAATTTTGAGGAAATCGAGAAAAGCAATTAAGGTCCGTACGGACCTCTTTGTTTCAATGATTCTGAATCCCCTTAAAGTCCACAATATTCCCTCAAATCCCGGGAAAATGATTACTTCCTGCGAGTTGGTCCGTACGGACCTCTTTGCATGCAAGATGGTCCGTACGGACCTTATTGCTCGAGGGAACACCATCATTCCAGAATATTCTCCATCATTGCGAGATTCCCTCAAATCGAGGAAATCCAAAATTACGGATAACCAAGAAGGTCCGTACGGACCTCTTTGCTCCGAAATTTTTACTATAAATAGAGGGCTCCCCCTCCTCATTTTCACACACCTCCCTCTTCTCTCTTCCTCCCTTAGCCTTGGCTCCCCTCTAAGTCCTCTCGAGGCACTCCGGCCCCTTTCGGATCCTTGAGGCCTTAGAGCTCCCTTGTGGTGCTCAGAAGCCTCCCCGAGCGCTCCCGAGACGCTCCCGCGCTGCCCGAGGCACTCTCGAGGTACTGCGAGGCCCCTCGTGGTACTCAGAGGCCTTGCACTGGTCTTTCCAGCGGTGTCCGGCTCTTTCCGGTCAAACCGACGATCCCAAACCACGCCGAAACTACGCCCGAGTGACTCCTGCCACCACAAAGCACGCCGAACCTGCCCGAGTGATCCCGACGATCCCCACGCACGCCGAACCTCTGCCCGAACGCAGCCTACAACCTCAACTCACGCCGAAACTACTGTCCGCGGACAACCGGTCCCTCCCGAAGCAATCCCGATCCGTGCAGGAACGCTACTCCGACCTCAAACACCATTCCCCGGCGGAAGACAGGACGCGAACCAACATTGGTAAGGCTTCCTTCCATTACTATTTCAATACATTTTCATACATAGCATACAATGTAGACATCCGATACAACATGCATTTTTAAAAGCACACACACACACACACAACATTTAAAGGATATTAGGGGTATCCGAAAGACTCGTTTTACGAGGCTACTCGGGTGAGCTCTAATATTCTAATATTCTCTTCACGGGGAGTCATCTGACCTCCGAACTCAAAATCTCATCACACAAAAACAGTTTAAAATTATCTTTAAACTGATGCCCTTTTTCAATGTTTTGGGCTTAATAAAAACGGCGTGGCGACTCTACAAATGCGAAAACAAACGGCGAGACACCTTCCAACGCGAAAGACTGCCAGATGCCGGGGCCGCGAGGCCTTGCTCGGATCCGGGCTATTTAACAACCACAAAGAGAACAAAATGTTTGTTGCTCTATACGATTTGTTTCTTGAGAAATAGTTTCTCAATAAAAGAATCCAGTGGGAGTAAAATTAATCTTGAAAGAAGTTCAAGAACCCGAAAATAATATGGAACCAAGATTAGAGACAGAACCAAGTTCACAAAGAGTTGTGGAACCGGTTCAAGATGCCTGAAGTCCATCGTAGATTGGATAGGTCACGATCCGAACTCAAGAAATAAGCGATTTCTCGTTGCGGAAAGTGATAAAGTGGAAGTCATTGAGAATGACGATCCTACTTGCTATCAAGAGCGATGTCCCCTCCTAATTTGGATAAATGGTTAGGAACCATGGAATCCGAATTGCAATCCATGTTTGACAATCAAGTTTGGAACTTGATTGGGCTACCTAAAGGTGTAAAAACTAAAGGGTGCAAGTAGGTATTCAAGACCGAGCATGGATGGGAAGGTGTATACTTTCATGACTAAAAATTGTAACAAAGGGATTTGGGCAAATTCATAGTATTGACTATGTTGAAACCTTTTCGCCGATTACAATGTCGAAGTCTGTTAGAATTTCAAGCGCTATTATCACATATTGTGACTATGTGATATGACAAATGGATGTCAAACGACTTTCTTTAAATGGAAAGATTATTAAGGATGTGTATAGTACACAACCCGAATAGTTTGTCGATCCAAGAAACTCTAATAAAGTATGCATGTTGCAAAAATCCATGAGATGGGTTGAAGCAAGCTTCAAGGAATTGGAATCTTCGTTTTGATGAATTGGTCGAAAAAGAGTTTGACTTCATCAAAGAACAAAGATGAATCTTGTGTATGCATGAAATTCGGTGGGAGCGTAGGAGTATTTCTATTGTTTTATTACAATGATATCTTACTCATTGGAAAAACAAGTTCCGACACTTAAGGCTGTTAAGTCTTGGTCAAGGAAAGGTTTCTCAATGAAAGAGCATGGGTAAAGCCGCTTACATCCTTGGAATCAAGATCTATAGAGATAGATCTAGAAGGATAAATTGGTTTGAGTCAAAGTGTTCACATTGACAAGATTCTTAGAAGAGTCTAAGAAGAGTAGCTTGTCAATAGGTCATGGTATTTCTCTTAGCAATACTCATTGTCTTATGACAACTGATGAGCAAAGGGAAAATGAATGAAGTTACATATGCTTCGGCATTTGGATCTGTCATGTATGCCATGATTTGTACTAGACCCGGCGTTTCATATGCTCCATGCATGATGAGTCGATACCAATCTGATCCTGATATAAACCATTGGATGGGAGTCAAGATGATCCTTTAGTACTTAAGAAGAACTAAGGATATGTTCTTGATATTTGAAAGGTTGGAAGTTAATCTTGTTGTAAGGGTTACATAGATGACTAGCTTCCAAACTGACAAAGTTATTTTAAAATCGCAATTAAGATTTATGTTTATGCTTATTAGAGGTGCAGTTTTGATTGGAAGAGTTCCAAGCAGAAATTGTAGCCAATTCTACTACTAAAAGAGGTAGTTTGGATCAAAAGTTCATTAGTGCTTTGGAAATGTTCCAAGTATCACTAATCGGTGAAACTCTTGTTATGACTATAGTAGTACCACTTGTGCAAACAATGGAACCAAGGTCACAACAACGATCCAAACACTCACTTAGACGTTCTTTGAGGAATTCATAGAGAATGAGAAGAAGTTAAGATATACAAAGTATCAACCGATGATGACATTAGGGATTCACTTACAAAGACCCTCGCACAGGCATAAGCATGATGGTCATGTTAGATCCATGAGTATTCGATACATAAATGGAGCCTAGTGCAAGTGGGAGCTGTTAGTGTGTGTGCCCTAGGCTTATAGTTTCTATAAACCTTGTATCGTCTTTATCATTAATAAAAGATAAATTTTATTATTGATTAATATATGTTTTTTGCATGTTTATTATATTAATCTGTGTCCCTAGTTATTTAGTATAAGTTGGTAATGGATGATCATAGAGATGATCATATGCATAAAGATGCACATTACAAACTTGTAAATAACTAGTATAATTGTCAATGGATAATCATATGATGATTATATGCATAAGAGATGCACATTGAAATTATGGGTACTTATTCTGAGAACAAATGCTTGGACTTGACCCGTATGAGATTTATGTCATGGTCAAATGTCATAATTAAATCTCATATGGTCACTTCATTTAGTCCTTAGACCTGAGATTATCATGACCTTACATATGATGAAAGTTATGTTTGATTTTAGTCAAACGGTATCTTAACACGATATCTATAAAGGCTAATTTTGGCATGATCGGATTCATGATGGGAAGGATGATAAGTCAAGATGGAATTTGTCCCTCGAAAGAGAGATGTTTTGCTTGGGCCCTTCGATGAGTGATAATGATGAAAGAGTGTGGCCACACCCCAATGTGATTGGATTATCATTATACTCAAGATCGAGAAAGCATTGAACAAATACAAGTTGACGTGAACCATGACTTGTGTTCAATATAACATCGTGAGACAAAGGGAGAAATGGAAGTGTACCATTGGAAACGTGAACTCTTACGTTGTGTTATTTGGGTAGACATAATGGCTTGCTAGAGTCCGCTTATGTCTTATGAGGGTCGATATGATCGGACTCATTGCCAACATAATACAATCCTATTGGGTCACACACAAATAGAATGAATTGGTTGAACCAGGGAGGAAGAATGATTGAGAGTCTCGGTATACGGCTACATATGTCACGCGACATATTAAGCCAATGGCTTAATATACCGCGCGACATAATAAGCCCGTACGCGGTTTGACGGCTGTCTCTCCTAATACGATTAGGAGATGTATTCTTACTATTGTAGTATAAATACGAGTGCAATCGGGACCTAATAGGCTAGCCGAATTTTTCAATAAATTCTCAATAAAAAGTCCTCTCAATATTCTTCCATAAGTTTTTAGGAATCTAGCAATTCCCAACCCGAGAATCGTTCTCGACATTCATATTTGTGTGGATTACCAAAAGAGGGTCTTAATTTGTTCAAACAAATCAAAGGCCTAGAGTTCAAATCTGAAGATCCAAAGAAGTTGAAGATTCGAAGATTTGAAGGTCAAAAAGTTTGTGATTACGAATCACATAATTATCCGTTCGATAGCTCAAGACCGGAAAGCAAAAAGGTTGGTAAATTCTATCTCATAGGAATTCAATTTAATCGTATAGAACGGATCTTAGGGCTTGGGTTTTGTGTTAATTTGATGCTTAATTCCGCTGCGCATGGACCCATAAAACCCAACAATTAGGGTCCACAGTCTTCCACTTGTTGGAGACTTGGTTGATGATCAGGGCCGAGTCTCCGTAAACTTCGAGCTCCTTGACATTTCTTTCTAAGGCAGCCTCCAAACCAGCAATGCAGGCTTCATACTCGGCGACATTATTCGTGGCAGGAAAGTTCAACTTGAGGGCTATGGGGGTATGCTCATCTTTCGGATCGACCAATAGCATTCCTACACCATTTCCTCTTTTGTTAGCGGCTCCGTCAAAGAACAACTGCCATCTATTCTCAGGCTCAACTGCAAAGATCCCTTCATCTGGGAATTGGGGTTCAGGCCCTCTGTCTTCATTACTGGGGAAGTTCGCCAGGTGATCTGACAATGCTTGACCCTTGATGGCCTTTCTGGTCACATAGTTGATGTCGTGATACGCCAAGAAGAAGGACCACTTCGCTAAACGCAGCGAGAGGGAAGGCTTATCAAAGATGTACTTGATAGGGTCCATTTTCGAGACCAAATTCACAGGGTGGGCTTGCATATAATGCTTCAATTTGTCGACTACCCAGACCAGTCCTGCACAGGTCTTTTCACATCTTTGAGTAATTGAGCTCACTCCCCTGTAGCTTCCGACTGACAAAGTAAATGGCATTTTCTACCCGAGAGTCTTTCTTTTCTGAGCAAGCATAGCCCCAGCTGCCGTGTACGTGACAGTGAGATAGAGCGAAGAGGCTTCTGTCTATGTGGGGGCATAGTACCGGGGATGTACTAAGTATTCCTTGATCTGGTCAAAGGCATCTTGGCATTCTTCGGTCCATTCTGTGTCCACATTCTTCTTCATGAGCTTGAAGATGGGCTCGCACATAGTGGTCAATTGATTGACGAAACGGCTGATGTACTGCAATTTACCCATGAAGCTCTTGACTTCTATCTGGGTTTGAGGTGGCCTCATATCCATGATGGCTTTGATCTTTCGGGGGTCAACTTCTATACCTCGCTCTGTGACCATATACCCAAGCACTTTTCCCCTTGTCACTCCGAAGGTGCATTTGGCAGGGTTTAGTCTCATGGAATGATGTCTCAACCTCTCAAAGAATTTTCGTAGGTCAACAAAGTGTTGCCCACCCTCTCCTTTGGAGTGGATTATCATATCATCTACGTAGACCTCAATCTCCTTGTGGATCATGTCATGAAAAAGCGCGGTCGCCGCCCTTTGGTAAGTAGCCCCGGCATTCTTGAGCCCGAATGGCATTCTTGTATAACTTGAGCAGGTTCCCCATGGTGTGGTGAAGGCTGTCTTTTCTTGGTCTTCCTCGGCCATCTTGATCTGGTTGTAGCTGCAAAACCATCAACGAAGGATTTGACTTCGTAGTTGGCGGTGGAGTCCACCGGGATGTCTATGTTTGGCAGGGTAGTCGTCTTTGGGGTGGCCTTGTTGGATCTCGGAAATCCACACGGCGGCGCACCTTCCCATTGGCCTTGGTTACGGTCACGATGTTAGACAACCATGTCGGGTATTCAATGACTCGATGAACCCTACCCGCGGTAGCTTCTCAATTTCTTCTTTGACTGTAGAGACCATTCCGGCTTAATCTTTCTCGGTTTACGCTGCGGCTTAGCATACGGTGCTAGAGGGATTCTGTGTTCTACTATCGAAGCTGTCTAGCCAGGCATATCCTTGTATGACCATGCAAACACGTCGACGTATTCTACGAGCGGCTCGATCAATCTGTCCCTTTCAACCCCACGGAAGAAGCTTCCAATCTGTGTCTCTTTAGGTTCCTCAATAGTACCCAAGTTCACACTTATCAAAACCTCCTCGGCGGCTTGGGCCCGGTTTTCCTCTTTTACGAAACTTTGCTTTAAAGATTTCTTTAATGTATTGTTCGTTTAGTGTGTTTGCATCTTGTTCAAATGATTCATTATTAAGCTGTTGTTAAGTTTTGAGTTAATTTATCATTTGTTAAGTTGGCAATAAGAGGATAATCGAAGGATTTGTCATTTCATTCAAAATAAAGGGAAAGATGACATCGATTACATTTTCATAATCCTCGAGCGTGAGGCCTTCGGATGACTACGAGGCGGAATTCAAAGATTCTGACTCGGCGAATAGACAACAGCGACTCTGGACCCTACGCTACTTATTGACTCGAGGTGGACTTGTGACAAGGGTTGGACCAGGATCTCGCTCCTTCTTCTTTGTTGCCACAGGGAGTAGCGGTCTTGCCCGGCGTTCTTCGAGAAAGTTGGAGACTTCGAACTGATCAAAAGCTTGTCGGAAATCATTGACGGGCCGTGCTTGTGGAAAGATGGTGAGGGGAACTAAAGTAACTTGTTGCAATCTTTCGGCTAGCTCTTCCGTAGCAGTGGACTCATTATTGAAGTTTCTGGCTCATTTTGTCGGCGCCTTGGCGATAGGTCATCTTTTCCTTGCCAATCTTTGATACCACCACCTTGTCGGTATAGCCTATAGGAGGGTTGGCTTGAATGATGCGATAAAGTCTTCTTCGGGAGAGACTTTGATCCTTCCACGATTGGCCAAATACTCTATAGGCTTTACGTATTCGTCTTCTAGATCACGCTAGCTTTTTGTTGAATCTTACAATGGCAACAAACTCGGAATTTTCTACTTCAGAGGGTCACCGATCATAGGGATATCGAGGCTCAATTTGTGCTTGGGGTGACGGGTTCCTTGACGGGTTCCTTGGCATAGCCGACATAGTAGTCAAACTTGCCCGAAGGCTCTCCCAAAGTTCCTACGCTCTTGTCCCCGGCTTCGTATCTTTCCTTAAGCCTGTTTGTGTGGACTTTCTCTTCTTCTTCTTCCTTGAAGGAGCGTCCTCATTGATCCATTCTTGATACTCATACTCTACAGCGGTCTTCACAATCACATACATCATACCGAGATGTGAGGCTTGGGTTGAGCTGGGATAGCCCCTCAAGCGCTTGGTCATTACCGTTGTGGATTACCATGTTGGCCATTTTGACACTTCTTGAAAAGCTGACAAAACCGAGGAATCTGGCAAACCTGTTCGAGGATTACTGCGCTAACAAGTCGGCCCGGACCCGGTGTTCTCACCCACTTCTTTCTCGGCTGCGGGAAAGGGATAGGAAAGGTTTAGACTCGGGGTAGGTGTTTAGAATTTGAAGGCTCGAGCAATATGCAAATTAGAATCTTCAAGTTTACTTAAAAACAGTGCCTTTTATTAATATCTATTTGGTTGGAAAAGGGGTTACGCCCTTCTTTTTCACAACTACTCTAGATCCTGGATCGGTGGGTTCCGTCACTACGTCTATAAGCCCCTCGTATTCCACACGTATTTCGACCTCCCGGGGTGGGCGGCCCGGGCGAGGTCACATAGGGCACGCGGATCCCACCGACCGAGAGTAAGAACGCTCCTATCGGATCTAGCGGGTCATAGGACTTTTCAACGCACGAGCGATGCGGATTATAGTCAAGGCAATACGGGAAAGTCTCGTCTCTGCCTTGCCGGATCTTTGGCGAGTTTCGCTTGAGCGAATGACGGTTTCGACTTTCGGTAATGTCAGAGAGAATAATAGGCATGGGTCGGGCGGTAAAAAGCCGGATGACACGGTGTCACATTGAACTTCGTTGCATACGCGGTGCGTGAGTCGGAATCGAAGTCAATGCCGGTCAAGATCTTGCCAATTTTTCCTTGTCGGAATTTTGGCGAGCTTCGCTTGAGCGAAAGATCTTTTGATTTTTGGCAAAGACTCGGTCTTGACTCTTACGCATTCGTGCGGGTCAAGGTCAATAGTCAATGTCGGAGTCAAGATCCACCGATTTTTCCTTGTCGGAATTTCGGCGAATTTTGCTTGAGCGAAAATCTTGGCTTCCGTTATGAGCTAAGGCTTGACCTTTACGTGGGTATGCGGCTGGGCTATATGACACGGACTAGACCAAAAACCAACCAAAAGTCACGGTTTTTGAAACGTGTGACACGGGCTGTGCATTGGTCGACCTTTGGCTGCCATGGGGAGGTTGGGATGATTCCGTGCGCGCCCCGGGGAGCATCGTAAAGGCTGTCCGTGGCTGCAGTGGAACCACCCTCGGGTTTGAAGGACGTGCGTGCAAAAGTGTACGGGATATATCGGGTGCGCGTAGTGTGCGTTCTCCTAAAAATGTTCCTTTTTGAGTTAAAACAGAGATTTTCATGAATGTGTTTTAAAGGAATGATTTTCGGGACGGGGAAAATGCAACACGTAAGCACGTAAATTTTAAGGAGCCCCGATCAGTCGTGAAAGTGAGTAGCCCCAAGCTGCTAGGATTGCCAGATTAACCATGATTTTTCCTGGTGGAATTGCACTGAGGTCGCCCGGTCGAGAATCAAATGAGGATTGAGCCGTACGGCCTGCATGGATCAATTTTCCAGGTTCCACTCCTTTTGCTATTTTTCAGGTTGTTTCCCGTTTCAAAGTATGCACAGATTCCAAGATGCAAATGATGCAATGCATGGTAAAGAAAGCAAGCACGATTAATGAAATTGGCGATGGGAGTCTAACCCGCTCAAAGGAAAAAGCTTTCTTTTATTTTTTTTTCAAAATTGTTTTCGAAAAGGGATACTGGTACGTGGATTGTTAAACCACCGGTTATCCCAACTCCCACGTCAGGGAGTGTACAGGAAGGGTAAGTGGTTTCCACCTATATACCGAGTATCGATTTTTTTGTTTTGAAAATAGAAGCTTTTCTCCTTTGGGTTATCCCCAGCGGAGTCGCCAAACTGTGAATGTGGTGCCCAAATTTTTTGTTGGATTCACGCGAGTTTGAAGACATCCGAGTTTAATTTGAAAAACGGAGTCGCCACGCCATTTTGATTACCTCAAAACTTTGAAAAAAAGGTTTTTACTTGGGTTCGGAGGTTAAGTTACCCCTTGGGAAGAACGTTTGGCGTTCACCCAAAGTGCCTTGCCGGAGCAAGTCTCCCAAGATTTCAGTAATCGTGCTTGCTTGCGTGCTTTCTTGTGTGCATGTGTTTGAAAATAAGGAGGGGGAATGTCCCAAGTTGTCTTCCGGACGTACAAACCATTTGTTGGTTGTCGCTCGGGATTCCTTGGAATTTTATGTATTTGGGATTATGATCCCGTCCTCATCTTATGACTTGTGATCATCGCATTTTAAACCTTGGGACCCTCGGGACTTGCGTGATCGAGAGAATGACTCTCTTTTGGTCAAAGATGAGGTTCTTTAGAAAAGGAGGGTCCTTAGCCCATCAATCCTACGCTTTAAGACGGTCGAGCTCGTATAGAGGCTTCATACTCTTTCTTAAACGATAATCGGAGATATAGGGTTCAAGGTGTCCCTTTCTAAAGAAATATGAAACCTTTAATGGAAGGAACGATGTAAAGATAGGATCTTTTACACCGGTCCATTCCTAGGTTGGGGGAAAGGGGGAAATGCATGATGAAAAACGACACTTTAATGAAAAGATGACATTTTTGGGTTGCAAATGATGCACTTAGTTTAAAGAAATAATCTTTATTGCAAATGATGCATAAAGATTTGATTTTTATGCAAATGATGCATTTTTGTTGAAGAAATTGGCATTCATTATGCAAATGATGCATAAAGATTGCATTTTGAAAAGCATATGATGCTAGTTTATGGTAAAGACATGGTCTTTAAAGCAAATGATGCTTGAACAAGGGGTTTTGAATGCGAAAGGATGCATTTTTATTGAAAAGATTGAGTTTTTATATGCAAATGATGCATAAAAATGACATTTTTATTTGAAAATGGGGGTTTTAGGTGCAAAGGATGCACCTTTATGAAAAAGACTACATTTTTATGACAAATGAGGTCTTAATGCATGCAAAAGGGGAAGGGGGTGATAAAGATGTGATCTTTATGAATAAATGCCAAGTCCCAAGCAAGATATATGAATGCAATGAGCAAGTATATCAATTAAAAGCAAGGTTAGGGCGTGCGAGGTTACCAATTGCTTCCTTTGCTTCTTTGGTCGGAGCTAGGAGGAGAGGTTGGTCTTGGATCTTCAAGGAGGAGGGAGATGACTTCTTTAGCTTCTTCTTCACCTTCTTGAGCCTTCACCAATATTCTTCACGTCTTGGGAGTGACTGATTGTGAGTGTATTGCTATGGATTGTGTGTATTGTTCATGATTAAATGGGTAGAGGAGGGCTCTATTTATAGGCAGTCTGGATAAGGCTAATGAAGCCGTGCGGCTAAGAGCAGCGAGCTAATGCAGCCGTGCGGGCTTATCCATTGTGACTCAGCATTTCTAGAACCATGCAAGGTGGCAATTTCTAGAACCCTCTTCCTAATTAAGAAAAACGTGTTTCTTAATTAGGAAGGCTCCCTTCAGCCCTTAATTTAATTTGGGACTGTTCCAGAACATTTCCGGAACACTAGGAAGGTTCGAGGGAGTGCAAGGAAGCTTACCGAAATTGTAGGAAATTTAGCTTAGGAAGGCATGAGCCAGATTTGGGTACTTACACATGGGCTCTGGTGGTAGTACTGTGGGAGGCCGGTGGTGGCATCCTGGAGTAGTCGGGTTGACCAAGAGCGGGATTGAGGTCTTCCTCTTCTTCCACAGTGAAGGTGCCATCCGGGTTGAGACCGGCGGCCAATCCATGGCTTTTGATAGCCTCCATAAGGTCATTCACCGTGCTTCCTGTCGCACTCTCATCTGTTCAGCTAACTGATTCCATTGTGGTTCTGTTTGAGGAGTCCCAGGAGGCGGAGTGACGTTGTCCCCATCATTACCGGCTGATGCAGACATTCTGAAACCCGGAGTCGGAATAAACGGCGAAGCTGACGATGCGCTTGACTCTTCCCAACTGATCAAACGGTGACCCGGTTTAGAAACCAACCTTTGTGAGGAGTCAAGGGGGAAAAGGCACGAGGGTTCAAATGTCTGGGAATGAAGAAGGGTAGGTGCTTGGGCTTTGGGCTCATGCAACATGCAGTTATTTGTTCACGTTTACTTAAAACATGTTTTATTAACCTAATCGGTTGGAAAAGAATGCTCTTCTTTTTCGCAAACTACTCTGGATCCTGGATCAGTGGGCCCCGTCACTCACGTCACATAAGCCCCTCGTATTCCACGTATTTCGACCTCCCAGGGGTGGACAGCCCCGGGCGAGGGTCCTATAGGGCAAGCGGGTCCCACCGACCAAAAAGAAAAACGATCCTAAAAGTCTGGCGGGTAATCGAGTCTTAACGAGCATTCGATGTAAATTACGGACAAAGTTGACGTCAAAGTCAAGATCATGTCCGAGAGCTCGACAAAAAGTCGGCATGATTTGGACTGATAAATGTCCACGATTGATCTTGACTTGTCGTCAATTAGGCCGTAATTAGGCATGGAATAATCATTAATCCTTGATGACTCGTGTCATGCCGGGAGTCAGGTTGTATAATTTGTGCCGATCAGGCCAAGAAGTCAAGGCGCCGGTCAATATCTTGGTCAAAGTCTGCGGCGGAAAAACCAGGCATGACTTCGACCGATTAGGGTCCCGAAAGATATTGAGTCGGTATGCCGACAAAGGCCTGGAAGGAAAGGTCTATACACGGACAGGGCATGAGACAGACCAGACTAAAAACCAACCGGGTCTCGGACAAAGTGTGTCACGGACAAGTGCATGGTCGACACGAGGCTCCATGGGATGTTTGGGTAGTCCTGTGCTTGCACCGAGAGGCGTAATAAGACCAAACGGGCCGCGACAAGGATTTCCCCGGGTTAGGGACGTAGTGTGCAGTGTAAGGTCACGTGCGCGTAGTGTGCGGCAGTCTATCTTCTTTTTCTGAGTAAAATAGAAATTTTTCATGTGTCTTAAAAAGAATGATGCATGATTTTTTTTTGAAAATTTTCTTTTTTTTTTGAAACTCCTTTTTTTTTGAAATTCGTTTTTTTTTTGAATTTTTTTTTTGAAAGTAAATGCACACATAAGCACATAAACACAAAAATTCCAACAGTTAGGGACATGATTCCGACAGTCAAAATTTTGACTTTTTCCGAGGCAGCCAAGACAACACGAAAATGTGCAAAAATCAACACACACAACAAATGATTTTTAATGCCGGGACGGAAGCTTGACCCTCAAAAGCTTTTCTTTTTTTTTTGAAAACAATGATACCGGTACGTGGGATTGTTAAACCACAATTTATCCCCGACTCATGTTAGGAGGCGATAACGGGAAGTTTAATGGTTTCCACCAATATACCAAATATCATTTTTTTTAGAAAAAGCTTAATTTATCCCCAGCGGAGTTGCCACTGTGATGTACCCGATTTTTGAAATCAAACGGAGTCGCCACACCATTTTTGTTTTAAGGGCCAAAACATTGAAAAATGCCCGAGATTAAGAGATTCGAGTTCGGAGGTCACGTTACTGTAAGTACCCAAATCTGGCTCATGCCTTCCGGTTAAGTTTCCCGGCAATTTCCCGGACTTTTCTAAAGTTCAGGGGCAATTCAGGAACTTTTCCGAACCTTCCGAGGGGCGAAGGACTTGCTAGGAATTAAAATTCCACGCAAACCTTCGATGAAAAGCCCTTCTAGAAGGCCACCTTGCATGTTTCTAGAAAAATCTGGGTCGGCAGCAAATGTAGCCACGCGACCTCTTTTGCCGCAAATGAAGCCATGCGGCCTCTTTCGCTGACCTTCTAGAATGCCACCTTGCATGTTTCTGGAAAAATCTGGGTCGGAAGCAAATGTAGCCACGCGGCCTCTTTCGCCGCAAATGAAGCCACGCGGCCTCTTTCGCCTTTTTCCAGCTGCCTATAAATAGAGGCCTCCTCTACCCATTTTCACACACAATTTGGAGCACACAAACTCTCCCAAAAACATCCCTACGAAAATAAAGAAGCTGAAGAGTGCCAAGAGCCACCTCCCTCCTCCTTGAAGCCTCCAAAAGTTGGTTCCTCCATTAGGCAAACTCCAGAGAAGAAGAGGTCACCACCATTGGTAACCTCTCACCCCCTTATCTTGCATTATACTTGTTCATGTGATATACTTGCTCCTTGCATTTACATATTGCTATATATTGTTTGGGACTTGGCATATTTGTTGTTAAAGATCATATCTTTGAACATGTAAATCATATTCCCCTCCCTTTGCATCCTTTGCATTAACATAAGCATTCTTTGCTCACAAAAATGAAGTCTTTGCATTAAAGGTGCATCCTTTGCACCTAAAAATCTCTTTTTACATAAAAATGTCATCTTAATGCATCCTTTGCATATAAAAATCAAGTCTTTACATTAAAAAAGCATCCTTTGCAATAAATATCACTTCTTTAAATCAAAAGCATCCTTTGCAACCCAAAAATGTCATCTTTTCACTAAAAATGTCATTTTTATATTAAATCATGCATTTCCCCCATGTCCCCATTAGCAACTTCGGAACGGACCGGTGTAAAGATCCTATCTTTACATCGTTTCTTCCATAAAGGTTTCATGATCTCTTTAGAAAGGGACAACCTTGAACCCTATATCTCCGATTATCACTTAAGATGAGTATGAAGCATCTATACAAGCTCGACCATCTTAAAGTGTAGGATTGATGGGCTAAGGACCCTCCTTTTCTAAAGAACCTCATCTTTGACTACAAAGAGAGTCATTCTCTCGATCACGCAAGTCCCAAGGTCTAAAAAATGTGATGTTCACAAGTCCAAGATGAGGGCGGGATCATAATCCCGAATACATAAAATCCAAGAAATCCCGAGCGACAACCAACAAATGGTTTGTACGTCCGGAAGACGACTTGGGACATTCCCTCCTTATCATCAAACACATGCACACAAGAAAGCACGCAAGCAAGCACGATTAATGAAATCTTGGGAGACTTGCTCCGGCAAGGCACCTTGGGTGAACGACGATCCGTTCTTCCCAAGGGGTAACTTAACCTCCGAACCCATAAAAAACCTTTTTTTCAAAGTTTTGAGGTAATCAAAATGGCGTGGCGACTCCGTTTTTCAAATTAAACCGGATGTCTTCAAACTCGCGTGAATCCAACAAAAACAAAAATTTGGGCACACATTCACAGTTTGGCGACTCCGCTGGGGATATCCCAAAGGAGAAAAGCTTTTATTTTCAAAACAAAAATCGATACTCGGTATATAGGTGGAAACCACTTACCCTTCCTGTACACTCCCTGACGTGGGAGTTGGGATAACCGGTGGTTTAAAAATCCCACGTACCAGTATCCCTTTTAGAAAATTTTTTTTTGAAAAAATGAAAGAAAGCTTTTCCCTTTGAGCGGGTTAGACTCCCGTCGCTGATTTCATTAATCGTGCTTGCTTTATTTACCTTGCATTGCATCATTTGCATCTTGGAATCTGTGCATACTTTGAACGGGAAACAACCCGAAAAATAGCAAAGGAGTGGAACCTGGAAAATTGATCCATGCAGTCGTACGGCTCAATCCTCCTTGGATTCTGACCGGGCGACCTCAGTGGCAATTCCACCAGGAAAAATCATGGTTAATCTGGCAGTCCTAGCAGCTTGGGGCTACTCAGCTCCATGACTGACTGGGGCTCCCAGAAAATTTACGTGCTTACGTGTTGCATTCTCCCCCATCCCAAAAATCATTCCTTTAAAACACATTTATGAAAATCTCTGTTTTAACTCAAAAAGGAACATTTTTAGGAGACCGCACACTACGCGCACCTGATATATCCTATACACTTTGCACGCACGTCCTTCAAACCCGAGGGTGGTTCAGTGCAGTCACGGACAGCCTTACGATGCTCCCGGGCGCGCACGGAATCATCCCAACCTTCCCATGGCAGCCAGTGTCGACCAATGCACAGTCCGTGTCACACGTTTCAAAAAAACCGTGACTTTTGGTTGGTTTTTGGTCTAGTCCGTGTCATATAGCCCAGTTGCATACCCTCGTAAAGGTCAAGCCTTAGTTCATAACGGAAGAGGGACTCTGCCAAAATTCCGACAAGGAAAAATTGGCGAGATCTTGACTCCGACATTGACTTTGACCTTGACCTGCACGGAATGCGTAAGAGTCAAGACCGAGTCTTTGCCAACAAATCAAAAGATCTTTCGCTCAAGCGAAGCTCTGCCAAAATTCCGACAAGGAAAAATTGGCAAGATCTTGACCCGGCATTGACTTCGATTCTGACTCACGCCCGGCGTATGCAACGAAGTTCAATGCGACACTGTGTCATCCGGCTTTTGCCGCCCGACCCATGCCTATTATCTTCTCGGATATTACCGAAAGTCAAAACGTCATTCGCTCAAGCGAAATTCTGCCAAAATTCAATCAAGGCAGAAAGACGAGACTTTCCCGGTATTGCCTTGACTATAATCTGCATCGCTCGTGCGTTAAAAGGTCCTATGACCTGCTAGACCTGTTAGGAGCGTTCTTTACTCTCGGTCGGTGGGATCCGCGTGCCCTATAGGACCCTCGCCCGGGGCTGTCCACCCTGGGAGGTCGAAATACAGGTGGAATACGAGGGGCTTATAGACGTAGTGACGGAACCCACTGATCCAGGATCTAGAGTAGTTGCGAAAAAGAAGGGCAGAACCCCCTTTCCAACCAAATAGAAATAAATAAAAGATACTGTTTTAAGTAAACTTGAACAATTATCATAATTGCATAGTCCTATTTCTGGAATCCCTAATCGCGACCTCCTCGGTCCGATCTCCGATTTTCCATCTCGACCCTTCGCGGTCAAATCCCTAATCGCGACCTCCTCGGTCCGATCTCCGATTTTCCATCTCGACCCTTCGCGGTCAAATCCCTAATCGTGACCTCCTCGGTCCGATCTCCGATTTCCAATCTCGACCTTTCACGGTCAAATATCCAATCGCGACCACCTCGGTCCGATCTCCGATTTTCAATCCTGACCAATTGCGGTCAAATCTCCAATCGCGACCTCCACGGTCCGATCTCTTATTTTCAATTCTGACCTTTCTCGGTCAAATCTCCAATCGCGACCTCCACGGTCCGATCTCTTATTTTCAATTCTGACCTTTCTCGGTCAAATCTCCAATCGCGACCTCCTCGGTCCGATCTTCGATTTCCTATCTCGACCTTTCGCGGTCAAATCTCCAATCGCGACCTCCACGGTCCGATCTCTTATTTTCAATTCTGACCTTTCTCGGTCAAATCTCCAATCGCGACCTCCTCGGTCCGATCTTCGATTTCCTATCTCGACCTTTCGCGGTCAAATTTCCAATCGCGACCACCTCGGTCCGATCTCCGATTTTCAATCCTGACCAATTGCGGTCAAATCTCCAATCGCGACCTCCACGGTCCGATCTCTTATTTTCGATTCTGACCTTTCTCGGTCAAATCTCCAATCGCGACCTCCTCGGTCCGATCTTCGATTTCCTATCTCGACCCTTCGCGGTCAAATTTCCAATCGCGACCTCCTCAGTCCGATCTCCGATTTTCTATCTCGACCCTTCGCAGTCAAATTTCCAATCGCGACCTCCTCGGTCCGATCTTCGATTTTTCCATTTCGACCTTTCGCGGTCAAATTTCTAATCGCGATCCCCTCGGTCCGATCTCCGATTTTCCAATCTTGACCTTTCAAGGTCTCATCTTTTTCGATCAATTAGGATTAGGAGAAAATGTGTTTTGAGTAAAACATAAGCGATAAGTGCATGTTACTTGAGCCTTTTGCCTAAACACTTACCTCCGAGTCTAAATCTTACCTACCTTACCTATCCCCGAGTCTAAACCTTGCCTATCCCTTTCCCGCAGCGAGAAAGAAGTGTGCGAGAATACCGGGTCAGCAGCTTTTCAGTGCAGAAAACCTTAGGCAGAATCGTCAAAGAGTCAGAATGACAGATTTGACAGAAATGATGAGGGTGCACGAAATCGGATGGTTAGGAAGGAAGAGTTAGTCTGGCTTTGGAAAGCGCCCATAAGGTTCATCGGGAACAGCAAGCCATGCTTATTGACGCACTCCGTCGTCATGGAGTTCAGTCGCGCTTGAGTCAAACGGTTCTCCGGGTGGTAGTCGAAGATGAGACTTCAGAAAAAGTGATTTCAGTCCCTTCATCCTATAACCAAGACCCCCCAGCCTATAACCAATCCACATACGATCCCTTGCCAAGGACCACTCCTCCTCAATCCTTTCCAACATCCCAGCTCATCCGAGCTCCATCGCCCTCAGCTCCTCAGAACGGATTGGGCTTCACCACACCTGTTCCTCGCTCGCAATACCGCCAGCTTACGCTCCGGCCGCATAATCAATTTGAATTATGTGGCTATGTTCTCAAGCCCCTACACCCACCTGAGTGCGATCATGAGTTGCCAAAGGATGATTCAAGTCTCCAATTATCTAGGGGCTTAATGAATTCAGCCGTCAGTTTGCTACTGTGTTTCCCTCCGCCGATAAAAGTCCTGTTGCGATTTCCAATAACTCGAGAGTCCCCGTTGACCCCCATGTGGCAATATTGATGGAACAAGTGAAACAAATACAAGAGAAGTTTGACTTCATGATGAGTATCAATACTCCCTTGACCCCAGACGTCGAACCAGGCAAGGAAATGACTCCATCAAGCATGACCCAATGCCACCAGCACCAAACAGCAACCGTACCCATGTCAGCACCAGTTCCTCACAAAGGAAAGAGTGTCGTAGCTTCCTTCAGCCAAATCCAACAATGGAACCAATTGGACAATGGGAATCTGAGTTTTGAGAACAACAATGTCTCCCGAAAACCCGCTCCCTTCATTTTGACAACATGGAGATGCCTTTAAGCAAGATTCTGGAAGAGCTGATGAAAGAAAAGCTGATAAAGCCACTGGAGAATTGGAAACCCAAGAACCCCAACGTTCGGGTGGATGAGTCTAAGCATTGTCTTTTCCATCAATACCCTGGGTACGACACTGATAATTGCACCTATTTGAGGCATGAGATCCAGAAAATTGATAGAAAATGGGAAGCTCGAGAACCTCCATGGGCCAAAAACAGAAAGTTATGGTAAGAGGTCAATTCAAGAAGTGCAACGTCAGAAACGTCAGCCGGATGATTTTGGGATGCCCATGAGCAAAGTTTTCGATGATTTGGTGAAACGAGGTCTTCTCACACCTCTCGAGAATTATAAGCAAAGAAATCCCAGTAGAGTTGACAGGACCAAGTTTTGCGTGTACCACAAGCATTTTGGTCATGTGACAGACAAGTGTGTGGATCTGAAGAAAGAAATTCAGTGGCTGATCTACGAAGGAAAGCTCAAGTTACCTGGCAGTCCAACCCGCGAAGAGTAGCTAGACTAGGGTTTACTTATCCTTAAGTAAGACTAAAAAAAAAAGAAAAATAGTCTCTCAGTCAACCTTCGTAGGTTCTAGTACTTTTCTCTTTCAATTAAGTCCTCTACGGACATTGTATTTAATCTTTAATTTTCTATAAAAGAGTCTTCTTCTTTTCTTGCTAGACTTAAGACATTATTTGCACACCAACATTACATTTAATGAAATGGTTTTGTTTTAGATGATCACTTGCATTGCTCAACAAATAATCTCTCGAAATAATTCACGTTCTAATTAATCAGTGTGAGAAAGTCAACTAATGCCTTCCCCATACACTTTCCTTACCTCACAAAAGCCTTCATCAAGCCATACACTTTCCCAAACATTCCCCCACCTTCATCCTGATCAAGTCAACAACGGCGGCAACATCAAGGGACAACAAGAGGCCACTCAGCTTCGAAAGATTGACCCCATGTCGACAACAACCTAGGAGCTTGGTTTAGACCTCAAGGGTATCAAGAATGTTCAAGCAGGGGCTCGCCTTGGCCCTCGTGTACTTAAAATAAAAAAAAAAAAAAAAAAAAAAAAAAATCTTAGTGTAAAAAGAGTAATGCCCAGCTAGGCTGAAAATCCCAAAAAAGGGCGGTCTAGGCAAAAAACAGGGTTGCACATAAAAATAAAAAAAAATGAGGCCAAGGACCCAGCACCGCCAATCAAAAGCTTGACGGACAGACAGGATCAAATCTCAGAGAATGAAAGTTGTCGATAACAATGGGGCGGTCGAAGCAAAGCCAGAGGCATTTCATAAGCCTGTAGGCACGTACGAATTCTTTCTTCCCCAATGAAAGAGGAAGCAATCAGAAGCAGTCGTCCAAGAATGACTTGGTCAAGGAATCATCCCGAGGACCACGCCTCATCATCCAATCTTCTCATCCGAGCCTTTTCACTAAAGGAACCACAAATCCCAGTTCGGCCGAGGCCGAACTACGGCGACCTGAGCTCCTCACAATGAGGGGAACGTAAGGCAACCAGAAATGGTCCGGTCATAAACACATCCAAATTCCCGAAAACCCGGTCTCATCAAATGACCCCTCCCATAGACACAGTCAGATTCCAGAAAACCCGGTCTCATTAACGACCTCCCTATACACAAACCTTTCTTTCACACCAGCCAACTTTGATCCGCGACATTGGTTGACTTTCTCCTCATGATTAATAGGAATGTCTCTTCATATCGAGATTATTGGTTGAATAACCCGAGCATTAATAAAGGGTTTTAAGCAATTTTGTGATCATTGTAAATAAAACAAGTTTTCAGATGTCTTGACAAGTCTTCTCTTTCTACATCTTAGGAAAAATAGTGTTAAACACTGATTTTCTGTCAGCATGGGCTTCCATACACTTTTACAAACCCTTCTTCGCTTATACTCTCTCAAAAGAGTCAAACCCAAAGCGATTTTTTGTGCCTACGTCGAATAAGGCCATCAAAATAACACAAAATTGGGATCTATTCCCACCTTTCGAAAAATATGCCCCTGTATGTATTTCTGAGAATCTTTTCTTTCACACCTTCTTAAGGTTGATTGATTGACTAAAGAAAATAAAAAAAAAAGGGATAGGTTTTCCCTCTTCTTCTACAATTCGCATTAGGGCTGCCTTGAAACTCTTCAAGGTTGGGGGGCTTTGCCAAGCCATTCCTTCAGACTGGGGCTTCTTTAGCCATGTTTGGGGTTCGCATCGGGTTCTTCACTAGGTCCCTAGATGGATTCAGTTTTGTTTAAATCAACCTCAGGATCACTTCCGCAGTACCAATCTTTCGCTAGGTCATCAGATTGGGGCTTCATTAAGTCACTTCTTCAAAACCTAAGACTTCGCCTGCTCAGTTCATACAACCGGGGCTTTGCCAGTGAAAGGATCTTTCATGGGGCTTTGCAGAAAGTTCTTCCTCAGACCGGGGCTCCAATAAGTCGCATCCATCCCTAGAAGAGAGGTTTGGTCACTTCGACATCTGCTTTAGTCTTTGATTGCAAAGCCAATCGGCATCGGCTTCAAATGCCAGAGTGTGAGAAAGGAACATTCGTCGAGACTCAAGGTTTAAGCCCAAGAGGGAATTCTGGTCCACGTTTGCCACATCTCAACAACAACAGCAGTTCAGTCCGCACCCAAGGGATACGACCCCACCTGCTTGAAACCTGTCTTAAACAATTTCCAAGCACATCCAGACCCAGTCCCTACCATTGTTTCCAAAAAGAAATCACCCCTAGGCTCAAGTAACGTGCCAATTGCTAATGATAACGTTTTCTCCCAAAAGCGCCTCCGTTACTTTCGTTATAACGAGATAATGCCAGGCGACAGTTTCCTGATTGTCAAAAAATCCAACTTTAGCTACCTCTATCACAGATTAAGAAGTATGCTCAAGTTTTCCAGCTATAGCTGCCTCTATCTACTTGATAGTGACGTAAGCTTTAGCCTCCTCAGGTGACGACCTCCACTAATCGTTAAAACCTCAAGAATCCTAGACATCGTTCCTAACTGTCTAGATGAAGCTTGAACTACGATCAAGGCTTGATTCCTCCGGGATACGTAGGTAGCCTTTCATAAAGGTCCAGCCATCCGACCACTTTGGTCATCTTTTTTTTCCCATTCCTCAATGGTGCGTAAGTTTTTTGCAAAGGTATAGCTATCTGACCATATTGGTCACCCCTTTTGATTTGGTACATTCCTAGTAGGATTGGCCGTTTGACCTCCTAGGTCACCCCGTTCTCATCCTTATAGGAAGGGACCAATATATCTTTGCCATTGCCCCAAAGAGACCAGGTATGTGACCTCTTTGGTCACCCAATTCCAACCAGTGTAGGCAATTCCAGTCCAATTCCAAAGGTTCTGTAAAGTACAGTTCAGGCTACCTATGTCACGCGACAAACCTAGCCACTTGGCATACTAAGTCGTGCGACATACTAAGACCCTGTGGCTGATTTTTTACAATTTTGTCCCTGAAGGCTCCATTTTACAAATTTTGTCCCCCATGGGCCTGTTTTGCCCTTTTGTGCCCCTGGCATTTCTAATCATGTTCAACCAAATTTTCCCTCCAGTGCCCCCGAGGCCTATTTTTACAAATTCACCTCTGTGACTCATTTTATTTGCCCTTGGCATTTTCAATTCTATTTTCAAATAATCGGGTACGTCCCGTTGCTTTATAAAAAATTATCGGGTACGTCCCATTTTTCTTTACAAAAAATTATCCGGGTACGTCCCACTTTTCTTTACAAAAACTATTGATTCCTTCCTACTTCTTTACAAAATCCATCATTTTTTTTTCGCGATCTCCGTTATTCCAAGGTAAAGGAATAACATGTCGACCTTTCTCGCGATCTCCGTTATTCCAAGGTGAAGGAATAACATTTCGCTCTCTTTCGATCTCAGTTATTCCAAGGTAAAGGAATAACACTTTCTCCCAAGTTTCCCTGTTACATCCAAATAAATATAACGTTTCCTCCGGGAAATTCTCCGTTATCGCCAAATGGGATAACGATTCCTCCGGGAAATCCTCCGTTATCGCCAAATGTGATAACGATTCCTCCGGGAAATCCTACGTTATCGCCAAATGGGATAACGTTTCCTCCGGGAAATCCTACGTTATCGCCAAATGGGATAACGTTTCCTCCGGGAAATCCTACGTTATCGCCAAATGGGATAACGTTTCCTCCGGGAAATCCTACGTTATCGCCAAATGGGATAACGTTTCCTCCGGGAAATCCTCCGTTATCGCCAAATGTGATAACGATTCCTCCGGGAAATCCTCCGTTATCGCCAAATGTGATAACGATTCCTCCGGGAAATCCTACGTTATCGCCAAATGGGATAACGTTTCCTCCGGGAAATCCTCCGTTATCGCCAAATGGGATAACGTTTCCTCTGGGAAATTCTCCGTTATCGCCAAATGGGATAACGATTCCTCCGGGAAATCCTACGTTATCGCCAAATGGGATAACGTTTCCTCCGGGAAATCCTACCTTATCGCCAAATGGGATAACGTTTCCTCCGGGAAATCCTCCGTTATCGCCAAATGGGATAACGTTTCCTCCGGAAAATTCTCCGTTATCGCCAAATGGGATAACATTTCCTCCTGGAAATTCTCCGTTATCGCCAAATGGGATAATGTTTCCTCCGGAAAATCCTCCGTTATCGCTAAATGGGATAACGATTCAATGGGATAACGATTCCTCCGGAAAAACCTACGTTATCGCCAAATGGGATAACGTTTCCTCCGGGAAATCCTCCGTTATCGCCAAATGGGATAACGTTTCCTCCGGAAAATTCTCCGTTATCGCCAAATGGGATAACGTTTCCTCCTGGAAATTCTCCGTTATCGCCAAATGGGATAACGATTCCTCCGGGAAATCCTCCGTTATCGCCAAATGGGATAACGTTTCCTCCGGGAAATTCTCCGTTATCGCCAAATGGGATAACGTTTCCTCCGGGAAATCCTCCGTTATCGCCAAATGGGATAACGTTTCCTCCGGGAAATTCTCCGTTATCGCCAAATGGGATAACGTTTCCTCCGGGAAATCCTCCGTTATCGCCAATTGGGATAACGTTTCCTCCGGGAAATTCCCCGTTATTGCCAAATGGGATAATGTTTCTTGTTAAAAATTTCAGTTATTGCCGGAAGGCAATAACAATTCGCTTTATTTCGATCTCCGTTATTTCCTAATGACGGAATAATATTTCAACCTTTTCACGCTTTATTTCGATCTCCGTTATTTCCGAATGACGGAATAATATTTCGACCTTTTCTCGCTTTATTTCGATCTCCGTTATTCCAAGTTGAAGGAATAACATTTCGACTCAATAAAAGCTCGAACTACGACCTGGCTTGATTCCCCCGGGATACGTAGGTAGCCTCCTGTAGGTTCAGCCAATTTGTCACATATGACGCCCCCTTTCCCCAGCGGATTCTGAACTACGATTATGGCTTGATTCCCACTCGGGATACGTAGGTAGCCTTTCATAAAAGGTCCAGCCACTCGACCAACTTGGTCACCCAATCTGTCTTGGCATTCGCCAGATCGGATCCTTTTCTATCGACAACCCCACTCGCCCTGCAAGTGACGTTGCCGAGGGGCTTCTGTAAGTACCCAAATCTGGCTCATGCCTTCCGGTTAAGTTTTCCGGCAATTCCCCGAACTTTTCTAAAGTTCAGGGGCAATTCGAGAACTTTTCCGAACCTTCCGAGGGGCGAAGGACTTGCTAGGAATTAAAATTCCACGCAAACCTTCGATGAAAAGCCCTTCTAGAAGGCCACCTTGCATGTTTCTAGAAAAATCTGGGTCGGCAGCAAATGTAGCCACGCGACCTCTTTTGCCGCAAATGAAGCCATGCAGCCTCTTTCGCTGACCTTCTAGAATGCCACCTTGCATGTTTCTGGAAAAATCTGGGTCGGAAGCAAATGTAGCCACGCGGCCTCTTTCGCCGCAAATGAAGCCACACGGCCTCTTTCGCCTTTTTCCAGCTGCCTATAAATAGAGGCCTCCTCTACCCATTTTCACACACAATTTGGAGCACACAAACTCTCCCAAAAACATCCCTACGAAAATAAAGAAGCTGAAGAGTGCCAAGAGCCACCTCCCTCCTCCTTGAAGCCTCCAAAAGTTGGTCCCTCCATTAGGCAAACTCCAGAGAAGAAGAGGTCATCACCATTGGTAACCTCTCACCCCCTTATCTTGCATTATACTTGTTCATGTGATATACTTGCTCCTTGCATTTACATATTGCTATATATTGCTTGGGACTTGGCATATTTGTTGTTAAAGATCATATCTTTGAACATGTAAACCATATTCCCCTCCCTTTGCATCCTTTGCATTAACATAAGCATCCTTTGCTCACAAAAATGAAGTCTTTGCATTAAAGGTGCATCCTTTGCACCTAAAAATCTCTTTTTACATAAAAATGTCATCTTAATGCATCATTTGCATATAAAAATCAAGTCTTTACATTAAAAAAGCATCCTTTGCAATAAAGATCACTTCTTTAAATCAAAAGCATCCTTTGCAACCCAAAAATGTCATCTTTTCACTAAAAATGTCATTTTTATATTAAATCATGCATTTCCCCCATGTCCCCATTAGCAACTTCGGAACGGACCGGTGTAAAGATCATATCTTTACATCGTTTCTTCCATAAAGGTTTCATGATCTCTTTAGAAAGGGACAACCTTGAACCCTATATCTCCGATTATCACTTAAGATGAGTATGAAGCATCTATACAAGCTCGACCATCTTAAAGTGTAGGATTGATGGGCTAAGGACCCTCCTTTTCTAAAGAACCTCATCTTTGACTACAAAGAGAGTCATTCTCTCGATCACGCAAGTCCCAAGGTCTAAAAAATGTGATGATCACAAGTCCAAGATGAGGGCGGGATCATAATCCCGAATACATAAAATCCAAGAAATCCCGAGCGACAACCAACAAATGGTTTGTACGTCCGGAAGACGACTTGGGACATTCCCTCCTTATCATCAAACACATGCACACAAGAAAGCACGCAAGCAAGCATGATTATTGAAATCTTGGGAGACTTGCTCCGGCAAGGCACCTTGGGTGAACGACGATCCGTTCTTCCCAAGGGGTAACTTAACCTCCGAACCCATAAAAAACTTTTTTTTCAAAGTTTTGAGGTAATCAAAATGGCGTGGCGACTCCATTTTTCAAATTAAACCGGATGTCTTCAAACTCGCGTGAATCCAACAAAAACAAAAATTTGGGCACACATTCACAGTTACGCGCCGGGAAGGACGTTAGTGTGCACCCGGAATGCCTCGTAAAACGAGTCTTCCAAGCTCAAAAACCATTTGTTTGTGTGTGTGTGTGTGTGTGTGTTCCTTTGGCCAAAATAAGTTGAAACTGAGAAAAGTAAAAATTGAGAATTCTTTTTAAGACCTTAAACTGATCCCATGATTTTTTGGATGATTTTTGGGTTGAGATTTGGTACTCAAATGACCTTTTGAAGTTGAAAATCACTTCTGCCAGAATGAAAAAGGAAGTGGACACTTGATTTTGAAATGGACTTTAGAGCTTTAAGATATCTGAATCTGGGAAAAGTCCAGGAATGAAAAGTGTTCAAAACACCTCAAATAAGGTTTATGTGAAAGAACTCTCCATATTTGGAGATGATTTGAGGGACCAAAACCTTCTGGAAATCTCAGATATGAAATCTGGATTTCCAGAGACTGATGAACTGACCTTTAAAAGAAAATTTGAAAAATGGAGTTTTACTCATGAAATAAATAAAGTAAAAATATTTAAAGAAAGCTATGGATGTTGGATAGAAAAAGTGTTTTGTAGTCAACACCAAATTCCAAGTTTATCTGTGTCCAAAAAATTAGACCATGGAAAGAGGTCTTAGAAAATTGCTACTGGACAGCAACTTCTCAAGAAGGAAATTGTGGTTTTAAAGGGGGTTTTGCATCCATGCTTGTCCCCATTTCCCTAGGTTTTGATTAGTAGTCACTATACATTTTAGTGGTGATCTACTATATCAAACCATCCTTGGGGTACATTAGGACTTAAGCATTTCATTTGCTTGGGAAGGGGAATTTTGTAGAGATGAAATTAAAGAGAAAAATCAACTAGAGATTTAAAAATGTGGACCATTTGAGATGGTCATTCATGAAGATGAACTTCAAGATGACCATCTTAGGTCAAGACTTAAGTTAAACTAGACATAAAGTAAATCAAAGTGAGAAGAACAAGATGAACAAGAAGTTAAAAGGGAGTTTTAGGGTTTGGAGAAGGAGGGCTTTACCAATGGTGACACCCTATCTTCCTAGGCTTGGAATTTGACTTGAGGAGTATCAAGATTTGATGTTTGACTTGAGGAGTATCAAGATTTGGTGTTTGGATTTGTGTTTGAGTGGATTCAAGGCTTGAATGTGTTTAGGGTTTGATGATAGAGTTGATCAAAGAGAAAACAAGTAGATAACACTTAAGTCCTCTATGTTTTCTCCCTAATCTTCCTCTTGAGTAGTGTTTTAAGCTTGAGCTTGGTGTGTTTAAGAGTGATTTGAGAATGTTTGAAGTGAATTTGGGAAAGGTTCAAGAGAAAATGGTGGCAATCTAAGGATTCCCACTGTTTTCTCTCTATTTTCGCCAGAATACAGCTTCTGTGAGTAAAAATGTGTTGTGTAGACTGAGAGAGGAGGGTTCAATTTATAGACCACTGTGAGATACATAGATGTCCGCGCGGATAGGGTTGGTAGTGTGCAATCGTTCATCCGCTACAAGCATGGCTTTTGGACAGAGGAATATTTTCGTAAAAATTCCGGAAGCTTTGTGTTTTTCAACTTGCCCAATTCGGATTTTTCCAATTTCTTTTGCTTTTTGAGATTCTTTTCTTGGTTTAACTTTAAATGGCAATGCCCACTTTGCCCTTACTTTGTTAGAAAAGTTAGGAATGCTAGGAAATGTTAGGAATGTTAAAACTTTCGTTAATTTTCTAACGAAAATACTAACAAACTCAAATTGGAGCACTTACAGACCTCCCTCTAAAAATCTATTTCAAAATGAAGTCTGTTCGCTGTTTTAAAGGACTGTTCCTTTGCTTTATGAAGTCGTGCGACAAAGAGTGTCCCTTTGCCTTATGAAGTCGTGCGACAAATCGTGTCCCTAGGCCAAAAATTTCTAAAAAAAAAAAGAGGTCCTGTATTTCGATAATTAACACGCTGATCCTTGTACTGTTTCGAGTGTCGCTTTTCCCTGCAGGTACAACAGTTAACTGAGCAAACCTCAGAGATTGTCCCTCAAAACAAAGCCGAGACAAAAAGTCCGCGTCTATCTGAATCTCCCCAGCAGAGCACGTCAAAGTCCACAGCCCCACCGTCAAACTGTCAACAAGAATCCACTGTCACAAGCAAGCGAAGCCTGTCACAAGAAAGCAAAGCCCATCACAGCAAACAACCCCCCCTGTCACAAGCCAGCGAAGCCCATCACAGCAAACAACCCCCTGTCACCAGCAAGCAAAGCCCCATCACATCAAACAGAACCCCATCACAGCAAGCAAAATCCCCTGCTTACCGAGCAAACCTCGGGACACAAGAGTCAAAAGTCAACAAGAACCCACTGTCCAGCAAGCAAAATTCCCGTCACAGCAAGTACGATTCCAAACACAGAAGCCAACAGTCGACAAAAGACCGCCCCACGCTCAGCAAACGTCAACAGCAGATAGTAGCATAGGACCCTCCAGCAGCTACATCCATCCCCAGCAGCATAAATAATAGCATCAGTCCCTCCGGCAGCTACAAAAGTCAGATGTTGGGTGACAACCGCACAGTCAGATGTTGGATGACAACCACACAGTCAGATGTTGGGTGACGACCACACAGTCAGATGTTGGGTGACAACCGCACAGTCAGATGTTGGGTGACAACCACACAGTCAGATGTTGGGTGACGACCGCACAGTCAGATGTTGGGTGACGACCGCACAGTCAGATGTTGGGTGACGACCGCACAGTCAGATGTTGGGTGACGACCGCACAGTCAGATGTTGGGTGACGACCACACAGTCAGATGTTGGGTGACGACCGCACAGTCAGATGTTGGGTGACGACCGCACAGTCAGATGTTGGGTGACGACCGCACATGATCAGATGTTGGGTGACGACCGCCTGATCGAGATGTTGGGTGACGACCGCACAGATCGAGATGTTGGGTGACAACCGCACGATCGGATGTTGGGTGACGACCACACGGTCGAGATGTTGGGTGACGACCACGGTCGGATGTTGGGTGACAACCGCACTGATCGAGATGTTGGGTGACAACCGCACGGTCAGATGTTAGGTGACGACCGCACAGTTAGATGTTGGGTGACAACCGCACAGTCAGATGTTGGGTGACAACCACACAGTCAGATGTTGGGTGACGACCACACGATCAGATGTTGGTGACAACCGCAGATCGAGATGTTGGGTGACAACCGCACAGTCAGATGTTGGGTGACGACCACACAGACAGATGTTGGGTCACGACCGCACAGTCAGATGTTGGGTGACAACCGCACAGTCAGATGTTGGGTGACAACCGCACAGTCAGATATTGGGTGACAACCACACAGTCAGATGTTGGGTGACAACCGCACAGTCAGATTTTAGGTGTCGACCGCACAGTCAGATGTTGGGTGACGACCGCAAAGTCAGATGTTGGGTGACAACCGCACAGTCAGATGTTGGGTGACAACCACACAGCCAGATGTTGGGTGACGACCACACAGTCAGATGTTGGGTGACAACCGCACAGTCAGATGTTGGGTGACGACCGCACAGTCAGGTGTTGGGTGACAACCGCACAGTCGTATCCTTTATTGATTTCCCCCTCCTGTCATGTGTTCCGAACTACGATTTGGCTTGATTCCCTCCCCGGGATACGTAGGAATACTTTCTCCAAAGGTCCAGCCATCCGACTCCCCAGATCACCGTCTAGCCCTCCGCCTTATCCCCCGGCCGCTCATTGGGATTGAGTCTTATTTTATCGACAACCTCACTTCTTCCATAAGTGACGTTGCCGAGGGGCTCTGTAAGTACGCTAATCCAATTCGTGACCTTTTCAGATGCATTTTAAAATGATAAAATTGCATTTAGGGGCGTTTTGGTAAATTCCCGGTCCATCCCGAGACTTTCGGAAACATTTCATAAGTTTCTCGCGAAGGAAGTACTTTTTTGTACTGTGCTCAGGCTAAGGGACCTAAAAGGAATAAATCTGTTTTGGACTTTTTAGGAATTATCCAAGAAGGTTCCAGAACCAGATTTGGCGCCAAAAACGGTTATGGTCACCTTGTGTCACGCGACAAGTCGAGGCATGGAAAGTGGTTACGTTACATCGTGCAACACAAGGCTACCATGGACTGCAGCTATAAATAAGACCCTACCCCTCTCAGTTTTGGATCCGAATTTGAACCTCCCAAAGTCACTCTGCCAAAATTCATCCAGAAACTCTCTCTCTCCTGCTCCCTTACCAAAACCACCCAATTCCCTACCAATTCCCTCACCTCTCATCTCTCTTCAACCCATTACCTCTCCTTCTCCACCACACACACTTCAGATACTCCAATCCAGCTCTCAGTTCGTGCTTAGATCTCCAAGTCAGAAGTTGAATTGAAGACTCCTACACCTAACTTGGTGTAAGAGTTGAGGACTACAAGGGTAACTCTCTCTCCTCCTTTCTCTCTCTCATGTACTTGTCTATTTTGTTCTTCCTTCTTCTCCACTTGATAATCAGGCTCCATCTGCCTCAGATTATCAAGTGGCAACTGAAATCTCTCTATTTAAATCGTTTATACTTGGATCCAATTGCTTGCTTATGATGTGATTTACTTAGATTGGCAATTTGGATGTCAAGGGAGTGTGGATCTCCCATATCCACACTCCTTTGATCAATTCGTATCTAATTCATGTGGTTCTTATTAGTTTTGGTAGAATTGTTGTGAATCTGTTGGATCTGCATCTTAGTTTGTGAGGTACCTGCAGATGGTAACCTTATGTCACGCGACACATGTGGACATGAGGAGTCCTGTGTCACGCGACATGTCGTGACCATCTGCAGGGACCATATTTTATTTTTAATTTGTTTTAGTTGTTTATTTTAGCATTCAATCAAGTGGTCATGCTGTTTAATGCTTAGATCTGGTCTTAATAGTAATTTTGTGTTCATCTAGAAGTTCTGTGATCTGATTAGTTGTGAGCCTCTGCAAGGTGACCATTGATGTCACGCGACATGTTTGGACAAGGGAGTCCTATGTCACGCGACAGAAATGATCCTTTGCAGAGGACCTGTTTGTTTTGTAATCTGTTCTTATATTGTAAAGGGATGTGGCCTCCCGGACAATTGGTCTACAAGTTGTAATGATCTTGCTTATTCAATAAAATCCATGTTTATCGCATTTGCCAATTATCATCGTTTGCACATTGTCTTGAATTACTTGGATGTCTAAATTAGAAAGACTCGTCTACGGACGAGGCGTGTTGGGTGAACTCTCAGTTCTTCCCAACACGTAACCTGACCCCCGAACCCATTTTCTCTGTCAAAAAGGTTTTTCAAAGTTCACCTCTAAAATCATGGCGTGGCGACTCCTTTTTTCCATAATTTATCATTTTCGGGCGAGCGCGCATTCACCACCTCATGGGAGAGGGTCCGCCTCATTATAAACACCTTCGTCCCATACACGATAAAGCAACTGATACAGACATATCTGCTCACCAAGCCGTGCAAAAAACCTCACTTCCCTTCCTATTCTCCCCAGCTGAGATGGACTTGTACAACAAAAGATTAATAATGCATGAGCAAAGAGTCAAATAGAATGCAAAGTGCCTAGAGTGTCGTGTCTTCCCCCCGCAGGGTACAATAGTCAAGTGATCGTAATTTGATCGTGAGGACCGCCCCTCAGATCGCAATTTTGGACAGCGATTCCAAATCCTGCAGGTGGCAGACCCCGCCTTTATTATCTTCGTCAGACCCTGACTCATCAACATCATCTGAAAGAGCCTTAGCTGCCTCAGCCTCCAAGCAATGCTTATCGAAAAAGAAAAAAAGAGAAAAAGAGCCCCAGCTGCCCCCCAGTATCTAGGCAATAATGCTCACCAGTCTCGACGACTTCGAAGCCTATTTTGCAAAGACCGTCCCGTGAACGGCCACCCAGCAAGCGTCGACAAGTGGTATAGGTCCCTCCGGCAGCCACGGTCATCAAGCAGTAGCATGAGACCCTCCGACAGCTACAGATTTCTTAGTCAGAAAGGGGTGACAACCACATAGTCAGGAATGGGTGACAACCACATAGTCAGATCTTGGGTGACAACCGCACAGTCAGATGTTGGGTGACAACCTCACAGTCAGATATTGGGTGACAACCGTACAGTCGAGTATTGGGTGACAACCGCACAGTCAGATATTGGGTGACAACCGCACAGTCGAATATCGGGTGACAACCGCACAGTCGTGTGCCCGAACTATGACCGGCTTGATTCCCTCCCAGGGATACGTAGGAATCCTTTCTCAAAAGGTCCAGCCATCCGATTCCCCAGATCACCGTCTAGCCCTCCGCCTTATCCCCCAGCCGCTCATTGGGATTGGGTCTTATTTTATCGACAACCTGACTTCTTCCATAAGTGACGTTGCCGAGGGGCTCTGTAAGTACGCCAATCCAATTCGCAACCCTTTTAGGTGCATTTTAAATGATAAAATCGCACTAAGGGGCATTTTGGTAAATTCCCGGTCCATTCCGAGACTTCCGAAAATATTTTATAAGTTTCTCACGAAGGAAGTATGTTTTAGTATTTTTTTTTTCGGACAAAAGGACCTAAAAGGAATAAATCAGTTTGGACCTCTTGGGAATTAACCCGGAATGTTCCAGAATCTGGTTTTGGCGTCAGAATCAGTTACGGGCGTTTCCAGTCGTGCGACAACTTGAGGCATGAAAAAGCGATTCGTTGGGTCGTGCGACATTTCAATCAATTTTCCCAATTTACGAATAAATACCAAATTGCTTCATTTGTAAAAGGGGGATAACACACAATAACACATAGTTCCCTCACAACACTCTCAGTTTCTCTCTCTAGCTCTCCCTATCTATCTCAATCCGTAAAGCTCCTCCTCTCTCTCCACTCTCTCTCTAGACGCAGGAAACAAAATCCACCATTACCAAGCTCTTCCTCACTGGCGACCACACCCAACCTCAACCTTCACCACCATTCTACCAACCTTCTCTCCCTAAATCGACTCCTTCTTCCTCAATCACCACCACCGTATCACCTTCCTCTTCCAATCCACCATTAATCCCCTTCCTAACCTTCACCAATTCAACCTCCTTCAACCACAATTGAACGAAGAACAGCCTTCAACGCCGTCAGAACATCCTTCAACGCCGAGCCCCTCTCTCTGTACCAAATCGGCGTTCACCACCTTCGTCCTCAACAAAACCAATCACAACCTCCAAGCCGTTAACCGCCACCGTTGCACAACCAATTTCTGTCCGCAACTGTTTCAGTCCCTTGCGTCTCTCCGTTCAATTGATACCGAAGTAGAGAGATACTTCAATCTATGAGTTCTAGATCCGATCCCGAAGCTGAATTGAAGAATTCGATACCTAACATGGTATAGAATTTGTGGACTACGAGGGTAACGAATCTCTTACCTAAATTTCTATCTCATATTCTTCACTTGTTTGCTTGCAATTATTATTCCCGGACTTGATAATTGGAATTCGTCCGTCCTCAATTATCAAGTCCCAACTGCCATTCCTCTGTTTAAATTAGTTTAGTTGGATGCAATTGATATTCATAATGTGATTTTGTGGTATTTGTCGTTTATTGGTCAAGGGAGTGTGGATCTCCCTATATCCACATCCCCTTGGTCAATCCATTGTGAATTCGTTGATTTCTGAACTATTTGGATGTTGTTGTTTGATTGAATTTGGCCTCTGTTGGATCTGTTTTCAAAGTGTAAGGTACCTGCAGATGGTAAACCTGTGTCACGCGACACACTTGGACATTTGGAGTCTTGTGTCACGCGACACAAGTGGCTTTCTGCAGAGACTATTATTTCAGTTGTAATCCGTTTCCTCTGGTTTGTTTGCTGTTGAATTTGTTCATTTTAGGCTATTCTGTGGTATTCTGTTCATTTGGTGTTGTTGCAGTGTGAGTATTGTAAAACCTCTACATAGTGCTTTGTTGTGTCACGCGACACATTTGATCCCTCAGATCCTATGTCACATGACACAATGAGTCTTCTGCAGCAGTTTCTATTTCAGTTGTAAGTATTGTTCCCCTTAGTTGTAAATGGGATGTGGCCTCCCATGGCAAATGGTCTACAAATTGTAAATCCCCTTGTTGAGTAATAAAACAAAGCACTCTTATGCATTTTACACATATCTTGTCACACACACTTCGCACACATATTTGAATGAATTGAATGTTGAACAATAGAAAGACTCGTCCACGGACGAGGCGTGTTGGGTTAACTCTCGGTTCTTCCCAACACGTAACTTGCCCCCCGAACCCATTTTCTCTTTCAAAAAGGTTTTCAATGTTTCCTTAAAAACGGCATGGCGACTCTCATTTTTTTTCGGGCTAGCGCACATTCAGACTCAAAGCGAGACTTAGAGTGGTATAAATTTGATCCGATGGGTTCAGAATGGGGTGTCTACAGAGCCCCTCGTCGACAAGTCTTATGAAAGAAGTCATGTCGACGATAGAAAAGACATCATTCTGAACATCGGGATTTTGTTTTTGAAAAGGCTGCTCTAGGTATTTTGAAAATCATTTCGAAAATCGAGGAGATTTTGTTTTTGAAAAGGTAAACTCATACTGAGGAATCAAATCAAGACCCAATTCTGAATATACCTGTCTGTCTAAAGATTCGCCTGTCTGGGCTTCGAACTTGCGGGGAAATATGTTAGAAAAGAAAGGCTTACCTGTCCAGTCCTTTGAGTCCTGTCGGTCTTGTGACGATTCGCCTGTCTGGGCTCCGAATCGGGCTTTTTGAGGATGACGATTCACCTGTTTGGGCGTTGAATTGGGCTTTTCTAATGGCGATCTACCTGTCTGGGCATTGGACCGGGCTTTTGATTTGACGATCCACCTGTCTGGGCATTGGATCGGGCTTTTCTGATGACGATCCACCTGTCTGGGCGTTGGACCGAGCTTTTCTGTTGACGATCCACCTGTCTGGGCGTTGGACTGAGCTTTTTCTGATGCCGATCCACCTATCTGGGTATTGGACCGAGCTTTTCTGATGACGATCCACTTGTCTGGGCGTTGGACCGAGCTTTACTTTTGATGATTCACCTTTCTGGGCTCTGAATCATGTGGACTGAGTTGATTTTTTGGATCAGTTGGTTTTCGGGCGATTGGTGCCGTACCGGGCGATCGTGCGTATGTTATGTTTGGCTCGTCCCGTGACTTGTGATGCCGATTTTTCCACGTTTCCTTGCTAGTGTATCATTTCCAAGGGTAAATGTGTCAAAATTTTGAATTTTGACATTGCGTAGACACTTATTGTCGGGGACAATTTTGTCAAATTTCCGAAGGCATATCTCGCGCGATACATCATATCTCGTGCGAGACTTGTACTATCGGGGCTAATATAACAGCAGCTGATGTTTTAATTTGAATCACCTCTTTTGAAATTCCCTCCCTAGCTTGAGCCAAGGCGATTTTCTCTGCAAATTTTCGTGAGTTGCTTGTTGATTCTTCCTTCCAATCAACTCTCAATCCCCCCTTCCTCCACAATCGATGGCTCAAGAAGGAAAAAAAATCCAATTTTGGGGAGTTACTTGCAAGGAAAAGATTACCCCCGCGACGACCTCACCTTCGATAGGCACGTGCACATTTCCACTGCCGTTCGGGAAGGTTTGGTAAGAGCTTCTCTATCAACTCTTGATTCTTGTATTGCATTGTATTTGAATTCATGCTTTTTGATTCCTCATTTCCATCAATGGCAGTTTTTCCTTTGTCTTTGCCTAGAACTTGGCTCCACCTTTCATGTATTGGTTTTGTGGAGGTTGTTGGATGTTTGTTGTTGCATTGTGTGCGTATGAGTCTCCTACATATCATGGATTGTAGGAGGGGTTGATTCGGGTCATCAATTGCATCTTTGGGCAAGCTTTTTTTGAATGCACGCTAAGTGTTCGATGAAATGCCCCAATGAAAATTTTCTTCCATTTCTTTGAATTTTTGTCATGGGATGTTTTCTAACATTGCTCTCTTGCTCTTTCTCTATTTTGCAGTCGTACAGGCCAACCAAGAATTGTCGTGGGAGCCCAAAACTGGCTAGAGCTTTTTGGGACAAGATCAAGGACCTTGATGGGGTTCGAGACAGGATGGCCCAAACAGGGATTCTGACTTTTGTTGATAACCTTCAGGGGATGAGACGGACTCCCCAAGTCCTTCAGGCGATCAGGGAAAGGTGGTGGGATACTACCCACACTGTGCATTTGCGCTTCGGGGAAGCCACTATGACTCCGACGGATTTCCTTGCGATCACGGGGCTAGAGTTCACCGGTAAGCCGCTTCCGAGGACTGCGGGTTATAAGCCTGCGAGCCCAGCTGTGTGGAGGCAGTTGATCAGTTTCGTCCCTAACAAGGTTAAGGGATTTGCTGCTGAGCTGTCACCTCTCCGGGGTCAACTTGAGACTTATGCTCTTAAGCCGAATGCAGTTACTGATCGATTGGTGAGGGGTGCCCTCTGGTACATTCTTTCTGAGACCATCTTTGCGAACCACTCTTCTACGGCCCGTCTTTCCCTATTAGGTTTGTTGGTTGATTTGGATGAGGTGAGGAACTATGATTGGGGCTCAGCGGGGCTGGCCTTCTGCTACCACGCCATGGATGAGGCGTGTAGGCACACCAAGGATTCCCTGTCGGGATATTCTTATGCTTGGGAGGTATGCTCTTGTTTATGTTTCCGTCCTTTATCTGTAGTCTTTGATTGTATTTCATACTGAATCTGTTCTGTTTTCTTGTGCAGATATGGGGCTATGTTGTCTTTGGACTGTACAAGTTTGAGCTGGAGAGACGGACCCCTTTATTCCCGGATATCAGGAGGTGGAGCCACCCCAATCGGAGTGTTGATGAGAAGGAGGATCAGGAGTGGACCCTGACAGTTGCAGAGGCACGGGCCATGTTGGATACTTTCGAGTATGAGCGACTAGGCCTTTATCCATGGATCCTGTTGGAGCGGGAGGTCCACCGTGCTTGGGATGCCACCGCGATGCAGAGGATGCTGGTATCTCTGGAGGGGGATACCATGTACTTGGGCGAGCGGGTCTTCCCACAGCATGGCCGGGGTAGACTGCCGTATAGGGTGCCCGCGGATCCGCCAAGGGCCATGTTCCCTACCCACCTCATTTGTGATGCGGATTATGCTGATTTTGTGGAGGGTTGTGAGGCTACGACTCGTGTTGTCCAAGGAGCCTCTTATGCGGAGTTCATGCCTCGCCTGATGGGTCCCCTCTTGGTAGGAGCACGACGGTCGCTTGCTCGTGGTTCCGCCTCTGCCTCAGGTTCATCAGTCCCTAGCACTTCTTCCCAGTCTACTGGTTCTCTGCCCTTCGTGCCAGATTTCGGCCCTTTGAGCTACACTTATATGATGGGGAGTATGCCGATGATGGGCCACATCCCGACTCTGGATCATATTCCCGAGGGTTACCGTCTTCCGCCCGATGTCTCCTCGGTATGTTTCTGTTCATATCATCTCTCGTTTCACGTGTTCGTCCATATAAGTGTATATGTCCGACTTCATCTGAGCATTTCTTTTCTTTTGTTGTCAGGTCACTATGTCCACGGCCGATTATAACCGTGGAGCGACCAAGATGGCGGGACTGATGGCCCTGGTGTCGGACCTGTCTGAGAGGCTGTTCCAGAAGGCTTCTTTGGCGGCTTCGACGGTGGCCTCTGCGGTGACTCCGACTTGTGTAGCCAAGAGATCGAGGAGGGATGGTAGCCCCCGTGGTGGTGATGGCGGAGGTGCCGGCGGCTCGGGTGATCTGATGGCTTGACCCCCCTTTTCTCCTTGTTTGGTTTCTGATGACTTGTACATATTGGCCGTGTGGGCCCAGACAATTTTTCTATTTTCTTTGGTACCTATTAGCAAGTAGGTAGCACAAAAAACATGGTTTTTCTTAATCCCTAATCCTAGGTTTAATTAGTTAGTTTTTTAACTTTCCCGACTTTCCGTGGTTGGAAATGGAATGGCCGCCTAGGCCCCAATTTTGAGCTTGAATTTAGTGTTGCACTGTATGTTGGGAATTGTATGTGCAGGTTTTTCGAGACTTTCTTCGTCAAGTCGGGGCTAGATTGTTATTTGTGCAGAACTGTTGCTGTTTTGCCGTGGCGATGTGTCGCGTGGGACAAGGCATCTCGCGCTAGACACGCTACCCAGGCAGAATCCTCTTCCTTCTTCGAACAGGATTTTGTCAGTTTTTCCTATAAAAATACCCAGTAGTCTGGCCAGATAACTCATCCTAGCCTTTCAAACTCTAGAGATATCCTGTTAGGGTGAAGTTCTTGTCTTCTTTTCCAACCCTGTGATCCATGACTTCCAAGGAGATTGCCCCAACGTCCATGATCGTTGATGATTTTTCTTTGTCGTCTAAAGTGATTGAAGCCTTCAAGCAAGCATCAAGAGATTTTGTGAGGTCGTTTCACAACCGATCTCGCAATAGGTTTATAGCAGAATTCGGATTCAGAATCCTTTTTACCTTGAAGAACCTCCGACCGAATTGGAATCTCTTGCAGGGTGCTGCTTGATTTTGGGATCCCTCTGTCCATCTTTTCAATTTTTCTTTGAATGAGATGGTGCCTACTGTGGAGGAATTTGCCATTATCTTGGATATACCCTTTACTGGTGAGATTGCTGTTCCTAAATACAATAGGAATCATTCAGAGGCCTTGAATGAATTACTAGGGATCCCCCTTGATATTTGCTACGAGTTGGTTCACCACATGTGGGTAGATTGTTCTTCTTTTCCTGAGCGATTCAGCAGAGATTCAGATAATGATGCCTTTCATGTCTACAAACGGAACTTTCTGGCCCTTTCTCTTTTCGGAGATGTTTTGTTCACATGCAGGGATGGCTTGGTTGACTCCCAATTGGTGGAAATTGTTCTGCAGGCTAGGAAACGTTATAGGAACATTATTCCGCTTATTTTGGGTGAAACCCTGCATGGTCTTGATGAGCTGCATAAGACCGGTGCTATGACCCAAGGGAGTCCTCTTTTGTTGACTATTTGGTTTAGGGAGCATCTCATGTTTGGTGGGTCCCCCGTTGGAATATTCCCCTTTCACATATCATACACGAAAGTTGTTGATCAAGGATCTTTCAGCGGATGAATGGGCTGAGCTGATTGCGAAGACTCAGAATCGCGATATTCTTTAGTGTCCACCTTATTGGAGATTGAACAAGTATGTTGCCAATACCAAGGGTTTTGACAGGGTTGTTCTTCCGGGTTTGCGAGATTCCTCCTTTTATTTTCCCAAGCGGGTGCTCCGTCAGTTTGGTCAGCAGCAGGACACTTATCTTTTCGAAGGGGCCTCTCATGATGTGTCTTCTATTGGTGTAGAGTTTGCGTGGGTGCTAGCTCAAGCATGGGGCGAAGGAACTAGTCGGGACCTCTGGTCGAACCTTCGGACTTTTAATGCAAGCGTCTTCTTATCTGACAAGTATTTGGATTGGTTCCTTCATACCGGTCACCCTAGTGTGGAGAAGATTGATGATCTGAGGCTTTCACTGCTAGGGGATTCTTTTGTAGCTAGCAGTATTTTGCGAAGGAGCGAGGCTCAGTCTGATCCTGCTAATGTGCGGACCGATCCAACTTAGGATTTTCTTGATGGGGATTGGTACGAGAGGCGAGGTAAAGGGATGCCTGGAAAGACGCAAGCTTTAGATAGGCCCAATGTCTTCAAGAGACTTTCGGAGTCCATCTTTGATCGTCTCGAGGGATGTTCTGCTTTGAGGGGCCCAAAGCGCAAGAAGGATAGCGAAGACGGTGGTGATCATGTCCGTCGGCCTACCAAGTCAATGAAAGGCTAGATTTTAAGGAGTACCAAGAGATTGCTTGGATAGATCAATAGTTTTGCTTTATTAGTATTTTTTTTCAAGATTGTAAGCTTAGCAAATTAGTCGTTGTGGTTAGGATTTTCCTTTTGCCGTTAATAAAATGCATTTGATTAATGAAAGGACAAATTTAGATTTATTTATTTGATTAGATCGAACCCGGAGGCTGCCAAGGTTCCTCTTTTACAGCAATTAAATAAGAGGCTCAGGTCTAACATAGTTCATTTTTGAGAGAGAAAAATGACAAAATACGGTTCCAGGCCGAGGGGTAATCTCACGCGAGACAAGGCCTTTTTTTTTTTTTTATGCACACCCTTTCTTTTGCCTAGACTGCCTTTTCAGGTTTTCAATCTAGCGGGCTTCTTTTCTTGTGCAAGCTCTAATTTTTGCCTAGGCCGTCCCCTTCGGGATTTTCAACCTAGCTAGCAATTTTTTTCTTTTTAGGAGGCCAAGTCACGCGAAGTATTTCTTGAGCTTGTCCATGTTGACCGGCTTCGGTAGTTGATCTCCGTCTAGGTCCACCAGCTGAAGGGCTCCCCCAGAGAATATTTTCTTCACAATGTAGGGTCCTATCCATCTTGGTCCCCATTTGCCTAGTGGGTTAAAAGGTCCAGGACGATGCTCACGGAGAACCAGGTCGCCTACTCTGATATTTCTTGTCTTGACCTTTTTGTTGAAAGCCCTTGCCATTCTTCTTTGATAAGATTGGGTGTGCTCGGCTGCTTTCAGCCTCCTCTCGTCTAGCAAGGCTAACTCTTCGTATCTTCTTTCTAGCCAGTCGACTTCATTCACTTGGTTTTCTAGGAGAACCCTTAGTGATGGTATTTCCAATTCTATTGGCATGACAGCCTCCATTCCGAATGTGAGGGCGTAGGGAGTCTCTCCTGTAGCTGTTCAGACTGAAGTGCGATATCCCCATAGTGCGAAGGGTAACTTGTCGGGCCAGTCTTTCCCAGTGACTGTCATTTTTCTAATGATGGTTTCGATTGTCTTGTTTGCGGCTTCAACTACTCCATTCGTTTGAGGCCTGTAAGGAGATTACTTGTGTCTTGTGATTTTGTATTCGGTTAGGAGGCGATCGGTTTCCTTCTCGAAGTGCGATCCATTATCGAATATCATTTCTTGCGGGACTCCGTATCGGCAGATGATGTTATGTTTGATGAATTCTGCGACCTTTCTGGCATTCAAAACCTTGTAGGAGGCGGCCTCGACCCATTTAGTGAAATAGTCGATGGCTACTAGAACGAAACAGTGTCCATTGGCTCCTGTGGGTGTGACCTTTCCAATCGCGTCTATCCCCCATGTCGAGAACGGCCAAGGAGAAGTCATAGGGTACAGTAAGGAAGGTGATGCGTGCTGAAGGTTGGCGTGTATCTGACACTTATGGCACTTCTTGACCATTTTGGTAAAGTCGGCTTTCATGGTTAGCCAAAAGTATCCTTGTCTGATGATCTTTTTGGCGAGCATGTTTCCGCTCATGTGGGTTCCACATATGCCTTGATGAACATGGTCCATTATTTCTCGGGCCTCTTCCTCGGTGGCGCAAATGAGGTTTCCTTGGGAATGTTTTTTGAAAAGACGGCCAGCAATGATGACGTAATTAGCGGCCAACCTCTTAAGGGCGATTTGAGTCTTCTGATCTGTCTCAGGTGGGATGGTTCCGTCTAGGATGAAATGCCAAATGTCATGGTACCACGGTTTCTCTTCGGAGTTCTCAACAATGGCACATTCGGATAACCATTTGTCTTTGCAGTCATGGAGATTTATAACGGCGCAGTAGGCGGGAGTTGCACGCCGTGTTATTTTGAAGGGTTTGACTGCTTTTCCTTTAGGGATTTCGACCAAGGAAGCGAGTGTAGCCAATGCGTCTGCAAACCGATTTTTATCTCTATGAAGATAGTGGAATGAGACATCCTGAAATTGTTGCGCCAACTCTTGGAGGTGGGCACTGTATCTTTGAAGGGTTGGATCTTGGACCCTCTACTTCTTCAATGTCCGATTGATGATTAACTGGGAGTCCCCAAATACCTCGAGTTCAGTCACGTTGCATTCTATGGCTCCCTCAAGCCCCGCAATACAAGCCTCATATTCCGCGGTGTTGTTGGTGGCATCAAAGTCAAGATGTATTGCCAGTGGAGTATAGATGTCGTTAGGGTCTACCAACAACATTCCGATGCCGAACCCTCTCTTGTTGGCTGCGCCATCGAAAAATAATTGCCACTTATTTTCTTCTTCTATACTCATGATGTCTTCATCAGGGAATCGCGGGTCTTCCCCCTTCGCTTCGTCACAAGGAAATTCGGCCAACTGATCTGCGAATACACTCCCCCTGACAGATTTCTGAGTGACGTAAGTGATATCATATCCCGCGAGCATGAAGTACCATTTGGCCAATCTCGAAGACAAATTTGATTTGTCTAGGATATATTTCAATGGATCCATTCTTGCAATGGGACGAACCGGGAAGGCTTCCATATAGTGCTTTAGCCTTTGTGAAACCCAAACAAGAGCGGCGCAGGACTTGTCGAGTGGAGAGTAGTTGATTTCGCTGCCTTGGAATCTGCGACTGACGAAATATATGGCATTCTCTGTGAGTGAAGTAGGCTGTTCTTGAGCGAGCATAGCCCCTAGCGCATTGTCAGTAACCGTGAGGTACAACTTCAAGGGCTTCTCCTTGTGTGGTGGAACCAGGTGTAGACACCCCATTCTGAACCCATAATTACATGATTACACTACTCTTCATCTCTCTTTTGTGTTTTGATGAAAGCATATCAGTTTCGTCATGTTTCGTTAAGTTTCTAACTAACCTCGTTAGTTTTGGACCTAACTGACTAACGGAATAAACTGAAGAGGACAAAATAGTCAAATGACTAGTTATCTCGCGCGAAATAGCTCGGCAGGATGTGCAGAATCACTTTCCTTCTCCGTTTCAACCTCTCTTCTTGATAAATATCATCAAATCCGGGTATTCAATCATGATAGGGTTCTGGAAGCTTCCTTGGGAGGAGTCCCAATCCACTTAAGTCCCCTAAACTTGGTGACCAAGTCATGCATCCACCTCTCAACCCCTATAAATACTTGATGACTTTCAGTATTTCGGGGGTCCATAATTCTAGGTTGGAGGTCCCTGATCCCCGATCAAAAACACATAACACACACATTTTGTGGGTTTTTCTCCCAGAAAGATTCCTACAAAATCACCCTAAATAACCTAAAGTTTGTTTATCAACCTTGTTGATCAACAAACATCGAAGAAAGAATCAAGGACTGAGGCGAAGCTCTGTCCGCATCAAGATCCGAATCAAGGATCGAGGCGAAGCTCTGTCCGCATCAAGGTTTGACTCTAAACTTGAGTAGAAACTCTGTCCGAATCTCTTCTCAAAAAGGTAATCATCCTTTGACTTTCATTTCTCTTCTCAATCCCTCTATTGATTTTAGAGTAGTGTAATCCCATCAAAAGGATTAGCCTAAAGTCCCTTCAATTCATGGAGGCGATCTCGAAGCATACAATCCGACATTCCTAATTAATAAATTAATTGGGGTTTATTTATTTCTTATTTTGTTCTTTGAATTGATTAGATTAATAATACCCAATTAGCAAGACCGATCTCCGAATTGGATGGAATGGGTGCTCCTTGACCTTCCCATTCCATAACTTAACCCTCGAACCCTTGAATCTCTTGAAAATAATAAAAAGGTTTTTCTTATTATTTTCCATCAATAAATAATAAGTGGCGACTCCAAGATGTTGACAAAATTCATGCATCGCTACAGTGGCGACTCCGCTGGGGACAATTAATTAAGAGGGTTAGACTTGCGATATAATTGGGTGTTATTAATCTTTTCAATTTTTTGTTTAAAATCTGATTTTTCTGGATTTTTTGAAATTTTTTGGCACTGTTTTCGTCAAAAAAAAAAATTTACTGTCTGAATACTTGTCCAGTGTGAGATATACTAATCTCGCGCGAGATTAGTATACGGTTAAAAAAAAAAAAAGATTCCTGTTGGCGGTGGCGGATTTTAAAAGAAAAAAAATTAGGTTTGTTGTTTACTTCTCCAATGCCGTTTGACCTCACAATAAACAAATGTTGGGCGTTGACTTTTCTTTGCAAACTTTAAATGTTTGACAGCAAACCTAAACAAAAAAAAATCAAAAAAAAATCAAAACTTGGCAGTGTGATTTTCTATACCGTTTGACCAAATAAAACAAAATAAAACCTTGGTTGACTTTCTTAAAGCTTGACCATATTAAATCAAAAAAAAAAAAAAACAAAAAACAAAAAATAAAACAGTTTAAGAAACTTCAAAATAATTCCAAAAAAATCAAATAAATTATTATTTCTATTTTTCTTGCATTAATTTTATTTTGCAGGGTAGAATAATTAATTTATACTTGAACTATATACCTGCGTGTGATTGGATTTTTGAATTAAAGTCCGGTCCATTGGGAATTCGAAAGTTGTAATTTAAATTTATAATTCTTTCTCTCTCTCTCTCTCTCTCTCTCTCTCTCTCTCTCTCTCTCTCTCTCTCTCTCCTTTACGTGGAACTATGACGGCCTGAGTCTTCCTAAATTGGGAGAAACGTAGACAACCATTTGGTGCGGCCACTATTTGTTTTCTTTTGTTTTAAAAAAAAAATCTCTTTAATCTATCACTTAGATCAACTCTCACACACACGCACTCATATTATAACTATCATTGCACTACATACCCCGATTAACCCGAAATCCACATTAAGGACGGATGACGGTAACCACCTAGTCGCCGGTCTCTCCGAAGTTGGATCATCCCACTCCGCGTATTCAATCCACCTAGATTGTCATATGGCGGGGAGCCTAGCCTTCAAGCCCTGCATCGCCACATATTATGTAGAATATTTTCTAGGAACACTCCGTGACCGGTCGGTTTTGACTTGGTAATCTTTCTTGTCTTTGACCAAAATAAAGCTAATGTAAAATTGACTATCGAGAAAGGATTCGGAAAAGTCCCTTCGAAAAAAGAAAAAGTCCCTTCGAAAATGTCCCTTCGGAATGACCCTTTCGAAAGACCCTTTAAAGAAAAAAAAATCCTTCTTGAAAAATAATTTTACATGGCTTTATTTTACAAAGAATGGTCAATTACTGAGTCCCTAGGTTTGGTTCGAATTATGTATGCCTGTAAGATTTACCTAGGATACTAGATAGAAAACGGATCTTTGTCCGTCCGATCATGAATTTAGGAAATAAGAAGAGGAAAAATCCATCTTTCCGAATGGTTGACTCGTGCGAGATGACCTTGTCTCGTGCGAGACTTTATTTGCAGAATATGTGTTTGTGATTGATAATCGATGTGCGCTCCCTCCTTGAGTCAAAACTCCGTCTCTAATAAAAATAAAACTTCAAAAAAATCACTCGTGAGGTAATTTTAACCGTCATCATTTTCTCCATCTAGGATAGTTTGGGGCTAATATTCTAAAAGGCATTTCGTTGGGATATCTCTAGTTCTTCTCTAAGATCGTCAAGCTCCTTTACCTCTCCAACGGTAACAATTCAATTTCTTTCCAACGCAATGAATTCCGAAGCACTCAAGAAGGAAATTGAGGATCAAAGGATTCGATATGAAGAAATGCTACAAGCCCAAGCCGATGAAATGGAGGCCCAATTAGAACTTGAAAGGAGAATCCAAGCCGGAGAAATGAAAGCCATGGTTGATGAACTCCGAGCCATGAAACTAAAAGTGGCCGAATTAAGCTCAAAGAATAAAGAAAGTAGGACCTCTTCCGATGATTAAGTATCATACACCAAGAAGGCTAAAAGCCACCGCAAGCACAAGAAAAAGGTGTATGAGTCTAGCTCATCATCTTCCTCATCTGACAATGAGAGTTATGCTTCCAAAAAAGAAAGCAAAGGAAAAATCAAAAACGAACCCCTTACCATGGCAATGCTAGAAAAGAAGCTTGCATCCCTCGATGTGAACAAGGGAGCCCCGCTCTCTATCGAATATGCCACCCTTCGCCAATCCATGTCAAAGATTCCTCGAAAGTACAAGACACCCGATATTGCAAAATTCAATGGCACTACTGGTCCAAAAATCCATCTGGAAACCTACTCTTGGGCCATGCTATCTATGGGTGTCGATGACAACTTGCTAGTTCAATGCTTCCCTCAAACCCTTGATGGTGCCGCTAGAGATTGGTACATGACCCTTCCACTCTCCACAAGGCTTGATTGGCCACTCGCCAGTCGTGCCTTCCAAGAACAATTTGAGGACAACACTACCTACCGCACTACTAGGAGAGATCTTGAGCAAACTAAGCAACGAAAAAATGAATCATTCAAAGACTTCGTCAAGAGATGGAGGACCAAGCTGACTGAAATTGTTGATAGGCCAAGCCTAGACGAACAAATCCATATCCTACTTCAATGTCTCCGCGAAGAGTACCAAGAGAAGCTTGCCGGCAATTACTTTCCTAGTTTCGTCGAGCTCCCTAAATCGGGCCTTAGAATTGATGAATTGATCCATCTTAGAAAGAATTCAGAAAAGAAGAATTGTCCAACAAAGGGGAGCACCGGTCGTACCTATCATGATTTTGGTGGAACTACTCTTAAGGAAATGTTCGATGATCTAGTAGGCCAAGGAAAATTGAAGCCAATGAAAGACTATCATCCGAAGAAAATGAGAGAAGATTGGGACCACGATAAATTTTGCGATTACCATCAGTTTAGTGGTCATGACACCAACTATTGCTTTAATTTGAGGGATGCCATCCAAGACTTGTATGAAGCCGGGAAGATCAACTGAAGCATCACCACCTTGGGGCTCTGATTTTCCTCTCCTTTTTTCCTTTGAAAAAAAAAAAGAAAAAAATATAGATTAGGTCAACTTCCTAGTATGTTCTCGAAGAGTCATTCTGTCATTCTAGTTCATCTCTATCCTCTCTAGTTTGTGTCAAGTAAACTATCGAGTCTGCTTCGAATTTTCTTATCAATAAAATTTATCTCTTTATCCTAAACACTTTCCCAAGAGTTGTTTTTCTTTATGAGTATCATTTGATCCATGCTGAATAGTGGACCCTCATACCTTAAATCGTCATGAAAAATAGAAACTTCTAAACAAGTTTGAAATGAATATTATCCTTAGAAGGATTAAGGCTAAACATTACTCATGTTGAAAGTCAAAGATCAACAAATGAAGGAAGCCAAAGGCGTTGCTATCAACATTCATCCCAAAAAGAGTGGGGCTACTCAATTCAAGACTTTGAGAGTAAAAAAAAAAGCTCGCTAAGTCGAAACTCCTCAAATCGTCCTAGGCAAAAATAGAGCATCAAAAAAAAAAAAAAAGAAGAAAAACTCTCAAGCCTTCATCACCCCACAACAAAGATGGGATTTCAACAAAGGCAAGAAGAACTCTCCCACAAAGAAGAAGATTCAAGAGATACCAACAAAGAAAAGAGGACCCCTCAACATCCTTTTACAATGAAGCTTGAATGGCAGCGCAAATGAAGAAGACTTTCAACGTCAATCCATAAAAGAAAAATGTTTAGCCTTAAGTCGTACTAATGATGGGATTTCGTTTCAAACTCGTTAAGAAATTCCTAGATGATACATAGGTCCATTAAAGGAAGAACAACTTTTCTAGATCTTTGAGCCATGTAGCGTTTTTTGTTGAGTCTAGGGGCTTCCTCTTAGCCATTCTCATATACACTCCTGAAATCCAAGCATCAAAACTGGGGCTTCCTAACCTTTCCTCCCCCAGTCAATCCCTACTTTAACTCTTCAAAATAATCAAATCTGAAATAGGGGCTTTCCCCATTTGCTTCTCACTCTCATCATTTAGAGAATACTCTCCCCCAAAAGAGTCAATGCTTGGATCACCTTCCAAAAATAGAGTCCGTCTCTCCTCAACTAAACTTGAGATCTCATCTTTCTCCTTAATGAGATTCTTCCAACTGAGTCCCCTTCGAGTAAACATACTTTTCAAAAAAAATGGCTCGCTAGGTTGAAAACTCGTAAAGAGCGGCCTAGGCAAAAGTTAGAGCACAAAAACAAAAGACGCAAAAGAGATGCCCGCTAGATTGAAAACCCGAAAGGGCGGTCTAGGCAAAAACCAGGGTGCGTCACAGAGAAAAAAAATCAAGGGAAAAAGGAGGGGATCCTTCTTCAATTCACACAGCCTCACAAGCCTATTTACGAAGTCATCTACAACATAAAAGAAGTCTTGGGGCTTGGTATCAAGAAAAGCCTTGGAAAATACGCGCTTTGGAATAGGTAGCATAAGTTCTACATAGAAAAAGCCATTGGAGTGGTTTAGACCTTGTTCAGTCAATGATCATCACATGAGAAACTTAGGGGCTTGACGATGGAAAAGTCCTACGACAACGAAAAATCCTTGAAGTATCCTGAACCTTAGCGTTGAACTTGGGTTATCTCAACGGAATCCTATTAGACGATTGTCTCATTCGATCTTTAGATGGACCTCACGAGTTGGTCTTCTAAACCAAAATCTAAATCACACAAACAATTTTCAATTCTCACATAATAGAACTCATTCTCCCCGCTGATTCTTGGAGTCGAGTGCACATTGATCGTCTTGAACAAACAAATGCTTAAGTGAATATATGTTGTTATGCAAATGCTTTCACTAACCCTCTTGCAGGAATTAAAGTGCATAAAAGCACGTCAAGTGCCTACTTTCAGATCAAACATGTTGAGTGTTTGGATTTTGCTTACCATCTACCTTTCCATCTAAGTGCATCGAGCATCTCTTCAAGCATCAAGCATCTTTATCGCGTCAAGCATCCATCACGTCAAGTGTCATGCGTCAAGCATACATCAACAAAAAGCCCGATTCAGTGCCCTTACAGGTTGATCATCACAAATTAGGTGTGTCAAGCATCTACAGGTAGTATTTCAAATACTCACCACCAATAAAAATCCCGGTCTTGAATCGCCAGGATCGTCACCAAGTAGGTGTGTCAAGCATCTACAGGTAGTATGTCAAGTACTCACCAACAAAAAAAAGCTCGATCTTGAATCGCCAGGATCGTCACCAAGTAGGTGTGTCAAGCATCTACAGGTAGTATGTCAAGTACTCACCAACAAAAAAAAGCTCGGTCTTGAATCGCCAGAATCGTCACCAACCAAAAGCCCGGTCTTGAATCGCCAAGATCGTCACCAAGTAGGTGTGTCAAGCATCTACAGGTAGTATGTCAAGTACTCACCAAAACAAAAAGCTCAGTCCCGAATCGCCAGGATCATCACCAAATAAGTGTGTCAAGCATCTGAGGTTAGTATGTCGAGTACTCACCAACAAAAAGCTCGGTCTTGAATCGCCAGGATCGTCACCAACAAAAAGCCCGATCTTGAATCGCCAGGATCGTCACCAAACAAAAGCTCGGTCTTGAATCGCCAGGATCGTCACCGATTAGGTGTGTCAAGCATCTACAGGTAGTATGTCGAGTACTCACCAACAAAAAAAAGCTCGATCTTGAATCACCAGGATCATCACCTCAACAAAAGCTCGGTCTTGAATCATCAGGATCGTCACCTCAACAAAAGCTCGGTCCCGAATCGCCAGGATCGTCACCTCACTCCAGTCTCAAAAGACAAACCAACAGGACACAAAGGACCGGACAGGTAAAACCTTTGTTTTCTAACATCTTTCCCCGTAGGTTCGGAGCCCAAACAAGCGAATCTTCAGACAGATAGGTATATTCGAAATTGGGTCATGATTTGATTCCTCAGTATGAATTTGTCTTTTCAAAAATAAAATCTCCTCGATTTTCAAAAAATGATTTTCAAAATACCTAAAGTAGTCTTTTTGTGTTTTGGAGTCGAACTACGTTTTGGTCTGATTCTCCGATAGAGATACGTAGGCAGCCGTGCGGCACGACCATCCAGTGTTCAGAATGATGTCTTTTCTATCGACTACACTTCTTCTTTCATAAGACCTGTCGCCGAGGGGCTCTGTAGACACCCCATTCTGAACCCATAATTAAATGATTACACTACTCTTCATCTCTCTTTTGTGTTTTGATGAAAGCATATCAGTTTCGTCATGTTTCGTTAAGTTTCTAACTAACCTCGTTAGTTTTGGACCTAACTGACTAACGGAATAAACTGAAGAGGACAAAATAGTCAAATGACTAGTTATCTCGCACGAAATAGCGTGTCTCGTGCGAGACAACCCCTCGACAGGATGTGCAGAATCACTTTCCTTCTCCGTTTCAACCTCTCTTCTTGATAAATATCATCAAATCCAGATATTCAATCATGATAGGGTTCTGGAAGCTTCCTTGGGAGGATTCCCAATCCACTTAAGTCCCCTAAACTTGGTGACCAAGTCATGCATCCACCTCTCAACCCCTATAAATACTTGATGACTTCCAGTATTTCTGGGGTCCATAATTCTAGGTTGGAGGTCCCCGATCCCCGATCAAAAACACATAACACACACATTTTATGGGTTTCTCTCCCTAAAAGATTCCTACAAAATCACCCTAAATCACCTAAAGTTTGTTTAGCAACCTTGTTGATCAACAAACATCGAAGAAAGAATCAAGGACTGAGGCGAAGCTCTGTCCGCATCAAGATCCGAATCAAGGATCGAGGCGAAGCTCTGTCCGCATCAAGGTTTGACTCTAAACTTGAGTCGAAACTCTGTCTGAATCTCTTCTCAAAAAAGGTAATCATCCTTTGACTTTCGTTTCTCTTCTCAATCCCTCTATTGATTTTAGAGTAGTGTAATCCCCTCAAAAGAATTAGCCTAGAGTCCCTTCAATTCATGGAGGCGATCTCGAAGCATACAATCCGACATTCCTAATTAATAAATTAATTAGGTTTTATTTATTTCTTATTTTGTTCTTTGAATTGATTAGATTAATAATACCCAATTAGCAAGACCGATCTTCGGATTGGGTGGAATGGGTGCTCCTTAACCTTCCCATTCCATAACTTAACCCCCGAACCCTTGAATCTCTTGAAAATAACAAAAAGGTTTTTCTTATTGTTTTCCATCAATAAATAATAAGTGGCGACTCCAAGATGTTGAAAAAATTCAAGCATCGCTACACCAGGATGGGTGGGGAAGTTAAGTAATGCTTAATTTCCTCGAATGCTTCTTGACATTCTTCGGTCCATTCTTGAGGTGCATTTTTCTTAAGGATCTTGAAGATAGGATCGCACATTGTAGTCAGTTGATTGATGAATCGACTGATATATTGGAGTCTGCCCATGAATCCCTTTACTTATTTCTGTGTTCTGGGTGAAGGCATGTCTATGATGGCTTTTATCTTGGTGGGGTCTGCTTCTATGCCATGCTCAGTGACCATGTACCCTAAGACTTTCCCTTTGACCACTCTGAATGAGCATTTGGCGGGGTTGAGTCTCATCTTGTGTTGTCTCAGTCGATTGAAGAATTTTCTGAGATCTCTGAAGTACTGACCATCTGTTCCCTTTGAGTGAACAATCATGTCGTCCACGTATACCTCTATTTCCTTGTGGATCATATCATGAAATAGTGTCGTGACTGCCCTTTGGAAAGTAGCCCCAGCGTTCTTGAGACCAAACGTCATGACCGTGTAACAGAACGTCCCCCAAGGTGTGGTGAATGCTGTTTTGTGCTATCCTCCTCTGCCATGAGGATTTGGTTATACCCTGCGAAGCCATTGACGAATGATTGAACTTCGTATGCGGCTGTGGCGTCGACCAAATAAAATCGTGCCCCAAGCTAGAGGGTCCCAAATCACTTCTAAAAAAAATCACTTTCTTTTCTTGTATTCAACTTCATTTGAAAAGTAAAATATAAACTTTAAAAATTTCGACATAACCTTTCTATTTGGAGGTGATATAAAACCCTACTTTAAAACATAACCTATTTAAGTTACAAACACTACAATATACAGGCTTACACAAGCCAACTTTGAAACCAAATCAACTTCTAGGTTAATTACAACACAACATACTGCAAATGTTTTATAATAGTTTCCCAATATAAAATAACTACAACTACTCCCAACTCCCACACAAATATATACATACCCTGACAACCCAAAATATGATCCAAACTCCTTCCTGGCCTCACCAGTATGGTCCACCTGTCTCAGCTGAATCTAAAACAGTAAAGGGAGAAGGGTGAGAATAAATCTCAATAAGTTATTTTGGATGCAACAATATGCCATATAGTATGCAACACACCTAAACATGTTGTTCATATAGTATGCAGCACACACAGGTTGCTCATATAATATGCCACACACACAGGTTACTCATAACCATATTGGTAAAGCGGTAAACACATTCCGTTACCTTCTTTTTACCTTTCTGTAGCGTTGTGAAGAAAAAAAGAATTTTATCTTTTCCGTTTTGAGTCACCACCTATATTATTCGATTGGAGAAAATAGGAAAACCATTTTGAAAGAGATTTGGGTTCGGGGCTTAGGTTATGAAATGGGTATGTCAAGGAGCATCCATTTCACCCAATCCGGAGATCGGTCTTGCTAAAGAAAAGAGAGGTTTTCAAAAGAAAAGAAAAACGATTTTAAATATTATAAACAAAGGTCCATTTAACGGGGTTAAACGGAATGTAGGATCGATTGCTTCGAGATCGTCTCCATGATTTGGAGAGGCTCTAGGCCGATCCTAGATTCTATGGACTTATACCACTCTAACAATCAATTAGAAAGGGATTTAGGGGGTTACCTTGCGTGAGGTGATTTGGGCAGAGTTTCGACTCAAGTTTAGAATCGACTCTTGACGCGGACAGAGCTTCGCCTCGATCCTTGACTTGTAGCTTGATGTTTATTTATCAACAAGGTTGACAAACAAACTATGAGGTGAGTTTTTAGGGTGATTTTTGTAGGATTCTTTCAGGGAAAGAAGCCAACAAAATGTGTGTGTGTTGTGAAAATTCGCAGTCCTTTCGGGGATCCCGAACCTTAGAAGTCACCAAGTATTTATAGGGAATGGATAGGAAGAAGTGGAGAGGTAAAACCCTATCAGATGGTTCTAGACTCCAAATCCTATTGGTTGGCCGGAGAGATAAAGTTTTATCCCAGAAAGAGGTTGAAATCGACGAGGAAACTGTCGTCTGCAATCTGCAGAGGAGAGATATCTCGCGCGAGACACGCCATCTCGCGGTGAGATATTGCTCCTGTGCATAGTTTTGTCCTTTCCTCGTTATCTCGTATGCAGTTTAGTCCCAAACTAACGGTGGTTAGTCAAAACTTAACGAAACATGACGAAATGGTGAATTTCTACTTCTTGACTCAAAGCGAGACTTAGAGTGGTATAAGTATGATCCGATGTGTTCAGAATGGGGTGTCTACAGAGCCCCTCGGTGACAAGTCTTATGAAAGAAGTCATGTCGACGATAGAAAAGACATCATTCTGAACATCGGCATGGTCGGGCCGCACGGCTTCCTACGTATCTCTATCGGAGAATCAGACCATGACGTAGTTCAACTCCAAAACACGAAAAGGCTGCTTTAGGTATTTTGAAAATCATTTGAAAATCGCGAAGATTTTGTTTTTGAAAAGGTAAATTCAAACTGAGGAATCAAATCAAGACCCAATTCAGAATATACCTACCTGTCTGAAGATTCGCCTGTCTGGGCTCCGAACCTGCGGGAATTATGTTAGAAAACAAAGGATTACCTGTCCGGTCCTCTGAGTCCTGTCGGTTTTGTGACGATTCGCCTTTCTGGGTTCCGAATCGGGCTTTTTTTGTTGTTGGGGATGACGATTCACCTGTTTGGGCGTTGAATCGGGCATTTGGTTCGACGATCCACCTGTCTGGGCGTTTGATCGGGCTTTTTTGATGACGATCCACCTGTTTGGGCGTTGGACCGGGCTTTTCTGATGACGATCCACCTGTTTGGGCGTTGGACCGGGCTTTTCTGATGACGATCCACCTGTCTGGGCGTTGGACCGGGCTTTCGATGACGATCCACTGTCTGGGCGTTGGACCGGGCTTTTCTTTGATGATTCGCCTTTACGGGCTCACGAATCATGTGGATTGTGTTGATCTTTGGACTACTCGGTTCTCGGGCGACTGGTGCCGTACCGGGCGATCGTGCGCATGTCACGGTTAGCTCGTTCCGTGACTTGCGGTGCCGATTTTTCCACGTTTCCTTGCTAGTTTATCATTTCCAAGGGTAAATGTGTCAAAATTTTGAACTTTGACGTTGCGTAGACGCTTATTGTCGAGGACAATTTGGTCACTTTCCAGAAGGTATATCTCGTATTCGTCCATATAAGTGTATATGTCCGACTTCATCTGAACATTTCTTTTCTCTTGTTGTCAGGTCACTCTGTCCGCGGCCGATTACAACCGTGGCGCGACTAAGATGGCGGGGGCGATGGCCCACAGTGTCGGACCTGTCCGAGAGGCTGTTCCACAAGGCTTCTTTGGCGGCCTCGACAGTGGCCTCGACGGTGACCCCTACTTGCGGAGCCAAGAGGTCGAGGAGGGATGGTAGCCCCCATGGTGGTGATGGCGGAGGTGCCGGCGGCTCGAGCGACTTGATGGCGTGACCCCCTCCTTTTTTGATTATCTGATGATTTGTACATCTTGGCCTGGTGGGCCCAGACAATTTTTCTTTTTCTTCGGTACCTGTTAGGAATAAGTAGGTAGCACACAATGGTTTTTCTTAACCCCTAATCCTAAGTCTAATTAGTTAGTTAATTAACTTTCTCGACTTTCCATGTTTTTGGAAATGGAATGGAATGGCCGCTAGGCCATAATTTTGAGCCCTCATCTTGGTGTTTTTACTGCATGTTGTAAACTGTACACGCAGGTTTTTCGAGACTTGCTTTGTCAAGTCGGAGCTAGATTGTTGTTTGAGCAGAACTGTTGCTGTTTTGTCGTAGGGATATCTCGCGCGAGATAAGGTGTCTCGCACGAGACACGCTATACAGGCAGAAATCTCTTCCCTTTTCAAATAGGATTTTGTCAGTTTTCCCTAAAAAATCACCCTGTAGTCCGGCCAGATAACTCATTCTAGCCTTTCAAACTCTAGAGATATTCTGTTAGGGTGAAACTCTTATCTTCTTCTTCAACCTTGTGATCCATGGATTCCAAGGAGATTCCCCCAACGTCCATGATTGTCGATGATTTTTTTCCCTTTGTCATCGAAGTGATTGCATCTTTCAAGCAAGCATCGAGGGATTTTGTGAGGTCGTTTCGCAACCGGTCTCGCAATAGGTTCATAGCGAGAATTTGGATTCGAGAATTCTTTTCACTTTGAAGAACCTCAACCGGATTGGAGTCTTTTGCGAAGTCTTTGCTCGATTTTGGGATCCCTCTATTCACCTTTTCAATTTTTCTTTGAATGAGATGGTACCTCTTGTGGAGGAATTTGCCATTATCTTGGATATGCCTCGGCGGCGAGATTGCCGTTCCCAAGTACCATAGGAATCATTCGGAGGCTTTGAATGAATTGTTAGGGATCCCCCTTGAGACTTGCTATGAGTTGGTTCGCATGAGTGGGTTGATTGCTCTTCTTTTCCGGGATGCTTGGCGGTGATTCAGATGATGACGCTTTTCATGTCTATAAACGGAACTTTCTGGCTCTTTTTCTTTTCGGAGATGTTCTGTTTACATGTAGGGACGGCTTGGTTGACTCCCAACTGGTGGAAACTGTTCTGCAGGCTAGAAAACGTTCTAGGAACATTATTCCGCTAATCTTGGGTGAGACCCTGCATGGTCTTGACGAGCTGCATAGGACCGGTGTCATGACTCAAGGGAGTCCTCTTCTGTTGACCATTTGGCTTAGGGAGCATCTCAAGTTGGTAGGTCCCCCGTTGGAATATTCCCCTTTCACATATCATACGCGAAAGTTATTGATCAAGGATCTTTCAGCGGATGAATGGGCTGAGTTGATTGCGAAGACCGAAACTGCTGACATTCTTTGGTGTCCACCTTATTGGAGGTTGAACAAGTATGTTGCCAATACCAAGGGTTTTAACAGGGTTGTTCTTCCGAGTTTGCAAGATTCCTCCTTTTATTTTCCCAAGCGGGTGCTCCGTCAGCTTGGTCAGCAGCAGGACACTTATCTCTTCGAAGGAGCTTCTCGTGAAGTGTCTTATATTGGTGTAGAGTTTGTGCATGCGCTAGCTCAAGCATGGGGTAAAGGAAATAGTCGGGACCGCTGGTCAAACCTTCGGGCTTTTAATGCAAGTATCTTCTTGTCCGACAAGTACTTGGATTGGTTCCTCCATACCGATCACCCTAGTGCAGAGAAGATTGATGATCTGCGGCTTTCACTGCTAGGAGATTCTTTTGTAGCTAGCAGTATTTGGCGATGGAGCGAGGCTCAGTCTGATCCTGCTAATGTGCGAACAGATCCAACTCAGGATTTTCTCGATGGGGATTGGTACGAGAGGCGAGGCAAAGGGATGCCTGGAAAGATGCAAGCTTTAGATAGGCCTCAAGTCTTCAAGAGGCTCTCGGGATCTGTTTTTGATCGCCTTGACTCTGTTTTTGATCACCTCGAGGGATGCTCTGCTTCGCGGGGCTCAAAGCGCAAGGAGGATTACGACGACGGTGGAGATCATGTCCGCCGGCCTACCAAGTCAATGAAAGGCTAGATCTTTAGGAGTACCAAGAGATTGCTTTGATAGATCAATTGTTTTGCTTTTATTAGTATTGTTTTTCGAGATTGTTAGCTTAGCAAATTAGTCGTTGTGGTTAGGATTTCCATTTTTTCGTTAATAAAATGCATTCAATTAATAAAGGACAAAAGTAGATTTATTTATTTGATTAGACCGAACCCGAAGGCTGCCTACGTTCCTCTTTTACAACAATTAAATAAGAGGCTCAGGTCTGACGTAGTTCATTTTTGAGAAAAGGACAAAATACGGCTCCGTGCCGAGGGGTAATCTCGCGCGAGATAAGCCTCCCTTTTTTTTTTCATGCACACCCTTTCTTTTGCCTAGACCGCCCTTTCGGATTTTCAATCTAGCGGGCTTCTTTTCTTGTGCTAGCTCTAATTTTTGCCTAGGCCGTCCTTTCCGGGATTTTCAACCTAGCGAGCGATTTCTTTTTAGGAGGCCAAGTCACGCGAAGTACTTCTTGAGCTTGTCATGTTGACCAGAAGCCGATAGTTGATCTCCGTCTAAGTCCACCAGCTGAAGGGCTCCCCCAGAGAATATCTTCTTCACAATGTAGGGTCCTATCCATCTTGGTCCCCACTTGCCTAGCGGGTTGAAAGGTCCAGGGCGGTGCTCACGGAGAATCAGGTCACCTACTCTGATGTTCCTCGTCTTGATCTTTTTGTTGAAAGCTCTTGACATTCTTCTTTGGTAAGCTTGAGTATGTTCGGCTGCTTTCAACCTTCTTTCGTCCAACAGGGCCAACTCTTCGTATCTGCTTCCTAGCCAGTCGACCTCGTTCACTTGGTTTTCTAGGAGAACCCGTAGTGATGGTATTTCCAATTCTATCGGTAAGACGGCCTCCATTCCGAATGTGAGGGCGTAGGGAGTCTCTCCTGTAGGCTGTTCGGGCGAAGTGCGGTATCCCCATAGTGCGAATGGTAGCTTGTCGGGCAGTCTTTTCCAATGGCTTGCCATTTTCGATGATAGTCTCGATTGTTTTGTTCGCGGCTTCAAGCTGCTCCGTTCGTTTGAGGCCTGTAAGGAGACGACTTGTGCCTTGTGATTTTTTATTCGGTTAGTAGGCGATCGATTTCTTTCTCGAAGTGGGACCCATTATCGGATATCATCTCTTGCGGAACCCCATACCGGCAGATGTTGTGCTTGATGAATTCCGCAACCTTTCTGGCATTCAGAACTTTGTAGGAGTCGGCCTCAATCCACTTAGTGAAGTAGTCGATGGCTACTAGGACGATGCAGTGTCCGTTGGCTCCTATGGGTGTGACCTTTCCAATCACGTATATCCCCCATGTATAGAACGGCCAAGGAGAAGTCATAGGGTACAGCAAGGAAGGCGGTGCATGCTGAAGATTGGCGTGTATCTGACACTTGTGGCACTTCTTGACCATTTTGATACAGTCGGCTTCCATGGTCAGCCAAAAGTACCCTTGTCTGATGATCTTTTTGGCGAGCATATTTCCGCTCATGTGGGTTCCACATATGCCTTGATGAACGTGGTCCATTATTTCTTGGGCCTCTTCCTCGGTGGCACAAAGGAGGTTTCCTTGGGAATGCTTCTTGAATAGACGGCCAGCGGTGATGACGTAATTAGCAGCCAACCTCTTAAGGGCGATCTGAGTCTTCGGGTCTGTCTCTGGCGGTATGGTTCCATCTTGGATGAAATTCCAAATGTCATGGTACCATGGTTTCTCTTCGGGGTTCCCAACAGTGGCACATTCGGATAACCATTTGTCTTTGCAGTCATGGAGATCTATAACGGCGCGGTATGCGGGAGTTGCACGTCGTGTTATTTTGAAGGGTTTGGCTTGCTTTTCCTTTAGGGATTTCGACCAAAGAAGCAAGTGTGGCTAATGCGTCCATAAACCGATTTTTGTCTGCGGGGAGGTAGTGGAATGAGACATCTTGGAATTGTTGCGCCAACTCTTGGAGATGGGCTTGTATCTTTGAAGGGTTGGATCTTGGACCCTCCACTTCTTCAATGTACGATTGATGATCAATTGGGAATCCCGAATACCTCGAGTTCGATCACGTTGCGTTCTAGAGCTGCCTCGAGTCCGCTATGCAAGCCTCGTGATACGTGGTGTTGTTGGTGGCGTCAAAGTCAAGGCGTATTGCCGGTGGAGTGTAGATGTCGTTAGGGTCTACTAATAGCATTCCAATGCCGAACCCTCTCTTGTTGGCTGCGCCATCGAAAAATAATTGCCACTTATTTTCTTCTTCTATACTCATGATGTCCTCATCGGGGAATCGCGGAGTCTTCCCCCTTCACCGTCGCAAGGAAATTCGGCCAGCGATGCTGCGAATACACTCCACGGCCAGTTTACGAGTGACGTAAGTGATATCATATCCGCGAGCATGAAGTACCATTTGGCCGAGTCTCGAAGACAAATTTGATTTGTCTAGGATATATTTCGGTGGATCCATTTTTGCAATGAGACGGACCGGGAAGGCTTCCGTATAGTGCTTCGGCCTTTGTGATACCCAAACAAGAGCGGCACGGGATTTGTCGAGTGGAGAGTAGTTGATTTATTTGCCTTGGAATCTGCGGTGATGAAATAGATGGCATTCTCTGTGTGGGAGGCTGTTTGTTCTTGAGCGAGCATAGCCCTAATGCGTTGTGCATGTAGTGAGGTATAGCTTGAGGGCTTCTCCTTGTGCGGTGGAACCGGGATAGGTGGGAAGTCAAGTAGTGCTTAACTTCCTCGAATGCTTCTTGACATTCTTCGGTCCACTCTTGAGGTGCGTTTTTCTTAAGTAGCTTGAAGATAGGATCGCACATTGTAGTCGGTTGATTGATGAATCGGCGATATATTGAAGCCTACCCATGAATCCCTTTACTTCTTTACGTGTTGCAGGTGGAGGCATGTACGTAATGGCTTTTATCTTGGCGGGATGCGCTTCTATGCCACGCTACGTGACCATGTACCCTAAGACTTTCCCTTTGACCACTCCGAATGAGCATTTGGCGGGGTTGAGCCTCATCTTGTCTTTGTCTCGGTCGATTGAAGAATTTTGAGATCTACGAAGTGTTGGCCATCTGTCCCTTTTGAGTGAATAATCATGTCGTCCACGTATACCTCTATTTCCTTGTGGATCATGTCATGGAATAGTGTCGTGGCTTTGCTCTTTTGTAAGTAGCCCCGGCGTTCTTGAGACCAAACGGCATGGCCGTGTAGCGAACGTTCCCCAAGGTGTGGTGAATCTTTGTTTTGTGCTTGATCTTCCTCTGCCATGAGGATTTGGTTATACCTGCAAAACCGTCGATGAATGAACGGACTTCGTATGCGAGTTTGTGGCATCGACCAACATGTCTATGTTTGGTAGCGGGAAGTCATCTTTAGGGGATGCCTTGTTCAAGTCTCTGAAATCAACACGAGACCGTATCTTCCCGTTCGACTTGGCTAATTGCATTGTGTTTGCTAACCATTCCGTATATTCAATCACTTTGATGAACCCTACATTCAAGAGCTTCATGATTTCCTCTTTCACTTGCATTGACCATTCAGGCTTGATTCTGCGTAGTTTACGCTTGGCGGCTTGGCGTTGGGTAGCGGCGGTATCTTGTGCTCTACAAGTGATTCAACCCAGGCATATCTTTGTAGGACCAAGCGAAGACGTCGACATATTCTACGAGGAGATGCGTCAAGGTTTCTCTGTCTTCCCCCTTGAAGAAGGCTGCCGATCTTTGTTTCTGCAGGGTCTTCCGTTGTCCCAAGATTAACCGTTTGCATTTCCTCGTCATCAACAGGGCCATTCTTTCCACAACGACCTACTTGCTTAGCTAATTCTTTTAAGATTTGTTCGTTTTCTTGATCTATCTCATCGTATGATTCATTATTAACGTGTTCGTTATATTGATTGTTTTTAGTTAATTCATCATTCACAATGTTAGCAATCTCAGGGTACTCGGAAAGTTCAAAGTTTTCATTAAGGAAGTAAGGGAATACATGTTCGGCCACCGCCTCGATTTCCTCTTGAGTGAGTTCATCGGAGGTGGAGCCTGCTTCTAATGTAAAAGCTACGGGGCCTATCTTCTGCGGGGATGGGGAGTGCAACCAAGCTCTTTGATCATGAAGTCTTCATCAACAAGCGGTCCTCCCGGTGACGTGCCGGTTTAGAATTGGCTCATCACATTTCAGTATCAGTCTTGTGTAGTCAGTAGTTGGAGCGTCCCCCTTGGATATTGCATGGATCTGGCTGTCTTCTAACCGGCACAGGTCTTGAAACTGTTGCAGCATGTCTTCTCCCAACACAAAGTCCCATTCACTTGTCATTTATGTCTTCGTGACCCACAAATCATTAGGGATTAGTGGGACGGATTCTGTTTCATCTGGAGAAGCATCGCAGTCGCTGAAGATTTCAAAGCCCGGTTGGCGCTTTCCTTTATCATCAGTCCATGGTTCTGAAAAGATAATGTAGGGAATACTTTCCCCTTCTCGAACAAAGTAGCCATTGAGTGTCTTTCGATATGGCTTGAGGTTGCCATTCTTGGGCTTTAGGTCGTCGTAGCCTTTGTATGTGGTTCCTTCCCACTTGATTTGAGTGAAGCCCCACTCTTCTTCGTCATCTTCATCGTGGATGGAGATGATGTATCCTAGGCCATGATTTGTGTGAAGCGGGGGGACCGGTGGCGGTTCCGTTATCCCTTGTAAGTGCTTTCCAAGCCCCAATCCAGGAAAGTACCCTTTTGCTAGCATCATTCTCCAGACAGGAAGGCTTCCGGAAAACCAAAGTGCCTTGGAGTAGTCATTTTCGTTGCAAGTTTCTATGACATTCACAGTGCTTTCTTTCTTGCTCAAAGAATTAATCAGAATTAAAAAGGGAAATACTGACTAACTATTATTGAAAAGCAAACTTGATACTCTTGCCCACAAATGAGGATTTTAGGCAAGTAGTACCCAACTAAGCTAAACTAGACTATTAATTGTTTCTCTTGCAACTAAAAGTAAATAATTGAAAAGAAAACAAAAGATCTCATGTCTCTAACTCTTCCAACTTATGGCGCCTCCGCTAGGAGCAGTTTTGATGAGGCCGCTGTCTAACAAGTCTTGGATTGCGTTCTTCAAGTTGAAACAATTGTTGGTATGGTGGCCATGGCACTGATGGTAATAGCAGTAGAGGTGTGGGGCTTGGCCTTCCCTCTTAGGTATGTATCCTTCCATTGGCTTCATCTTTCCATCCTTGTGAAGGCTTCTGAAGAGATGGCCGAGAGGGATATTTCCGATGTCGGTGAAAATCCTTCCCTTCCTTCGCTTGGCCATTTGGTTGTGGAGGTCTCGGATATGGTTCTCATAGTGTTGCACGAAGACGTTGTGGCGAGACTGATATTCTTCCTCCATTTGCTCTTTGAGGTCACGGTAGAGGGTGTTGAGGAAATACTTGACCCTCTCATCAATGTCATCTTCAATGTGGGCTTCAAGGTTGATGCACTTTTGGGTCATAGTTTCGAGTTCGCTTTTGACTTCCTCAAGCTCTTCAATCAGCATCTTTGTCTTTTCAGCTTGGATGGATTCTTCCATGTGATGCCACGAGTCATTGTCATTAATTTCTTTGCGGGGCTTTGGCAAGTTGAGTTTTGATATCACTTAGCTCCTCTTGCACGGACGATCGTCCACTGTCGGAGTCACTCTCCATCTTCCGGAAATCCCTAGCAATGCGGGTAGAAGGCAAATCAAAGGCTTCTCTCCAACCCTCAACATGCTCCATTTCAGCGACAAGGGACTTGGTCATCTTTCGCAAATCTTCCTCATCGAGATCTTTCTGAGTGACGAAGTACTTTTCTGTAGACATTGTGTTGGGAGTCTTGAAGTTGAGTAGCTTCGAAAAACTGACAGAAGAGATGCAGATATCAGGATCTAGCCCCAACGAGTCGGAAGCAGGCTCAAACGACTCAGGCTCAAATTCAGCAAACAGAAGCATTATCCCGCGCTAGATATGTTGTCCCGCGCGAGATAACCACCCGGAAAGTCGATTTTTATTTATACCTAATTTTTGGTCGGAACGGAAAGTCCGTTTTGAGGGGTTTCTAAGCCCTTTATCAGAACCTAACGACTAAGCAATCAATCCGATTTTTGTAAAACAAAGCCATGTAAGATTGTTTTTGAAGGATTATATGCATATATTTTTTTGAAGGGACATCCGAAAGGGTCATTCCGAAGGGACTTTTTCCGAAGAGACTTTTTCCGAAGGGACTTTTCTGAATCCTTCTTTATTGTCAATTTTGCATGGCTTTGTTTTGGTCAAAAACAAGAAAAGATCACCGAGTCAAAACCGACCGGTCACGGAGTGATCCTAAAAAGGTCAATCTACATGAGAATGTGGCGATGCAGGGCTGGAAGGCTAGGCTCCCCGTGATATGACAATCTAAGTGGATTGAATACGCGGAGTGGGATTATCCAACTTCGGAGAGACCGGCGACTAGGTGGTTACCGTCATCCGTCCTTAGTGTGGGTCCCGAGTTTATAGAGGGTATGCAGTGCAATGACAGTTATAATATGAGTGCGCGTGTGTGAGAGTCAATCTAGGTGATAGAGTAAAATAGAGAGTTTTTTTTTTGAAAAAATCAAAAGGAAAACAGATAGTGGTCGCACCAAGTGGTTGCCTACGTTTCTCCCAAATTAGGAAGACTCAGGCCATCGTAGTTCCACATAAAGAGAGATAAATAATTCAATTTACAACTCTCGAATCCCCAATGGACCGGACTTTAATTAAATAAAGCCCAATCGCACACAGTTTATAAATAATAATCAATTATTTAAAGGAAACGAAGGTTCGAGTTCTATACCTTAAGGGAGGCCTTAAGATGCGGGAACTCTGCAGATAATGAATTCTGGGATCCCCCTTGCATGTTCGGCTCTCGTCTTGGACTATGAGACAAACGGGAGAAACCAGAAAACAACCAGATTGCCGAAGCAATATCTCGCGCGAGATATGATACCTCGCCGCGAGACATGCCTCATCTGAGAGCAAAAAATTCGAATTTACAAATTTTTTTTTGAAAACCTCTCTTTTAATTTTGACGCAAGTTTAAGCCTCTTAATTTTAAGTCCCCAGCGGAGTCGCCACTGTAGCGTTGTGAGGAAAAAAAAGAATTTTATCTTTTCCGTTTTGAGTCGCCACCTATATTATTCGATTGGAGAAAAAAACCATTTTGAAAGAGATTTGGGTTCGGGGCTTAGGTTATGAAATGGGTAGGTCAAGGAGCATCCATTTCACCAAATCCGGAGATCGGTCTTGCTAAAGAAAAGAGAGGTTTTCAAAAGAAAAGAAAAACGATTTTAAATATTATAAACAAAGGACCATTTAACGGGGTTAAACGGAATGTAGGATCGATTGCTTCGAGACCGTCTCCATGATTTGGAGAGGCTCTAGGCCGATCCTAGATTCTATGGACTTATACCACTCTAACAATCAATTAGAAAGGGATTTAGGGGGTTACCTTGCGTGAGGTGATTTGGGCAGAGTTTCGACTCAAGTTTAGAATCGACTCTTGACGCGGACAGAGCTTCGCCTCGGTCCTTGACTTGGAGATTGATGTTTGTTTATCAACAAGGTTGACAAACAAACTATGAGGTGAGTTTTTAGGGTGATTTTTGTAGGATTCTTTCAGGGAAAGAAGCCAACAAAATGTGTGTGTGTTGTGAAAATTCGCGGTCCTTTCGGGGATCCCGAACCTTGGAAGTCACGAAGTATTTATAGGGAATAGATAGGAAGAAGTGAAGAGGTAAAACCCTATCAGATGGTTCTAGACTCCAAATCCTATTGGTTGGCCGGAGAGATAAAGTTTTATCCCGGAAAGAGGTTGAAATCGACGAGGAAACTGTCGTCTGCAATCTGTAGAGGGGAGATATCTCGCGCGAGACACGCCATCTCGCGGCGAGATACGCCATCTCGCGGCGAGATATTGCTCCTGTGGACAGTTTTGTCCTTTCCTCGTTATCTCGTATGCAGTTTAGTCCCAAACTAACGGTGGTTAGTCAAAACTTAACGAAACATGACGAAATGGTGGATTTCTACTTCTTGACTCAAAGCGAGACTTAGAGTGGTATAAGTATGATCCGATGTGTTCAGAATGGGGTGTCTACACTTTCCCATCTGAATAATATGTAGTACAACGGTGGAAGTTATACTCCACTCATTTGTGAACTGCTGGTGCATATTCACGTCTTAGAAGACCCATTTTCTAGGGAAGATATAAGACATCAGCAATCCTATGAACTGTTCATACATATCCATAGAAGCTGAACCCCAGTCTGTAGCCACAGAGGGGGAGCGGCCCAGGTATAAGGAAATCATAGCACCTTATGGAACAAATCCTATAAGTGATAGTATTCCATATACCCCCGAATAATCAACAGATATACACATATTCAAGCACGTGATAGATACTTGAAATTAATCCACATCTTGGGATATTAATATATAACATGGTACTTATTCCTCATGCTAAACCAATCACAATAGTGCAACATATATTTAAACACTATTGAATAAAAACAATCCAATGACATGGTATTAATACTCATGCTCAAACAAATGAAACAGTGCAACACGTATTTAACACTATGTGCACAACCAATCATGAATATGCAATCACATATGGGCACAGTGAATTACATATAAGCCCTACATATCCATGCTCAACCCCATGAAGTAATGCAATATATATTTCATGCACTATCTAAACCCATAACCACATATAGGTAAGCACGTAGGGGTACAATATAATATAAGTATCCCTACGTATTCATGCCCTAAGGTTGAACACTTTCTATAAATGTTTCAACCAAGAAAATAGTGCAATATGCATTTTACACCCTATTTGACCCAACCACCATGTAAATATAACCACGTAAGGGCACAATGAATCACATATGAGCCCTACATATTCATTACACAATATCTAATCCAGTAACAGGGTATTAATACTCCTGCCCAAACCAATGAAGTAGTGTAACATCTATTTAATGCACTATATGAACCAATAACCATATACAGGTAACCACGTAGAGGTACAATGACATACAAGTAGCCCTACGCGTTCATAACATAACATTAAACACCTTCTATAAAGGTTTCATAACAAATTACCAAGTTTTACTAACTTTGGTTCAAGTTTCCCAATTGCCTTTCAACCCTTTTCAAGACAATATTTAAAGTCTTTCCCAATATCAATTTGGACTATTTAAATTTTCATTGTATAGTACTAAAGTTGCACTGGAATCATAGTTGAAGAGTGTTCAATTATATACTGGTTAGACTAGGGTTTCAAAGCTTAGAAAATGGTTCAGAGGCTGCAGGGCAGGGCACGACTCGTGCCCTAGGGCACGACTCGTGCCCCCTTAAACCCCACTCAGATTCAGTCGTCCCCCTTCAAGGCACAACTAGGAACGACATAGAGCAACAGCAAGGCACGACTCGTGCCTCAGGGCACGACTCATGCCCTTGCCCAGAAACTCTGCACAAGGCTGATCTTCAGCAACTAAGCAAGAAATGACCCTTTTTTTTTGTTCAACTAAACAGGGTTAACAACAGTATACTCATTCTATAACAACTAAAATCTTCCTACAAGGCCCTAAAACATGCAGCCTCCAAGCTAAATAATAAAAGTATACCACCCTTTTCCATTAATCCAACCATTTTATCTCAACTCTTCACCCTACCTAATCCAAAGCCACGAGTTCAACTATTCCCAGGCCGAATACGTTTCCAAAAATACCAAAACACATTCATAGCATCATACTGTCATCGCTAAACACAAAAATGAACACGTATTGAAAGAAATCATAATAACTTACCAAAAATAGGTCGAAATAAAAAGATGATTTGATCGGCTTTAAATGTTCTACTCGGCTCCCTGATCATTTTGACGCAGTCGAAAAAAAAACGGATTGATATCGGATTTATGGGGAATTTTTGAAGATAATAAAATCATAATTTTAAATAAGAACAATGGGACGGAGAATAGAAATGTTCCTTCTTGGTTTGTCTGGAATGACATGGAAGGTTAGGATATTTATAAACCAAAATTACATTTTAGCTCCTCCTAGTTTCAAGTTATTACAATCAACCAACTTGAGCTTATTTTTACACTTAAGCTCCTCAACCTTTTTATAAAGCTTTTATTTCAAAATGCAAATATTATCCCTTTCCCACAATAATTCTCATTTATTCATTTAGACATTATATTATTAAAATTAATTTAATAACATCTAAATTATCAAATTATCCAAATAAACACATAACCATTCACATTTTCATATAATGCTTAATATAAGGGGCAATACACCCCACCCCCACGTGCTCAACACTTGGCCAAAATAGTGTCTAGGTTTAGGGTCATGACAAAGATCATAAGAAACATCAACCACAGCCAAGAGCCTTGCTCGATTTGTTGACATAAACGAAGGAAAGAAATCTGCCTTATAGGTACTGTTTTGGTCAAATTTCAACAATTATATTTTTATGATGGGAAAAGTGACTAAAGTGATATGAATCTAGGTACAATGATCATCGAAATGAATAGAAATGGACACAAGTGGTTTGTTGACTAGGGAAAGCCCTTGAACAACTTGTTCGCCGGCACAAAACCCCGGGAGGATGTGGCTCCTACCTTCTCCGAAAGTTTACTAAGAATGTATTCCAAATTACAAAGCTAAGAGCGTATGAAAAGGGAGCTTAGGCTAGTGTAGTCCGTGTGTGAATTTACAGTGTATGTCCCCTTTTATACCTCAAGAATAAAACTAAATAACAATGAGGGCCTACAAACTCGGAATTGGGGTTTATCCTTGGAGATTTATCCGCACTCATCCGTTGGGAAAGAGATAGTCGTTGGCTTGCTGAAGAAACGTGGCGGAAATGGTCTTTGGCTTGATCCCTATAAAATAGGAAAAGCGTTATGCGTCCCAACCTGTATAAACCAAGTTGTAAACAGAACAACCCAAGTTGTTAGTACCAAGTTGTTTAGGCGTAAGTTGCAAACATGTTGACTGTGAAAATTAGGGCCCAACAATTGCCCCCAAACCTTTTGAATTTAAAAATGAAGAATGAAAAGAGACAAAAAGAATTCAAAAGGTTTGCCAAAATAAGAAAGGAACGACGGTTTAAAAAAGAGACGCGATGGGACGGTTTTCAGGTAGTTTCCCGAGGCAAAAAGACTTGATTGTTTTTTAGAGTTCCAACCACCTTCAAACCCTTATTTAATAAGCGGTCTCTCTCTCCAACTCTCCCTTTCACCAAATCAAGAACGTCACTTTCTCAGAGGTTTCTAGGAGAAGAGCCAAGGAAGCGAAAAATCGAATAAATAACTACGGTGAGTTTCTTGCCTTCTCTTCAATTTCGTCTTGATTTCTTGTTTTTTAAGTTGAAAAAATGGGTCGGAAGAAGGTAGTTGCGTTCGAGAGCGACGAGGGTTTGCCCAAAGGTTTCAAAACCCAGAATTTGTTGAAGGAACCCGACAACGAGAAATGTCTAATGCCTAAGGTAAACCTAGAGGTTATCAAGAAGAACCACGCCATGCCTGATGAAACGGTGTACTTCACCCATCCTGACTTGACCACCGAATGTTACTCTTCCACTTGGGTATGTTTTCCGGAATATCCCTTTGTCATAGGTTTACGATTCCCTTTTCCCCCCTTGATTACGAAGTTCTTTTCTTCTACCAAACTCAATTACGCCCAAATGATGCCTCAAGGATGGAGGTATTTGCAAACCCTAGTTAGGTTAGGAGAGAGGGATGATTTGGTTGCCGGGTTAGAAGAGTTGACGTATACTGTTGATTTGAGAAGTTTTGGTCCAGGAAGGTTTGGTTTTAGGGTCAAAAGTGGTGAGCCTATTCTGATTTCCAACCATGACATTGTGGATAGAGGGTGGAAAAATAAATTTTTCTTTGCAAGGAGGGACACCTTGGGTCAGGAGGAAGGTGTTTTTTCCAAATGGAGGTTTGAAGTTAGTGAAAATAGTTCCTCTGTTTTACGGAATGCTTCTTAATACTACGGTAGCTAACTCTCAAAATTTCCCTTTGCAGGAATTCCTAAACTGTCAGACTTGTTTCCGGAACAAGAAGGGACTAAAGTGAACGTGAACCAGCTTCTCCAGTTGGGTGTAGCTGATAGATCCTTCAAGGCCTTTCCTGTCGAGTTTTTTGTTGAAGTGACTGGAGGCGAAACAGAGGTTGAAGTCGAAGAAGATCTACCCTCAACTCTACCCGAGATGTCCACAGGTTCTAAGTCCTTAAATATCTTTGTATTTTTTCACGAGCATTTTGATTGCCTTAACTCCTTATTCTTGTTGTAGCTACGCGATCCAAGTCTACCGTAAGTGCCTCTGAGTTGATGGCTGCCGCTAAAGCAAAGAAAGTTGTCAAGAAAGACAACAAACCTCCAACTCCAATGTCCATGGCCTCTAGTTCAGATGTGAATGCTTCCAAGAAAAAGGAAGAAGTAAAGAAAAGAAAGCTGTCTGATACTGAGGTTTTGGATGGAGGAGAGCTGGGAATAGCAAGGAAGAAATTGAAGGATGCTATAGCCAACTTTGTTGACGAGGTAAAAAATGAGAAAGACTGAGATTTACCTAAGCTCTTTTAAGGAATGCTGATATTTCTTTTGCTTAGGTTGCGGATATTATGTGTCCCATTATGGACCAGCTTGACGCTGTGAAAATCAAGGCAGCCAGGTACAGTTTCGAAGCTGAAGAACTCAAGGAGCAAGCTGCAAAAGATGCTGAGGATTTCAAGAAGCAGGCTACCAAAAATGCTGAGGAGATTGAGAAGTTGAAAAAAGATCTCCAAGCTGAAAAGGAGGAGTTGAAAGTCGTTAAAGCTGAAAAGGCGAAGGAGCATGAAGCCCATGAGAAGGAATTGGATGCTGCGAAGAAGGATTTTACGTTTAATGCCACCAAAGTGGTGTTTGAAGCTAGGATTGGACTCATGGAAGAATATAAGAACGGGCTGGCTTTGGAATGGGATGTGGAAGCAGAGAGAAAGGTTTTGGAGGATTTCGTTGGTGAGCCAGTAGATGCAGAGGAAGTGAATTCTGCAGCTTTGGAGGCTCTAGTTGAAGACACTGATAAGACCTTGAGTGCCCTAGTGGTGGCTCAGAATGGTCAAGAAGAAAATGCAACACCGGCGGCAGCGGGCCAGGAAGTTTGAAGAATGTTTTAAAACTTTTGGTATTTTGAAAAAACAATTTTTTGCTTTCGCGTACTTCTGTTGGTACAACAAATGGGGGGAATGTCCCTTTAAAACAATGTTTTTTGGTTTGTAATGGTTCATAAGAACCGAGACAATTTCTTTTTGGGGGTACTAGGTTGGTCTAGTACTCCAAGCTTTTTAGGTTTTTAGGGACTTTGTTGGCTTAACCAACCGGTCCTTTAACTGAAAAAATCTTTTGAAAAAACACTTAACGGTTTTCAGCAAAGTAAGTTATGTCCCTGAGGGACGCTTGTTTGTTCTTTGGATAACATGTAAATGTTATAAACCGTAGGTAACATGAAAATGTTACAAACAATAGTTCACAACTTAAAGAAGTGTGAAAACGTGCGCCCAGGCGAAGGGGTCAAAACCTTAATTCGTAAGAAAAGATGTAAATCTTTTAACCAATAGTACCTTTGATCAGAGGTAAATCATTTGAAGGGATAGAGCAAGTATCAGCCGTCTGGGCGTGTCAACAAGCTCTATACCTCTCTAGCTAGAATTCCAACATGTATCGGCCGTACTGGCGTGTCAACATGTTGAAATTTTCTTCTTCAGGTTCAAACACGTATCGGCCCGTCTTTGGCGTGTCAACATGTTTGACTGCTCCGGCTTGAGCCTCAACAAGTATCGGCCCGTGCGGCGTGTCAACATGTTGAGACTGTTCCATTTGCTCAAGTTGCACCTTGCAAAACAGATTTATGTTAGGGTTGGGCGTTAGCGTAGCTAACGCCCCTCCGACGCTCAAGTTAGTAAGGATTTGATAAAAGTAAAAAATTGAAATGTAGTTGAACTTAACATAAACTTAAACCGTACCTGGGGGGTCTAGTTGTAAATAACTTGGACTTACATAAAATAGGGTTTCAAGTGGATAGCGTTCCAACTTCTAGGGATTCTGTCTCCACTTGGGGTTGATAACCGATGCGCACCTTTGCCGGCTTCGGCATCGATGAGATATGGGCCTTCCCACTTGGGAGCTAGTTTACCTGCATTCAGTTCTCTTGTATTTTGAAATACTTTTCTTAAAACTAAATCGCCAACCTGGAACCTTCTTACTCTGACATTCTTGTTGTAAGATGCGGCGATTCGTTGCTTTGATAAGCTTGCCATCCTTATCTTGGCTAAATCCACTGATCTCATCAATTGTATCTAAATCTTGAGTCAATAAGAGTTTATTTTCATCTTGAGTCAATAAGCCATACCTTCTTTGTGGGGATTGTCACTTATTTGGAATTACGGCTTGACCCCGTACACTAAAGAATAAGGAGTTCTACACTGTTGCTCCTTTAGAAGTAGTTACGTCGGCCCAAAGCACAAGCGGTAGTTCTTCGACCCACTTGCCCTTCTTTTGATCTAGACGCTTCTTCAAGTTGTTGATAATCAAATTGTTGCTTGATTCAGCTTGGCCATTAGCTTGAGGATGGACGGATGTTGACATGATTAACTTGATGCCCCAGTGAGTACAAAAGTCTCTGGTCTTCTTACTTATGAATTGTGACCCGTTGTCACATATAATCTCCGATGGTACACCAAACCTGCTAATGATGTTCTTCTTTAAAAATGATATTACCTCTTTGTCTCTTATTTGTACATAAGCTTCTGCCTCGATCCACTTGGAGAAATAATCGGTTAGAGCCAACATGAACACTTTGCCTCCGGGAGCTTTAGGCAACTTGCCTACAATATCCATCCCCCCCTGCATGAAAGGCCAAGATGAGACTATAGGATGCGGGGTTCGGCGGAGTTGATGCAAGATGTTCTTTGTGTCTTTGACAAGCATCACACTTACGCACATAGTTCATGGCATCTTGACGCATGGTTGGCGGTAATATCCCATCTGAGGGCCTTTGATGCAAGTGCCTTTCCTCAGAATGGTTCCCACATATTCCTTCATGGATTTCCTTAAGCACCAGTTCAACTTGCTCATTATCGACACATCTCAAGTAGTGCCTGCAAAAGACTTCTTGAACAGCACATTATCTATTAAAACGAAAGTTGAAGTTCGAATCTTAAATGATCTAACATTCTTAACATCAGGGGGAATAGTTCCAAGTTGAAGGAACTCAATGACAGGTTGGGTCCAAGAAGGCTTAGCATCTTGAGTCCCAATAGGTGGAGTAACCACTTGAGTTCCTTCAACTTGGTCTATCACCGGGTACTTAACATAAATAATGGGGATATTAGTATGCAACATTGATTTGCAAGTTGAACCCAAGTTGGCCAAGGCGTGCGCCTCTGTATTTTCTTCTCTGGGGACCTGTTCCAAAGAGAATGATAGAAATCTTGAAGCTAAAGCTTTAACATGTTGGAGGTACAGAGTCATCTTGGAATGCTTCGCCATATAAGTGCCATTAAACTGGTTAGCTAGTAATTGAGAGTCAACAAATACATTTAAATGTGTAATATTCAAACTTAAAGCTGTAGTTAAACCCATGATTAGGGCTTCATACTCAGCTTCATTATTTGTTGCATTAAATTCACAAGATACAGCTTGAGGTATGATATCACCTTGAGGGGATTTTAGGACTATTCCCAAACCAATTCCCTTGGAATTTGAGGCTCCATCTGTAAATAATGTCCAAAATCTAGGAATAGTTTTACCTTCAAGTTGTTGCACTTCCGGTTCTACCTCAGCTGCAAACTTGGGTGAAGTCGGCTACAAAATCGGCTAGGGCTCGTGATTTGATGGGTGTTCTTGGCTCGTATGATATGTCATACGTGCTCAACTTGACCGACCACTTGGCCAACCTTGCCCGAGCATCTCCGGAGTCCTTAACACATTCCTCATAGGATAATTAGTTCTACCAGTTATGGAATGTGTTTCAAAATAATGACGTAATTTGGTAGCGGCAGTAGTTAAGGCTAATATTAATTTTTCAAGATGAGAGTACCTTGTTTCGGCATCTAATAAAGACTTACTCACATAGTAAACAGGATGTTGCTCACCTTGGATTTCCTTCACTAATCTTGCACTAACGGCATTTTCGGATCTGACTAAATATAAATAAAGATGCTCACCATGTTCGGGTTTAGCGAGTAGGGGTGACGTCATCAAATATTCTTTAAGTTGTTTAAAAGGCGCCTCATGTTGGTCGATCCATTGAAAGAGTTTGTTTTTTCTCAAGACTTCATAGAATAACCTGCACTTATCAGATGATTTGGATATAAATCTATTCAAAGCAGCTACTCTACCTGTTAACCTTTGTACGTCCTTGATGTTTTTAGGGGATTCCAAGTTGAGAATGGCTTTGATTTGTTCGGGACTTGCTTCGATTCCCCTCTTGGTTACCATATATCCCAAGAATTTGCCTGCTCTAACTCCGAAGTTGCACTTCGCCGGATTGAGCTTCATGTTGAAGGCCTTCAAGATGTCGAATGCCTCAGCAAGGTGCTCCACATGATCCTCAATGTGTTTGGATTTGACCACCATGTCGTCTATGTAGACCTCCATCGTCTTGCCAAGTTGATCTTTGAACATTTTGTTCACTAACCTTTGATAGGTTGCCCCTGCATTTTTAAGACCAAAGGGCATAGAAATATAACAGTATATACCTTCTAGAGTCATGAATGCTGTATCTTCTTGGTCTGAAGGCTCCATTTGAATTTGTTGATACCCGGAAGATGCATCCATGAATGTCAAGATGTCGTGACCGGCTGTCTCATCAACTAGAGAATCAATATGAGGGAGAGGGAATGGATCCTTTGGGCAGGCCTTGTTCAAGTCGGTGAAGTCCACGCATACTCGCCACTTGCCATTCTTCTTCTCCACCACTACAACGTTAGCCAACCACCTTGGGTGCGAACTTCTCGATCATCTTGGACTTTAGAAGCCTCGCAACTTCGTCCTTTATGATGCGGTTCCGCTCCTGGGCGAACTTCCTTCTTTTTTGACGGACAGGACGGATGGTCGGATCGATGTTCAACTTGTGAGTAATAATATCCTTGCTTATCCCTGTCATGTCCTCATGTTTCCAAGCGAAGCAGCATCTCTGGCTTTTCAGGAACTCGATCAACTCCTCTTCGATTTCGGACGGTAGGTCTATCCCAACTTGCACTTGGGCCTCAGGATTTGATGCATCAACAGGAACGCTTTTTGTATCGTGCTCTACCGCTTCAAGAATGTCCTGGGCCTTTTTCTTTAATTGCTATGCTTGCCGAGGGGTCGAGCTTACTTTCATGTTGATCTTGTAACATTCCTTAGAGACTTGCTGGTTTCCCCTCAACTTGGCAACACCCCAAGGTGTTGGAAACTTGACGCATTGATGGTAAGTCGATGGCACGGCCTTCATGTTGTGGATCCAAGGCCTTCCCAATATGACATTGTATGATGAAGAGCATTCAATCACACAAAACCTTTCCATGGAATTCATACCTTCTAGGTAGATGGGCAACTTGATCTCACCGACTGTCTGTTTCACCTCACCACTGAACCCTACCAGTACGGATGAGTTCTTCACAACTTCAGACAAAGGAATACCCATATCTTCAAGAGAATGAGTAAAGATGATGTTGGTGAGCGCCACCATCGATCGGGATCCGCTTGACCACACAATTAGCACCGCACCGAACAACTAGACCATCATGATGAGGGTCCAACGTGTTGTCTTTATCTTCATCTTCAAAAGAAATGATATGTCCATCTGTGAAGTCGCGGCGCCTTATAGGCAATTCTGATCGATCCTCCTTAGAGCTCTTGGCATGACGCTTGGCGGCAGAGTAAGTTGTGCCGCAAATATGAGACCCACCTGAGATAACATTCACCACCTTGGTGGCCGGAGGGGGTGCAACTTTCTCGGGCCTAGACTGCTCCTCTGAACCAGGTTCTTTGGACTCACTCCTGACCCTCTTCTTGCCCAACAAATCCTTGAGAAGACCCTTGGACAACAAATGAGCAATCTCCTTCCTCAAAGCGAAACAATTCTCGGTGGTGTGCCCAAAATCTTCATGAAACGCGCACCACTTGGATTTGTCCTTCCAAGTTGTTGACTGGTCATTCTTCTTGGGCCATCTCGCTTTATCTCCAAGATTTCCCATGGCGCACAAGATTCCTGCAATGTCCACAGAAAAGCAGTATTCAGAAATTTGTGGATAATCATTATCATCACCTTCCTGATCATCATCTACAACATGAATTCTAGAAGGTTCAGTTTTAACAGGGGGTTTGCCCCTGTTGGACTTAGGGTGATGGGAGTCCGATCGTCTGTCAGAGGGTTCAAATAGAGGAGTAGGAGTCCTCCCAGTTGATTTCCCCACTGCCAAGCTATCTTCCTCCAATCGGATGTAAGGCAAGGCCCTGGTTCTGATTTCTTCAAGTTGTTTCGCAGGGGTCATCACCAACTCATTGTAAAACAATGAGCTCTTCTTCAAGCCTATGCGGAATGCCTCCGTTCTTTGTGGACACGTACAAGTTAGGTATAGTCACCGCCTCCTTATTGAACTGTGCAAATATTCTTTGAGACTTTCATTAGGTACATTGTACAATTCTATAAAGATCACTAGTCAACTTGTCAAATGCCTGTTGCATGAAACCGATTAATGAACATATTGACAAGTTGAGCATAAGATGAAATAGAGTTTAGAGGAAGCCACTGTTAGCCATTTTAAGGCTGGTCCCGACAAGGTTGAGCCAAAGCCCTGCAAAAACATGCTTCTTTAAACATAGGAGGGATACTTATGATATCCATTGACTCTTGTCTGACAACACGTGCTCTGCTGGATCGGTACTTCCGTCATACTTCTTCATGTGAGGGTGAGAATTTCTTCGGGATCTCCACACCGGCTATTCTGGCACAAAACGAGACTCGTTATAACAAGTTGGAGAAACTTGGTGATACGGCAAGTTGACTCCCGGCACGCTTCGAAGCAACTCCTTAATGGTTTGCATTTCCTTAACAAGTTGGCTCTCTGCAAAAAGAGGAGCATTATTAACCTGAGGTACGAAGGTATCGAAAGTATTAAAGAAACTCCCTGTTTGCCCCACTGAGGGTGTAGCATAAGTGTAGCAAGATGATAGCGCGGATTGGCTAGGGTGATAGGCCGAATCTTGGTTGCTCAATTGGAATGGATGTCACAATCGTGCTTCCCGCTTCAAGGTGTTGGACATCGGGATATCTCCAACATGGCTCGGTCCTGTACCTGCACCAAACAAAGATCTAGGAAGTAAAGGTGAAAACGGAGTGGATACTTGGGTCTCCGCTTGCTTCCCTTTACGCAGACTATCAATGGCGTTGAATATCATTGTATTTGTACGCTCCTGATCATCCAACCGATCGCCTATTTTCTTCATCATGTCCGCCATGTTGGACATTATCTCCAAGTTGACAGCTTCTGCACTTGGAGGAGGGTTGCCTTGGGCATTGGGAACAGGAAGCGGCCGACTCTGACTGCTGGAAGATGGATTAACCATTTCTACTTAGATAATCAAAGTTTCCCACAGACGGCGCCAAATTGTTTTGGTCAAATTTCAACAATTATATTTTTATGATGGGAAAAGTGACTAAAGTGATATGAAACTAGGTACAATGATCATCGAAATGAATAGAAATGGACACAAGTGGTTTGTTGACTAGGGAAAGCCCTTGAACAACTTGTTCGCCGGCACAAAACCCCGGGAGGATGTGGCTCCTACCTTCACCGAAAGTTTACTAAGAATGTATTCCAAATTACAAAGCTAAGAGCGTATGAAAAGGGAGCTTAGGCTAGTGTAGTCCGTGTGTGAATTTACAGTGTATGTCCCCTTTTATACCTCAAGAATAAAACTAAATAACAATGAGGGCCTACAAACTCGGAATTGGGGTTTATCCTTGGAGATTTATCCGCACTCATCCGTTGGGAAAGAGATAGTCGTTGGCTTGCTGAAGAAACGTGGCAGAAATGGTCTTTGGCTTGATCCCTATAAAATAGGAAAAGCGTTATGCGTCCCAACCTGTATAAACCAAGTTGTAAACAGAACAACCCAAGTTGTTAGTACCAAGTTGTTTAGGCGTAAGTTGCAAACATGTTGACTGTGAAAATTAGGGCCCAACAGGTACAAATGGTGAAAGCACCTGTAACACTTCATACATCTACCAAGGAAACCATCTGAACCATCAATATGATTCATCTAAGAAGAAAAAGGATACACAAATTACCACACACACATAAAGTCTATCGATGATCACCGGATGCAAGGAACCACTTTGGCAACCCAACATTCCAGATGAAATTACTTCAATAATTCTTGCTCTCGAGACAGTTGTGGGAAATAAGTCAACCCATTTAGTCTGCAAAGCAAAAACAGCCATAATAAGTCTAAAATAAGTAGTTAAACATACCAAATTAGAACAACCAATATGATAAAAAAAATGGGAATCTAGTAGAGGAACTAACTTGATGAGCCCGGACCTTCTAGACTGGGCCCAAAGCTCGGTCTGGTTCAAAGGCCAAGTATAACGTGACATATCCTATACCGCCAGAGTCAAGACCGCAGACATATAGACCATCAGGGTCAAGACCGCGATCCTCTCAGACCGTCCCAATCGTGACCACGGCTAGCCAGACCGTCAGTAAGGTGACCACGAAAACTGTGACCGCAATATCTGTGCTCGCGTCGATATCATTGACCGCGCCAAAGATGTTGACTGCGACTCACGGTTATCTCAATAGACTCCCGGTTAAAGCCAAAGCTTATTGAGCAAGTTTCCTAACGTGCTCTGACATAAAGAAGCCGACTTATTCTTATCGCATTGAATGCGGCTCAGGCGTCTACTATGCCATTAAATGCGCCGCACCAACTCTCCTCTGTACACGGCTCCTGTCCACATCAGCGACATCCCCCTGCAGTGAATCTTACTTTACTGGCAGGTCCAACCAGATGCAAACATGTGTCCTTGGTCAAAGGCAAAGATACCCTTAGGGCTGACGTCAGCGATCAGCTCCCATTCCTTATAAACATCAACCTTTGTCCCCATGGAAAAGGTAAGTGAAAAATCATATTTGTAAGTCACATTGTCTAAACCCTAAACATATAAACACTCAAGACATTCCAAGTCTTATTCCCTCAGTTGAATACCTCAGAGACCTTACTCTCATACCTGAGGGCCTGAGCTGGATTAACATTCGGCTTTGTCCTACGATGCTTTTTGTTGTTATTGTGTTCTAGGTACAAACAAATACCAAGCCAAATATCATACATCAATTCAGACACCCAAAATACATGGCGTCATCATAACTCAATCCATAAACATGTCCACCAAGCCAAGCCATTCATAATCACAACACCAGAATCCCTCTAAGATTCAATCCGAACATTAGGATTCTTCGAAGGATTATTTAATCTCGGAAAAATATTCTCATAACTTTCAAGATTAAGAACTTCTTTCCCATCAGTAGATGTGATGCTGCCACACAAAAATGGTTGCTAAGGCCTAAAGTAAGTAGTCCAATCATGATCTGCTTCCTTCTCCGTGAGCTCATGCACACTGAATACACGTAAACTAGGCCGGGGGCATCTCCAAAAAAGCCTCTCAGGCGTGAGAATAAGTACTTGTTCATGTGAGAAAGAAATAGTACAATGGAAACTGCAGAAAATACTATGAAATGTACTTGAGACTTACCCATTATGATTTCTGGTGTTCTTTATATACTTTCTCTTTTCATGTGCATGTCACATGCCTTTTCCACGTGTCATCTTTCTATTGGGTGTGTATTAGCATTCAAAGTTAGTGGAGACGCCACCATTTCTCTGACAGGTAGTTCATTATTTCATAACAGATTTTGTGGGCCTAAGTATTACGTCTTTGGCTGCTTCTGAAATATTGATGTTGGTTCACATGTCACCTATGGGCGACGGGCGGCAACCTGTATTGTTGTCGCCAGTCTGAATTATGTCATGCGAGATCTTTCCTAGAAATTACATTGTTACTATTTATAATGGGCCCTAATGGGCTTCTCGCTGGACCATGTTTCCCGCCAATATACTGGTAAAGTTGCCATGTCCCCCGGCCTAGTTTCTTGGTCCTTAATCCATTCTTGATTCCATTCTTGATGTATTGGGCCTCATGAAATCTGAGCAGGCCCAGATGACTTACTCCAAAGAGGCTCATTAGTTTGCAGTAATCTTAGTGGTCCTTAATCCATTCTTGATATATTGGGCCCCATGAAATCTGAGTAGGCCCAGATGACTTAATCCAAAGAGGCTCATTAGTTTGCAGCAATCTTAGCAACTCCTTTACTGCATTACCTGTTCCTAAGCCAATTTTTTTGTCCAGAGAGAGAGAGAGAATGAACAATGGTATACGTCCCAATCCGCAAAACCTAAAAAAAAAAAAAAAAAAAAAAAACCAAAAGTTGGGATTCACCACACCAGCACCTTCTCATTAATGCTACATTACTTACGCTCATTTATCTCTCAGCTAAATTTTAATTCCGCAAGTAACGTTAGTTTTTCCGTCTGTAATACTGACGAAATATGTATGTCAGTAATATTCTGCCGGTAATATAGTCTTTTCTAGAAGCGCGGATGAAGGTGGACATAAAGTGGGGGAATGGGAGGAGGCGGGAAGGGTGATGTGGTTTTGGAGGAAGAGATGAGAGAGGGTTGATGGTGCCGACCGAGGTAGGGGAAGGTGAAGACTTAAGGGTGGTTGGGAAGATGAAAAACAATAAAGGGGGGGGGTGGACATGGTCATTAGTTTTTTTTCTTCTTTTGGGTTAGTTAGAATATTTTTCAATTATACTTCCTTCTTTTTTAAAGCTTTACTTTTAATTTTTTATGACTCCAAAATAAAAAAAAAATACTTTTTTATTCATCTAAATTTTTTTTATTTATAATAAATGAGATTTTTTTTTTTACTTTTTTACTTTTTTATTTATATAAATAGATAAAGCTTGGTATAAAATAAATATTTTTCGTAAATAAGCAATTTTATTTTTAAAATTAATTTTTATTTTTTAATATTTGAAATTTATTTTTATTTAAGATAAATGAGAGTTTTAGTTTTTTTCAAAAAAAAAATATTTTTGTGAAATGACGAAATGCCCATGCAAAAAAATCAAAACAACCCCGCTTAATTGCATGTGCATAACACATGAGTGACTTAACTGTATTTCATTAGCATTTCCGTCCAAAAACCATTACTGATGCTGCCATAACAAAATATTATGCCCGATAAATGTTTACCCGGCCAAAAACCAAGTACGGTCTATAGGGGGCCCTAGTTTATGAGGATATCGTCAAAGTTATGGTTATTGTTATGATTTTTGTCAAAGTTATGATTGTTATATGCCGCATATTATATGTTATATTCTATATGCCGCATATTATATGTTATATGCTATATGCTGCATGTTGTATGTTTATGACTATGATTCTAGCCAAAGTTATGTTTATAGTTATGGCTCTGGTCCTGGTTATCGCCAATGGCTTGGTTCCCGCATGTGGGATGTTGGTTCCCGCATGTCGGATGTCGGTTCCCGCATGTGGGATGTCGGTTCCCGCATGTCGGATGTTGGTTCCCGCATGTCGGATGTCGGTTCCCGCATGTCGGATGTCGTTTCCCGCATGTCAGATGTCGCATGTCGCATCTTGGTTCTCTCAGCAGCATGCTGATGTCTCCGGGAGAGATTCGTGCCTTGTCAAGTTTAGAGCCTTGATCTTATCCAAATGTAATCTCATGAGAGATTTCCCTCCAATGACGGCGTGATACGTGGCAAGTGAAAATGACAAGGATAAGGATGATATCACCTTTGGCATGGAATTTATTTAAATACTCCCTCCACCCATTTTAGAGGTATGTTCTATGTTTTAATAAGATCTCTCTTTCTCTTTCTAGAAATATGTGATATATATGTTATGTACTGGATTGATGATTCTCACGCCGGAGGGTTTTTGGGAGGAAAAGCCCCCCACCCTAACGGTGTTTTATCTTGTAAGTCCCACATTAAATAGGACCTCGAGGAGCGTGCTCATCCGAATCGGCCACCGTTGCTACCCCGGTCAGTTCCGTGCAACACATTTTTTCGTGTCGCATCAATTGGTTCCGTTGCCGGGACCTGACATTTTCCGACGAAGCGCGCCGGATTAGAGGAGCCAAGTAAATCCAAGTTAGTATTCAACGGAGGGGGATGGCGGCGGATTTGGACGGAGCAAGTAGCCGGAAGTAAACAATTTCCATCTTTTTAGGACGGTGGTAGAACAGATTCAGTTCTGGGAATCCGAAATCTGGGAGCTTAGCAGGAAGACTGGAGCTGGGAGTTTAACATGAAGAGAAAGAAAGAGAAGAAGAGGAGGAAGGGCAGATTTGGGAAAGCGACCGTCGCCGGAGAAGAAGAGCCTTTCGCCGAAAAGTTATAGAGAGAAAGTGAACAGTGATGAGCAGTGAATTGGAGATACGTGTCGACGGGAGGATAGCCTTGTCAACACCTGTCAATCGGCCAGCAACGGTGTTTCAGTACGTGTCAACTAAAAGGGAAGCCATGGTTTTGAATGTCGCCGGATTCGTGCAGTCAAAATGAAATCGCAAGGGAGAAGTTGCAAAATGAAATTGGAAATTGCAAAGCCCAAATTACAGAAAAGAGAAGGAAATAGCAAAATTAATGTCGTTAAATAGCAGTGTCACAGAGGAGATTGTCGCCGTACAGAGGGTAAAATCACCTAATTAAAATCAGAAATTGAAATCGGGAATGGCAAGAGTTCAGGTCGCTTGAGAGAAATTGAGGTACCTTGAAGTCGCCTGGGGGGGAATATCGCCGCCGGTGGAAGAAATCGAATGAGGAAATCACCCCAAGTGATGGAGGTCACCAAGGTTGTTGTTGCCCCGATTGTCGTCATCAATCGAGGATCTCGCCGTTGAGTGATTGTCGCCGTTGAGTGATTGTCGCTGTTGGGAGTGGTCGCTGATGGAGAAGCCACCGATTGGGAAGTTTCTGGGAAGAGAGGAAGCCGCCGGGGACTATGGGAACCGGCCAAGTATCAGTCAGGCGCCTTTTTCTATTTGTCACCATTGACGATGAAATGAAAATTGAACAACTGAAGTTGTTTTCTTGGGTTAAGACTTAAGACTAAGAGTATGGTGCAGGAAAAGAGGGTTGAGAAAGTCAATGGACAATGGAGAGCCACACAAATCTTATGGACAGAGGGCGAGCGTGGGTGGCAGTTTTGGTGCGTTAACTTCATTATTTTGGAAGGTTATGTTAGCGGATGGCCGTTAAAGCTTCTGTTAAGTTTTCAACGGAATTCGTCAAAAGGATCGTTAACCTCCGTCAGGTCGTCTCTTCCCATCTTTTCTATTCATGTTGGATAATTTTTTATATGAGCCTATTATGTGAGAATATGAATGCATGCTTAGAAATGTTGTTACATAACAAAGCTAAATGTGTCATGCACTACTATGTTAAATGGATTTACTTAACTTGCTTGCCTACTTATGTCACTAAAAAGAGATAATGAGTGACTAAGGCTTTGCTGATCAGATATAGGTATGACAAATAATGAAAATAGTTAATGGGTATCTGGCAAAGTCAAAAGTGTTCTCTGTTTACTATGCTTACCTGATAGAGCGGATTGACTTTGAAACAATTCCTTTAGACAAAAACTGAAAATATGTTAAAAATGACTAGAATATGATATTCTAATAAGATTTGTTTTGGGGCTTTATTCAATTTTGGGGATATGAATTATTTTTTAATAGAGTTATTTGGAGTAGTAATCATCGTTTAGAACGGGGTTGTGAGAATAAATTCTCGTAGTAAGATATTGTTTAATTGGATCTATGAGTCAAAATGCGGATATGAGAAATATTTAAATATGGCAACTTTTTAGAAATGGATAAAACATAGGTAATGATGTATGCGTGAAAATGCTAGTGTCGACGTTTATTAAGAAATAAAGTAATTGTGATTTTAGTATGAATGAGACAAATTTAATATAACTGGAATATATGGAGTCTATGCTTTACGAAATCGATTATGTGATATTATGCTACAATATGTTATTGTTATGATAAGAGGTATGCTTGGCCGCTAATGTGGAGCGTGCTTTATAAATATGAAGATGTAAGATCAATAACGTAATGCCCATGTGCATGATTCACTTAAGGATTTTTAATATGCCCCTAAGAATGTTTAAAATGATATGAAAACACTTGTTGTTATTTGCTAAAGATGAATGTGGATCAGTATTATCTTGCAGTAGGCTCCGTGTTAATTTTTTGTGTCTTTACATAATTGCTCAATTTTGAGAAATTGTCAAATTAGTAAAATGGTATAGTTTGATCGAAGTAAATATAAAAGAATTATGATATCCCATAAAGTAAATATGTGAGTTTTATGTTATGTGTTTATGTGCAAAATTATGTCAGAATTATGAAAAGTTGTGCTAATATCGCAAATGAAAATGAAAGTATCATGGTATAGAGGTATGTTGACTCGCTACATATTTAAGATCTTGAAATAATGAAAAGTGAAAAGTGACAGTCACAATGATATGCTTGAAATGAATAAACTCAGTAAAATACGAAAGATATTTGTGGTTCATTATTTCTCTCATTTATATAAAAGTTGCGTAATATTTGCTTATTGTGTCAAATATAAAGAAAGTGTTTACTTGATTTGCAAATGACTACCTCGTGTTTTATGTATGTATTCTGTCAAGTATGGCAAAGTGGCTAAGTTATTTTGTCGGAAGATAGAAGCTCGAGTGTTCTCTCCGGACTTGATGGGCTCGCATCCCGAACTGCTAGGGGCTCGCATCCCGAACTGCTTGTGTGACAAAGTTGATAAAGAGAATTGCCGCTAAAGCTGTGACAAAGTTGATAAAGAGAGTTGCCGCTAAAGCTGCGACAAAGTTGATAAAGAAGGTTGCCGCTAAAGCTTGAAGATGGTGGTCATGAAGGTTGCCGCTAAAGCTTAAAGAGGGAGGCAAGTGAAGGTTGCCGCCAAGTCAAGATTGAAGATGGAGTAAAGATTGAAGTACTTGACTGGGTAGGTCCCAGCGCATACTTAACTGGGTAGGTCCCGGCGAAATACTTGATTGGGTAGGTCCCAGCGAAATACTAGACCGGGTAGGTCCCGGCGACATACTTGACTGGGTAGGTCCCGGCGAAATACTAGATCGGGTAGGTCCCGGCGACATACTAGACTGGGTAGGTCCCAGCGAAATACTAGACCGAGTATGTCCCGACAAAACACAGTTTGAAAAGTTTTGAAAAATAAAGTTTGGCGAGATGCCACTGTTTGAAAAGTTTTTGAAAAGTTAAAATTTGTCGAGATGCCACAGTTTGAAAAGTTTTGAAAATGAAAGTTTGGCGAGATGCCACGTTTGAAAAGTTTTGAAAAATGAAAGTTTGGCGAGATGCCACAGTTTGAAAAGTTTTGAAAAATAAAGTTTGGCGAGATGCCACAGTTTGAAAAGTTTTGAAAAATGAAAGTTTGCCACAGTTTGAAAAGTTTTGAAAAATAAAGTTTGGCGAAATGCCACAGTTTGAAAAGTTTTTGAAAAGTTAAAGTTTGGCGAGATGCCACAGTTAGAAAAGTTTTTGAAAAGTTAAAGTTTGGCGAGATGCCACAGTTTGAAAAGTTTTGAAAAATGAAAGTTTGGCGAGATGCCACAGTTTGAAAAGTTTTGAAAAATAAAGCTTGGCGAGATGCCACAGTTTAAAATTTTTTTGAAAAGTTAAAGTTTGGCGAGATGCCACATTTTGAAAAGTTTTGAAAAATGAAAGTTTTGCGAGATGCCACAGTTTGAAATGTTTTGAAAAATAAAGTTTGGCGAGATGCCTCAGTTTGAAAAGTTTTTGAAAAGTTAAAGTTTGGCGAGATGCCACAGTTTGAAAAGTTTTGAAACACAGAAAAGTCCTGGCAAAAGGCCAGGCACAACGGGATCTACGCTTGCAGACACGGGAGTCTTGGTGGGCTCAGAAAAGTCCTGGCAAAAGGCCAGGCATAACGGGATCTGCGCTTGCAGACTCGGGAGTCTTGGTAGGCTCAGAAAAGTCCTGGCAAAAGGCCAGGCACAACGGGATCTGCGCTTGCACACTCGGGAGTCTTGGAAGGCTCAGAAAAGTCCCGGCAAAAGGCCAGGCATAACGGGATCTGTGCTTGCAGACTCAGGAGTCTTGGTAGGCTCAAAAAAGTCCTGGCAAAAGGCCCGACACAACGGGATCTGTGCTTGCAGACTCGGGAGTCTTGGAAGGCTCAGAAAGTCCTGGTTTTTAATAGGCATAGAAAAGACCTGGTTTAAGGATGCCAGGCAAAAGTTGAGCAACGATGGAACTAGATAGTTTGGTCAAGTGGTCTAAGGCGCAAGATTTGATTTAAGGCGGTTTGAGTTTTACTAGGCATGGTCGAGTGCGGCTTGTCAAGTAGCGCGGTTTTGAGTAGAGCGGTTTTGATTAGCGTGGTTTTGGTTAGCGCGCTTGTGATTGTCGCGTTCGGTTGAGATTGTCGCGTTTTAGTTAGCGCGCTTGTGATTGTCGCGTTCGGTTGAGATTGTCGCGTTTTAGTTAGCGTGTTTGTGATTGGCACATTTTTAGGCTTTGATCAGTGTGGTTTGGCCTCAGTGTGGTTTGGCCAAGTGTGGCCTCAGTGTGGTTTGGCCTGGTGTGGCCTCAGTGTGGTTTGGCCAAGTGTGGCCAAGCGAGGTTTGGCGGCAAGGTTTAGGCCAAGTAAGGTTTTTACCTTGGCGTACGAGTAAGTCGCCATAAAAGCTAAGTAAAGCTGAAGGGCGAGGAGCATAGCTAGAAAGTGAGGCTGCCTAAAGACAAGCCTCACTCTTTTGAAGGGAGTAGTATGTGTATAGAGATAAAGCTCGTAAAGTAAATCTTTGATAAGCTATCGAAGCAAAAAGGAAAAATATGAAGTGAAAATTTAAGGCAGAATAATAAACGCAAAAATGAAAATTCAAAGCAAGTTAAAGAAAGTAAAGTAATGCCAGTCAAGCCAAAGTATGAAAAGCAAAGTTAAAAGACAGAAAAGTAAATTATTTAGTACAGACCCAGAGCAAATGATAAAGTGTTTAAAGGGCATCAAGTTCTAGAGGGACCGGAGGGTTTTTGGCAGAATTGTCAAAACAAATTGCATGGAAAGAAAGTTATCTGAAAGTCCAGCGACCAGGTTTCGTGTCGCTGGCATTTATAGATCTGTGGCGTATAATGTTGGCTCTCATTTGATTGGTTCTCGCATATTTTACCAGCCAGGATTCGTATAAATATTTGAAAATTGGAAAGTCGTGAGATGAAATGAAAAGAGAGAATGCAAAAAGTTGAAGTAAAATGAGAAGTCAGTAATGAAAGTATTGGAAGGATCAAGGAAGCAGACCTATGTTTTGTACCAGGGAATTTGACTCAATGTGACAAGCTATATTTTGTTATGCATACTATTTTACTCCTCAACTCGATCATGAATAATCGAGCTAAGGAGTAGGGGGCTTCTGATGCTGACATAACAAAATATTATGCCCGATAAATGTTTACCCGGCCCAAAACCAAGTACGGTCTATAGGGGGCCCTAGTTTATGAGGATATCGTCAAAGTTATGGTTATTATTATGATTGTTGTCAAAGTTATGATTGTTATATGCCGCATATTATATGTTATATTCTATATGCCGCATATTATATGTTGTATTCTATATGCCGCATATTATATGTTATATGCTATATGTTGCATGTTGTATGTTTATGACTATGATTCTAGCCAAAGTTATGTTTATAGTTATGGCTCTGGTCCTGGTTATTGCCAATGGCTTGGTTTCCGCTTGTGGGATGTTGGTTCCCGCATGTCGGATGTCAGTTCCCGCATGTGGGATGTTGATTCCCGCATGTCGGATGTCGTTTCCTGCATGTCGGATGTCGCATGTCGCATCTTGGTTCTCTCAGCAGCATGCTAATGTCTCTGGGAGAAATCCTTGCCTTGTCAAGTTTAGAGCCTTGATCTTATCCAAATGTAATCTCATGAGAGATTTCCCTCCAATGACGGCGTGACACGTGGCAAGTGAAAATGACAAGGATAATGATGATATCACCTTTGACATGGAATTTATATAAATACTCTCTCCACCCATTTTAGAGGTATGTTCTATGTTTTAATAAGCTCTCTCTCTCTCTCTCTAGAAATATGTGATATATATGTTATGTACTGGATTGATGATTCTCACGCCGAAGAGTTTTTGGGAGGAAAAGCCCCCCACCCTAACGGTGTTTTATCTTGTAGGTCCCACATTAAATAGGACCTTGAGGAGCGTGCTCATCCAGATCGGCCACCATTGCTATCCCGGCCAGTTCCGTGCAACACATTTTTTCGTGTCCATCAATTACCTAACTAACATTGTTAACTTTTGACCCTAAATTGACAATTATAAAACATCATATACCTATTGATATCCCATAAACTTTGGACCCTAATTTATCAATTTGTCCTGTAAAAATACGTTGAGCCTTCAACTTTAATATTATTACACTCGCTACCCTTATAATTCCTGTAACATCGGTCTTGTTTTTTTTTAATTGAATTCGGTAATTTGAAGACTATGATATAAGCAATTGCAAGTGAATTAAGAATATAATTATCAAAAGGACTATTGATAATTAAAAAGTAGGGAAACAAGTATTTTTTTTTTGTAATTCTACAAAAGAAAAATTATATAATTGTTTAAAATACTATTTATTATTTATCATTTTGAAAATAAAACAAAATATAACTCTTAGTTTAGTCTGAAATTATCAAAAAAAAAAATTTAATTTAAGACGAAGGAAGTATAAATTATGAGTGAAGGATTCAAAATCCTTCGAGAAGAATAGAAAACAAAAAAAGAAAGATGGAAGCCTTACGGTTCTTCCCGCAATTGTAACTATTGGAGGAAGCAATTCATTGTAGCGCTGCAATGAGTGCTTAACATTTGATCACGTCATCTTTACGTTCATCATTTATTGACAATTTGTTGGACCTAACGAGCATTCAACAAATCTTAGCTACACTCCTTACATAAAAAGGAGATGAGAAAATAAATTCAGACTCACACTTTGAACTGAACGGAATAAAAGTGACGGGATAGGTTCAATATACGGATCCAATTATTTTGGCATTACTATAGCCGCGTTATCAAGTAGACCGGCCCAGTTATTATAAGGCTCATGGCCCGATAACAAAGATCAGTCGACCTAGCTCATTATCCGATCATTATTGGTCCCGACGTAGCTTAGTCTGACATAAGATCAGCTCCTGTTACACATCCTATCTGGCTATAATACAATGTCAGGTCGACCTCGACCTACTCAGGCGTACGTCGATCAAAGACTTTCAATAACCGTCTCATATAATTTCGGAGACAGTTACGTCCACGACTCTCTCCGTGATTTTAGGGATTCTACGCAATTCCAGTACAATTCTAACTCTTAACAGAGGCTATAAATACCTGACAACCTCCATCGTTTACAGGTAATGTCTTATTTGTTGTTCAATTGATCTCAATACAGTTTATAAGCTATACACGTGATACTTACTCTCATGCCGGAGGGTCTTAGCCGGAGACTACCCCGGCTAGTCGTGTGTTCACTGTTTCAGGTCAAATAAAGCTAGAGGATCAACCTAATTGCTGGACGTGGGCTGATCAACACGTTCCTTGCAGCATCAATTTGGTTACATTGCCGGAAACAAAGATTATTTGACCTTGAAATTCTAATCAAAACGCAACAATGGTATCTGATGTGCACACTGCTACCCCTCCACTGAAAACGAACAAGAAAACGCTGGTAGGAACATGGACGCCGGTGCCGAAAATCGTAACGCTAATTTGCCTCCTCCCCCCACCGGGACGCCACGCTAGAAGAGCGACTCGCTCTAATAGCGTTGCTGATGGCACAGGCTTGCAGGAAAATAGAAGAGAAAAAAGACCCATGCTCGCTGTAGCGATGCAATTTTAATGAACACAGAGTTGCTACTTATTATTTATTTAGAAAAACAATAAGAGAAACATTTTTGATAATTTAAAGAGATTCGAAGGTTCGGGGGTTAATTTATGGGATGGGAAGGTCGTGGAGCACCCATTCCATCCAATCCGAAGATTGGTCTTGTCAATTGAGTATTATCAATCAAAACAATATAATAATTAAATAAGAACAAGAAAACCCTTATTAATTTCTTAATTAGGAATGTCGGGTTGTATGCTTTGAGATCACCTCTATGGATTGAAGGGACTCTAGGCTAACCCTTTTGATGTGATTACACTACTCTAAAAGCAATTATAGGGATTGAGAAGAAGAATATGAAAGTATATAAGTTTACCTTGTGTTTTTGAGTGATATTAATGAATAACCTCGACAGAGATTTGAGATCTTCGTAGGAAGATAAAAAATGAATTTTAGGAAGTATTTAGTTTAGAACGTGGTTCTAAGTATTTTCTCTCCCTTCCTCCTCCTTGAAATACTGAAAGTCATCTAGTATTTATAGGATTTGATTTACTTGATCACCAAGATTAGGAGACTCAAAAGATTTAGGATATCTTCCAAAGAAGGTTACAGACTCTAAAATCAGTAGAGACCTGGATTGGATCAGAGTTTATCAAGAAAAGAGGTTGAAATCGACAAGGAAAGTGAATCTGCACATTCCGCAGAGGAGATGTCTCGTACGAGACACGTATGTCCCGCGTGGGACAAATAGTCAATTGACTATTCTATCCTCTTCAGTTATTCCGTTAGTAAGTTAGGTCAAAAACTAACAAAGTTAGTTAGAAACTTAACGAAATATGACGAAACTTATATGCTTTCATCAAAACACAAAAGAGAGACGAAGGGTAGTGTAATCATGTAATTATTTGTTCAGAATGGGGTGTCTACAGATCCCCTCGGTGAAATTACCCAAATCCGTCTCGCGCGCGGAGCCCCGGCATCTCGCATTGTCGCAACTTTGGAAATGGCCCGGATCCGATAGGCAGCGCGTTCGCACCCCGGCATCTGGCTTATTCCGTTTCGCGGTGTTGGAGGAGGGGTCTCGCTGTGTTTTTGCTTGTAGAGTCGCCACGCCGTTTTTATTAAGCCCAAAACATTGAAAAAGGGCATCAGTTTAAAAATAAACTGTTTTTTGTTGTGTGATGAGATTTTTGAGTTCGGAGGTCAGATGACTCCTCGGGAAGAGAATATTAGAATCTTAGAGCTCACCCGAGTCGCCTCGTAAAACGAGTCTTTCGGATACCCCTAATATTCTTTAACTGTTGTGTGTGTGTATGTGCTTTTTTTTAAAAATGCATGCTGTGTCGGATGTCTACATTGTACACTGCTTTATTGAAATGTATTGAAATAGTATAGGAAGGAAGCCTTACCAATGTTGGTTCGTGTCTGTCTTCCGCAGGGGAATAGTGTTTGAGGACGGAATAGTGTTCCGGTACGGACCGGGATTGCTTCGGAAAAGGGGCCGGTTGTCTGCGGACAGAGTTTCGGCGTGCGTTGGGATCGCAGGGATCACTCGGGCAGAGGTTCGGCGTGCGTTGGAATCGTTGGTTGGATTCGGGCAGGGGTTCGGCGTGGTTTGGAATCGTTGGTTGGATTCGGGCAGAGGTTCGGCGTGGGTTGGGATTGCCGGTTTGACTCGGAAAGAGCCGGGACACCTCAGGAAAGACCAGGCAAGGCCTCGGAGTACCACGAGGGGCCTCAGAGTACCTCGAGAGTGCCTCGGGGCAGCGCGGGAGCATCGCGGGAGCGCTCGGGGAGGCTTCAGAGCACCGCGAGGGGGCTCGGAAGTCCTCGGAAGGATCCAAAAGGGGCCGGGAGTGCCCCGAAGGGTCTTAGAGGGGACCCTGAAGGCTGGGGGGAGAGGAGAGAAGAGGAAAATGTGTAAATTTTGAGAGGGGGAGCCCTCTATTTATAATGTGGGAAAAGTTGCAAAGAGGTCCGTACGGACCTCTTAGGTAATCCAAAATTTTAGATTTCCGGGATTTGAGGAAATCTCGTGGACTTTAAGCGGATTTTGCAATTATAATGTCTAGGAACAAAGAGGTCCGTACGGACTTCCATGCTTTTGCACATTTTGTAATTTTGATGGCAAGCTAGTTCTCGTCGAGAGCTTTCCAACCATATATGGCACGTCTCAATCGGAGTTCGTATGAAGGAGTTATGACCTCCGGAAGTTTGCCCCTGGTTTTGTCGTATGCTGGGATGGAAAGCGATCCAGATTGGGGTACTTACAGAAGCCCCTCGGAGACATCACTTATGGAGGAAGTGGGGTCGTCGATAAGATAAGGGTCCTGATCTGGATCGCGTGCTGAGAGAGGATGTGACCGTGTAGGCCAGTTTGTGAGGACATGGCAGTGTCCTTTTGTGTGACCGTTTAGGTCAGTTGGCTGGACCCTGTGATAGGATTCCTACGTATTCCTAAGCGGGAATCAAGCCTGATCGTAGTTCGGGTGTGGGGTGAGTGTTTTAGTGCACGAGGACGTGTGATATTCTCTGATTGAGACTCTGTACGTGGACGTGGTGGTATCCTGTGGGTGACCGTTTAGGTCAGTTGGTTAGACCCTGTGATAGGATTCCTACGTATCCCAAGTGGGATTCAAGCCTGATCGTAGTTCGCGTGTGAGGTGATCTTACGAGAAGGTGGGTAATTTCCCGAAAAGGTGGGTAATCTCACTAAAAGATGGGCAATCTCACTAAAAGATGGGTAATCTCACTAGAAGATAGGTAATCTCACTAAAAGATGGGTTAATCTTACAAGAAGATGGGTAATCTCACGAAAAGATGGGTAATCTCACGAAAAGATGGGTAATCTCACGAAAAGATGGGTTAATCTTACGAGAAGATGGGTAATCTCACTAAAAGATGGGTTAATCTTACGAGAAGATGTGTAATCTCACTAAAAGATGGGTAATCTCACGAAAAGATGGGTTGTGATGTAGGAGGACGTGTCACGTCCTAAGATGATGTTTTTGGGAGGTTTATACGATCTTCCGGACCGAGTAATTTAAAGCATTTCGGGCTACGAATAATGATTTGGGAGATTTATACGGTCTTTCGGACCGAGTGGTTTAAAGCCTTCCGGGCTGCCTGTGGTGAAGTAGTGAGGTTTGTGGTGAGTGGACGTGGTGATGTCCTGAGTTGAAGTTTGTGTGAAGGCGTCTATACCTAAGTGATACTGTTTGGGGGTGTCTACCCTAAGTTGAGAGATGGCTAATCTTACGAAAAGATTGGTAATCTTACTAAAAGATAGCTAATCTTACTAAAAGATGGGTAATCTTGCTAAAAGATGTGCTAATCTTACGAAAAGGTGGGTAATCTTTCTAAAAGATATCTACCCTATGTGAAGGATAGCCAATCTTACTAAAATATATGAGATGTCTATCAGGGAGACAGGGGGACGTATCTCACTACGAGGTAACAGGGGAAATATTTAAAGACGTAAGTATAATTTTTTCATACCTTTGTTGTGTTTACCTGCAGGAGGAAGGGCCTTTGTGAGGAGGAAGTTGAGGATGTGGGGCGCCTCTGACCGAGATGAGGAGGAAATGGTGGCGTCTCTGGCTAAATTGCTGAAGTGTTTGAGGGCATGGGGCGCCTCTGATCGAGTTATTGAAATGTTGAGGACGTGTGGCGCCTCTGACCGAGATAAAGAGGACGTGGTGGCATCTCTGGCTGAAGTGCTGAAGTGTTTGAGGGCATGGGGCATCTCTGATCGAGTTGTTGAAATGTTGAGGATGTGTGGCGCCTCTGACCGAGATGAAGAGGACGTGGTGGCGTCTCTGGCTGAATTTCTGAAGTGTTTGAGGGCATGGGGCGCCTCTGATCGAGTTGTTGAAATGTTGAGGACGCGTGGTGCCTCTGACCGAGATGAAGAGGACGTGGTGGCGTCTCTGGCTGAATTACTGAAGTGTTTGAGGGCATGGGGCGCCTCTGATCGAGTTGTTGAAATGTTGAGGACATGTGGCACCTCTGACCGAGATGAAGAGGACGTGGGACGCCTCAAGTGCTGGACAAAGAGAGGAGGGATGGCTCGCTCTTTTTTTTTCTTCTTCATTCTGACTTCTGCGGACGTCTTGGTGTATTCGGTCGAGGAAGGTGCTAAGTTCACCGAGGATGATGAGGTGGCTGGCGGAGGCACCGAGATGTGGGAGTTTTTACCAGGCGGTAGTGCCGATGACTTAGAGTAGGACTCCCCCTTTTTTTCCGTTCTGTGCACTATCTGCTTTTTCGTTGCAGGCGTGGTTCTATGAGATCTTCTGGTGCCAGCCATGGGACTGGGTGGATGAGGCCATGTTCGGTTATCCCGCCATGATGTGCTGGGCTCGTTTTTTGAGGAAGAGGAGGACGGGAGAGGGACAGTCTGGTAGCATGGCCTTGGTGTGCTCCCTATGGTTCCGAGGGATCCACCCTTTGGGATGATGCATCCCCGCGACATAGATGTGTTAGAGTACAATAGGTACCTGGGCGGCGTGAGTGCCGAGGAGTTTATTTTGTATGGCGAGGAGTATGGGACCTTCGTCAGGAGGAAGCTGAGGACGTCACAGGTGTTGGCGAGGGAGAGGCGGGATGGTCCACCACGTCCCCCTGATGTTCCGGTGCCTAGGCCAGACTTTACATATGTACGCGGGGATTCGTTGAGGCGGAGGGTGTTGGTACCCATCCTGGAGCAGGCTACTGCAGCCTATCAGGTTGACCCGGATGCGCCAGCGAGTGTGCTTACTCTTTTCCATCTTGACATCTTTTCTGTATTTTTCTCTTTTTGTTGAGTATTACTGTATCTCTTTTGCTGAGCGTTTCTTTGGTTGTTTGCTTGTGCAGGTCTCGGGGAGATCCTTTGACACGTTGACCAGCTGTTATGTGGCGATGCGGTCTTTTGCAAGGAAGTTCGCGGGGAAGCTGTCTTGCAGGTCTTCGCGGCACGCGGCGGCGTTCGAGCCAGTGCCTTTGAGGAGGCCTGTGGATACTCCTTCTTCGAGGGCTGAGCCAGGGCCACAGCCGAAGGTGTCGGTTCGGGAATAGCACATCTTGGATGTGGGGATGCCTTCGGGGGCTCAGAGGCCGCAGACCCTTCATCAGTTCTTTCCTCCGCCGGAGGCACTGGGTGAGGGTTCATCCTCGCATCCCTTCTTTGATCCTTTTACCGGGTTTTGACCCTTCGGAGTACTTTGAGTACCCGCACGAGGAGGGGGTGCTATATTCTGATGACGAGGATGTGACTGCCGATTTTTTCAAGATGCCGAATTTCTTGTTTGTGGAGGATGATGATGATGAGTCGGATTAGGGCTCTTTTGCTTTCCCTCTTTCCGTTGTTTTTTTTTTGTAGGGCAACAGACATTTTGTACCTGTAATAAAACACTTGTATTTGCACAACAAAGTATTTTATTTTAAGATGTAATGACGTATTTGTGATTCCCGGGATTGACCTAGGAATTGTTGCTAGCTTATTATTATTTTTGTGCATGTCACATGAGCTGGGAATGCATTTGTGGTTAGTGGAGGCTGAGGAAGCTTTGGCAGGTTTTCTGAGCAGTTGGGGGCTGAAGCAGCTTTAACAGTTTCATGAGAGGCGGTGGGAGTGATGTCTCCTGGGAAGCATTTGTTGGATGTGGCAGGCCATTGCCGGGCTGGTGAGGACATCATTCCCTTAGTTTTGGGGGAGACTTTCCATGGCATAGATCGCTTGGCGCTAGGGGACCGGTTCATGTGTGGGGGAAGCCCCTGCTTTGCTTGGCAGCTTTAGATGCTCTTCTGTATTTTCTGAGGGTATGGAAGTATTCCGCTTTCCCTCCTGTGGTGCTCCTTCGACGCCGGGAGAGTGTTGTGTTGACCATCGAGTACCTGGATGAGCAGAATGTCGGGCAGACCTAATTGGTTTTGGGGAGCAGGCGCAAAGCGGTTCTGGGGAAAGATTATCGTTTCAGCTGCGACCTTAGGAGTGCAAAAGCTTGGGTTAACCCTCAGGATGTCATGGGAGACGCTTTGTTTGACTACGGGACTCGAGTTGACAGACTGGCGGGGAGAGGTCCCCTTTTGCAGACTCGTAGGGAGGAGATTCGAGTCGAGGCATGGGCGAACGATGCTCTGAGAGCGACTGGTTTGTTTGACACACCGAGGAGTACTCTTGATCTCGGAATGAGGGAGACAGAACTCGCTCATGTGGAATGAACGAAGACTTGCTTGGGACGAGGGAAGAAAGGAAAGAGTGATGAAGGGCTAATCGCGAGTAGCATGGAATGACCTTCTGAAACACTGAGTATCCATTCATTGCCATTGCAGACACATTGATTGTTAAATGTTTTAAGTTGTCTTTAGCATGTTGTGAATCGAGAGTATACCGTGCTTGAACTCATCAAAAAGTGTTTTAACTGTGATGATTTGTGATTTACTATTAAAGCTTTGTCGAGACGCAAAATCTCTTGTTTGCTTCTTGTCTGAGCCTTGGTGGCGTCAATTTTTGGAATTTTGTGTATTCCTTAGACCGAACCAATGAAGGCTGCCTACGTTCCCCTCGGACTGAGAGGCTCAGGTCTGCGTAGTTCGACGCTCTTTTCGTAGTTTGACCCTCTTTTGTGAGAGAAACGACGTGTACTGTATACTCGCAAGGGCGTATTTATTTTTTAAAAGGTGGGAACGGGTTCCCTTTTGTGTGAATGCCTTATTTGATGTAGGCACAAAAGAAATGCTTTTGGGTTTGACTCTTTTGAGAGAGTATGAGCGTTGAAAAGCTTGTAAAAGTGTATGAAAGCCCTTGCTGACAGAAAATCAGTGTTTAGCTCTATTTTCCTATTTTGTAGAAAAAGAAGACTTGACGAGACATCTGAAAACTTGATTTGTTCACATTGATCACATGTTTGCTTGAAACCCTTTGTTGATGTTCGGGTTATTCAACAATTAAACCTGATATGCTTTGATTAATCACGAGGAGAAAGTCAACCGGTATCAAGGATCGAGTTGGTCTGGTGTGAAAGAAGGTTTGTAATAGGAGAGGTCATTTATGAGACCGGGTTTGTGGATTTGTATGTGTTTATGACCGGACCATTTCTGGTTGCCTACGTTCCCCTTAAGACAAGGAGCTCAGGTTGACGTAGTTCGGGGTTGAACAATGATTGGCTTTGGGGCCAGGGCATGAATATTTGTGCGGCCATTGGCGAAAAGGCTCGGAAGGTTGAATGATGAGGCGCGGGCCTTGAGGTGATTCCTTGACAAGTCGTATTTGACGGCATTTTCAATGAATCCATTGTTTCTTGATCGTTGGCTCTGGGTCTTTGACCTCATTTATTTTTGTGAAGCTTCTGCTTGAGCTCCTCTTTTTCTTTTGAAAGCTTCTGTTTGAGCTTTTTTTTTTTTTTTTTGAAGCACATGAGGGCGAAGGCAATCCCCTGCTTGAACTTTCTTGATGCGCACGAGGGCAAAAGCGAGCCCCTAGATTGTTGTCGACATGGGGTCAATCTTTTGATGCTGAGTGACCTGTTGTTGTCCTTTGATGTTGCCGCCATCGTTGACTTGGTCAAGGTGATGGTGGGGACATGTTTTGGAAAGTGTATGGCTTGATGGAGGCCTTTGTGTGGGGTATGGTAAGGTGTATGGGGAGCTATCGATTGACTTTCTCACACCAATTAATCAAAGCATTAATCATTTGTGGAATTACTTGTTGAGCAATGCAAGTGATCACATAGAACAAAACAATTTCATTAAATGTAATGTGGGGTGCGAAATAATGTCTCAAGTCTAGCAAGAAAAGAAAGAAGACTTATGTATGGAAAATTGAAGACTTAATTACAATGTCCAAGGAGGACTTGATTGAATGAGAAAGGTACTAGAACCTACGAGGTTTGACTGTGTGATTCTTTGATTTGCGTCTCTTCGGGCGTTTCAGCAGTTCCCAAATTCATTTTGGTTAGAACCTTCTCGGCAGCTTGGGCCCGATTTTCCTCTCGTTTGACAACATGCTTAAAGATTTGTTTTAATGCATTGTTCATTAATGTATCTGCGTCTTTACCAAGTGAATCATTATTAACTGTTTTTGATTAGTTAATTTATCATTTGTTAAAGTGGCAATGAGGGGATACTCAGAAAGGTCGATCATTTATTCAAAGCATAAGGAAGCGCGGTTTTTGTTACAAGCGCATTATCTTTAGGCGTAAGGCCGTCAGACGACTCGAGAGACTAAACTTAAAACATGACAGACTCGGGGCCTTTTATTTTCGAAGCTAGACTCTAGGAGACTGGGGTTAGACCAAGCTTCCCGATCATTATTTATAGGGAACGGATTTCAGAGTGTATTAAGGCCATGGGGGCGCTCTAACTTTCCTTCTTCAATCAATTCTTGAATTGCTTTCCTCAAAACTGTGCAGTTGTCGGTTGTATGACCGTGGTATTTGTGAAAAGCACACCGCTTGGTTACATCCCAGTTGGCATTGGGGAATTTGGGCTGGTAATTTTCCATAGGTTCGAGGAGACCTTGCTTCACTACACGATCGAATACCTCGCTCAAGGGCATCCCAAAATTATCATAGTGTTGTCGTTGTCTCGGGGGACCACCGTTTCTTTGTAGTGCTCCATTTTGAATATAATGGACTGCTCCGACAACCTCCCTCCCTCTGCTTGGGGCAGATATTGGATTGGGCGGGGCTGGACTGACTACCATTTTTTGCATGCTCAGTGTTTTCTCAAACTTGGTCCCAGCGTTGACCATGGCGCGAAGATTAGAATAGAAGTGGTGACTGATCAGGTCCCTCAGGGATGGTTTGAGGCAGGAATGGAAGATGTCCATCTGCTCTTCTTTGGAAAGCGGATCCATTATCTTGCTTAGTTTCCAGTTCCATCTCTTGTAGAATTCCCCTACAGGCTCGTTATCCTTTTGTTCGGTGGCTTGCAGGTCATGGCGATTGGTTTCCCATTAAAGGTTGGCGCGGTACTTCTCCAAGAAGATTTCGCTGATTTGATCCCAGGTGGAGCGATTTTTCACCTTCACGTTGAGGAACCACCTTAATGCCGTGGATTTCAGGGAGTGCTGGAAGTGATCCGCCATTTGTTGTGGGGTTGCCCCTTTGGCTCTCATACCCAAGATGTAGGTGTCGATGTGGGTCTTTGGGCATTCGGTCCCATCAAACTTTTCCATCTCTGGCATTCTGAATTTCGGAGGAAGCGGGACCACTTTGTTTGGTTCAGTGGGCATAAGGGAGTCCTTCCGAGAGCTGGCTAGTTTGCCTTGCATTTCCTTCATCTGTTCGATCAACCAAGCCATGTGGGGATCGATAGGTTGAGGCGGGTTGCCATTTTCGGGGATGGAAACCGAAGATAGATGTGGATTGGCTGATGGGATCACCATTCGGGAGTCTTGGGGAGGTGGTTGAGTGTATACCATCCCATATCCCGGATTGTTGTAATTGAGGGCGTGATTTCCCAAGCCGCTAAGGGTTGTGTTTGGGAATTGGGGAAATGTTTCATTAGCCCCAAGTGGCAGACCAGCAGGTGGTAGGTTTGAGATGTCGAGATATCCGCTTGGGATGCCTGTCCCGGGTAAACATTGGGATTTTTGGTTATGTCTGCGAGGCTCATATAGAGGCAGAGGATTGAATTCTGGGGGATACCGAGATGCATTGGGATCTAGCGGAGAAGGCACGTATGTGTGCTATTGGTACTGAGCTTGGGGCGCAGGGCCGGGAAATTAACTATGCTGAGGCAGGCATATCTGAGCTTCTTGACTGATGCCTGAGTGAAGCTTTGAGCGGGAGCTGCTTTGTGTTGCTGGGTTTTCATAGCTTGGCGGAGGCGGGACCTTCTGATAACTTTGAGGACTTGGGGGAGCAGGTATTTCTTCATCTTTTGTGAGAATGAAGGTCCCATCTGTTTGGGGAACAACAACGGCTCCGCGATGGCGCATGGTGTCTACGATCCAGGCTTGCTGCTCTTCTTGGCGCTTCTTGAGAGTTTCGAAGGCTCGCAGCACCTCCTCCTTTGTTTGGAGGTTTCTTAGTGGCGGGGTTCCATTTCCCTCACTGTTATCTGTTGATCCCGCCATGGGGGAATAGCGGACTGTTCGGACCGCTGAACCGGAAGGGCTGTCGGACCTTGTGACCTTGATACTGAAAAGGCGGCTCCCGAGTACTCTTAACCACTCTCGGTTCGCTGGAGGTGGTGACGGGTAAGGTTTAGACATGAAAAGGACTTTTGGGATAAAAGGGAGAAAGCTCACGTGACATGCGGTTTCCGCTTTTATTTATTATTTTTTTTTAATTTACTTAAAACAGTGTTTTCTTAGAATCCTAGGTAGGTTGGAAAAGATTGCTCTTCTTTTTCGCAACTATGCTAGATCCTGGGTCAGTGGAGACCATATGTGCGACTATAAGCTCCTCATTTTGCACCTGTATTTCGACATCCCGGGGTGGACAGCCCGGGCGAGGGTCCTATAAGGCAAGCGGTTTCCACCGGCCTAAAAGAAAAATCGAACCTAAGGACCGAGCCTCTCATGTTCGTTTTAATGCGTTAGCCATGTGAATAGTGAGCCGAGCCGGTACCTGAGTCAAGATCGGATCAAGAGTTCGGCATGACCTCTCTCTACCTTGCTTTCACAAGGAATTTGTGACGTTAGGCATTGACTGGGTCATATCGTCATGGTTGACGTATTAACGGTTTGATGGCATGGTGTCATGTTGGCATGGATGTATATCCGGGACGGAACATCGTCTGGGTGTAGCTTCGGAAAAGCAAGATCGGGTCAAGATTTTAGCATGACCTTTCATCGCTTTGCTTGCGCAAGGGATCTTGAGTTCCGAGCTTCGACTCAGAAAATGGCCGGCATGGTATATGTATCCAGGCTTGTATGACACGGACTGGATAAAAACCAACCGAGTCTGGACAGAGTGTGACTCAAGACTCGAACGTGCAGGGTTGACGCTTGGCTAGGATGGGATGTTTGGGAAGATCCCGTGCGCGTCCGAGAGGCGTAGGAAGGCCAAACGAACTGCAACTGAGACCACCCCGGGTTAAGGGTTGTAGTGTGCAGTGTATCCGAGGCAGCAGTGCGAGTAGTGTGCGGTCTCTAAAATTCTTTTTCTGAGTAAAACAGAATTTTTTGAAGAATTTCAAATATATGTACACGGATGTATATTGATGCATTTTTTTGTATTTTTATTTTTTTGTAAAATAAAAAAAGTAAAGCACATGCACACACACACAACAGTTAAAGAAAGGGGTAAAATGAAAGTTTTACCCTCATCATCGTTTTAAAAATATTTTGTTTTGTTTAAAAGTTTATAAAACAAAATCGTCCCCAGCGGAGTCGCCAACTGAAATTACCCGGAACTGGCTCGCGCGCGGGGCCCCGGCATCTCGCATTGTCGCAACTTTGGAAATGGCCCGGATCCAATAGGCAGCGCGTTCGCGCCCCGGCATCTGGCTTATTTTGTTTTGCGGTGTTGGAGGAGGTGTCTCGCTGTTTTTTTGCTTGTAGAGTCGCCACGCCGTTTTTATTAAGCCCAAAACATTGAAAAAGGGCATCAGTTTAAAAATAAACTATTTTTTTTTTGTTATGTGATGAAATTTTTGAGTTTGGAGGTCAGATGACTCCTCGGGAAGAGAATATTAGAATCTTAGAGCTCACCCGAGTCGCCTCGTAAAATGAGTCTTTCGGATACCCCTAATATTCTTTAACTGTTGTGTATGTGTGTATGTGCTTTTTTTAAAAAATGCATGTTGTGTCGGATGTCGACATTGTACACTGCTTTATTGAAATGTATTGAAATAGTATAGGAAGGAAGCCTTACCAATGTTTGTTCGTGTCTGTCTTCCGCAGGGGAATAGTGTTTGAGGACGGAATAGTGTTCCGGTATGGACCGGGATTGCTTCGGAAAAGGGGCCGGTTGTCTGCGGACAGAGTTTCGGCGTGCGTTGGGATCGCATGGATCACTCGGGCAGAGGTTCGGCGTGCGTTGGAATCGTTGGTTGGATTCGGGCAGTGGTTCGGCATGGTTTGGAATCGTTGGTTGGATTCGGGCAGAGGTTCGGCGTGGGTTGGGATTGTCGGTTTGACTCGAAAAGAGCCGGGACACCTCAGGAAAGACCAAGCAAGGCCTCGAAGTACCACGAGGGGCCTCAGAGTACCTCGAGAGTGCCTCGGGGCAGCGCAGGAGCGTCGCGGGAGCGCTCGGGGAGGCTTCGGAGCACCGCGAGGGGGCTCGGAAGGCCTCGGAAGGATTTGAAAGGGGCCGGAAGTGCCCCGAAGGGTCTTAGAGGGGAGCCTGAAGGCTGGGGGGAGAGGAGAGAAGAGGAAAATGTGTAAATTTCGAGAGGGGGAGCCCTCTATTTATAGTGTGGGAAAAGTTGTAAAGAGGACCGTACGGACCTCTTAGGTAATCCAAAATTTTAGATTTCCGGGATTTGAGGGAATCTCGTGGACTTTAAGCGGATTTTGCAATTATGATGTCTAGAAACAAAGAGGTCCGTACGGACTTCCATGATTTTCCACATTTTGTAATTGTGATGGCAAGCTAGTTCTCGTCGAGAGCTTTCCAACCATATATGGCACGTCTCAATCGGAGTTCGTATGAAGGAGTTATGACCTCCGGAAGTTTGCCCCTGGTTTTGTCGTATGCTGGGATGGAAAGCGATCCAGATTGGGGTACTTACACTCGGTGACAGGACTTATGGAAGAAGTCATTTCGTTGATAGAAAAGACATCATTCTGAACATTGGGATGGTCGTGCCGCACGGCTGCCTACATATCTCTATCGGAGAATCAGACCAAAATGTAGTTCGACTCCAAAATACTAAAAGACTGTTTTAGGTATTTTGAAAAGTATATTTGAAAAGCAAATTTGAAAGAAGAAAAGAAGTAAGATCGTACTAAGGAATCAAAGACTTGACCCAATTTCGATGATACCCGATTAGTTGATGAAGTTGTTGAAGTGTGTCGCCCGAGGTTACTGATGTTGCCGTTGTTTGAGTGCTTTCGAACCATGGATAAATTCATACTGAGGAATCAAGGACTTGATCAAATTCTGAAAATATCCACTTTTTGATGATGCGCCGCCCGAGGTGACCGACGTTGCCGTTGTTGCCTAGGTCGCGGACTTTAAAGTTGCTGAGGTCACAGACTTTATTGACGTTTTCGAGGTCACAGACTTTGAAGTTTGCTGAGGTCACAGACTTTGTTGATGCTCCACCTGAGGTCACAATTGTCGCTGTTGTTATCGAGGTCATAAAATTTGTTGTCGTTGCTGCCGTCACAAACTTTGAAGTTGTCGGTTGAGGTGGAGGTTCTGTCGGCTCCTGTAATGCAAGGATATATGCATGCTGGTCTCGGGAGGACCCGAATGATTCTTACCTTTCTGCACCTGCTAGCACATAAAGATTCCAAATAGATTTTTCAGATTTTAGTTGTTTAACTGGACTTATGTGGTGGTGCCCACGTCTGTTCGTGTAAATGGTCGGTTGGTCATTTTGGTGGTGAGTTTATTCATGAGTATATGGTATATTACATGTAGGGACATTTGTATGGATTTATATTTGAGATGGGTGAACTATATGAGTGAACTTGGGTTTGACAGGTAGGGACCAAATCATGTTTATGCAGAATCTGTTGCTAGTCAGCGAGGTTGTCTCGTGCGAGAGTATCGTACTGTTTCTTCATTGTTGTAGAATTTCGATGAGTAACCTTGTGTGAATATATCTAGGCCTGTTGCGAATAGGTAGGGACCAAATCAGGTTTATTCAGAATATGTTGCTAGTCAGCGAGGTTGTCTCGTGTGAGAGTACCGTACTGTTTCTTCATTGTTGTAGAATTTCGATGAGTAACCTTGTGTGAATATATCTAGGCCTGTTACGAATCTTCATTCTTAATTCTCCCTTGAATCGTGTCTCTAGGAGGTAAACGACTACAAATTTGTCGACTGTCGTAATAGCTTTATGTCCAAGTCTCTTTCCTGTCTGAAGCCCCAAGTTGCTTGAATGTGGTAGATGAATTTGTGAACACTCTTGTGAGGCTTCTCTCTTGATTTGAAGATGATGGAAGAAGGCTCTCCTTGTTGATTTGATTTGAAGAGGATCGAATGATGTTTGATGAAGAAGGTTGATGAATAGTCTCCCTTTGTCCTTGATTTTTTTTATTATTTTTAGTGAGGCACCCTGGTTTTTGCCTAGATCGCCCTTTCGGATTTTCAATCTAGCGGACATCTCTTTTGTATCTTTTTTTGAAGATAGTATATTAACTCGAAGAGAACTCAGTGGAGAAAATCTTATTAAGGAGAGAGAAATGAGATCTCAAGTTAGTTGAGGAGAGACGGATTCTATTATTTGGAAGGTGATTCAAGTATTGACTCTTTGGAGAAATGTATTCTCTAATGATGAGGGTGAGAAGCAAACAGGAAAGCTCCTAATGCAGATTTGATTATTTTGAAGAGTTGAAGTAGAGATTTATTAGGGGAGAAAAGGTTAGGAAGCCCCAGTTTTGATGCTTGGATTTCAAGAGTCTGTATGAGAGTGGCTAACAGGAAGCCTCTAGACTCAATAAGAAATGCTACTTGGCTCAAAGATCTAGAAAAGTTGTTCTACCTTTTAATGAACCGTGCATCATCTAGAAATTTCTAAATAAGTTTGAGAAGAAAGCCAATCATTAGTATGACTTAAGGGTAAACATTTTTCTTGATACTGAAAGTCTTCTTTACTTATTGTAAGAGGATGTTGAGTAATCTTCATTTCTTTTGTTAGTATCACTTGACTCCTCTTCTTTGTGGGAGAGTCCTTCATGCATTTGAAGTTTCACCTTTATTGTGGGAGTGATGAAAGCTTGAGAGTTTTTTTTTTGTACTCTCAAAGCTTTGAATTGAGTAGCCTCATTCTTCTTGGAATGAAGGTTGACAACAGCACTGTAGCGTTGACATTTTATTGAATAACAAAGTCGCACTTATTATTTATTTAGGAAAACAATTAGAAAAACCTTTTATTTATTTAAATAGATTTGAGGGTTCGGAGGTTAAGTTATGGAATGGGAAGGTCGAGGAGCACACATTTCACCCAATTCGGAGATCGGTCTTGCCAATTAAGTATTATTAATCAAACAATATATAAATAAAGAAGAACAAGCAAACCCTAATTAATTTCTTAATTAGGAATGTCGGATTGTATGCTTCGAGATCGCCTCCGTGGAATGAAAGGACTCTAGGCTAACCTTTTTGATGGGATTACACCACTCTAAAAGCCAATAGAGAGGTTGAGAAGAAGAAGAGTAAAAATATACTCCCTCCGTCCCAGCCGAGTGTACACTTATTTTCCTTTTGGTTCATCCCAGTCGAGTGTGAACTTCCCAAAATGGAAGGAAATCTTCACTATTTACCCCACTCATTCTCTCTCCTATTTTACTTTTACACTCACAACATTCTCTCTCCTAATTATTCCTTCCACTCATTCTCTCTCCTATTTTACTTTTAAACTCACAACATTCTCTCTCCACTTTTTCTCTCTCTTACTTTTCCTTAATCGATGTGCCCAACATTTTGGTTCACACTAGGCTGGGACGGAGGGAGTATGAGTTTACCTTGTGTTTAGGGAGTATTTGATTTATAACGTGGTTATAAGTGTTTTCCTCGATCGAGAAGTGATTTGGGCAGAGTTTTGCCTTGATTTTAGGCTCGAGCCTTAATGTTCGTCAATCAACGAGGTTAATGGACGAATTTAGGAGTTTTTTATGAGGGTTTTGAATGAATCTTTCAAGGAGAGAAACCAACAAATGGTGTGTGTTATGTATTTTCGATCGGGGATCAGGGACCTCTGAAATATTGAAAGTCATCAAGTATTTATAGGAGGTTGGAGAGGTAAAGGTTGAGAGGGAAACCACCCTAAGAAGGTTCCAGAACTCAAATGCTATTGGATGCCCGGATTGGATAATATTTATCAAGAAAAGAGTTTGAAACGGAGAAGAAAAGTGATTCTGCACATCCTGTAGAGGGGTTGTCTCGCGCGAGACACGTATGTCCCGCGCGGGACAACTAGTCAATTGATTATTTTGTCCTTTTCAGTTATTTCGTTAGTCAGTTAGGTCCAAAACTAACGAGGTAAGTTGGAAACTTAACGAAACTAATATGCTTTCATCAAAACATAAAAGAGAGACGAAGAGTAGTGTAATCATGAAATTATTGGTTCAGAATGGGCTGTCTACAGAGCCCCTCGGCGATAAGACTTATGGAAGAAGTCATTTCGTCGATAGAAAAGACTTCATTCTGGACAAAGGGATGGTCGTGCCACACGGCTGCCTACGTATCTCTATTGGAGAATCAGATCAAAATGTAGTTCGACTCCAAAACAATAAAAAGGCTATTTTAGGTATTTTGAAAATCATTTTTGAAAATTGAAGAAGGATTTTTTTTTTTGAAAAGGTAAAATCATACTGAGGAATGAAAGACTTGACCCAATTCCGATGATACCTGGTTTGTTGATGAAGTTGTTGACATTTGACTTTCAGTAGGGGTAATGTTTAGCCCTTAAGCTTCCTAAGGATAACTTTCTTCTTAAACTCGCTTAGAAGTCTCTATTTTTTTTGATGATTTAGGGAATGGAGGGTCCATTATTTTGCATGAATTTAATGATACTCATGAGGTAGAACAACCTTAGGGAAAATGTTTAGGAAAAGAAAATGACTTTGATTAACAGAGAAATTTAAAACAGACTCGATAGTTTAGATGACACAAACTAGAGGAGGTGAGAAGTACTAGAAAGACAGAACGACTCTTCGAGATCATACTTGGAAATTTAAAACCTAATCTACTTCTATCAAAGGAGAAAGGGAGAGGATAGTTGTAGCCCCAAAATGGTAAGTGGAGCTACATCTTCTTCATGTATTATGAGGGATAGGATTAGTGATGACGTTGGGACATTCTATCTCTTTATTGTCAAAGAGGTCTTGGATGATGTCCTTCAAGTGATGACAAGTGGTTGTGTTGTGGCCGGTGAAGTTGTGATACTTGCAGAATAAGAGATGATCATGACTAGGACCTATATCCCTAGGAGAACCGCCTTCTCTTGGTTTGATTTTTTCATTCTTGACAAGAACATCGAAGATTTCTTCTTGAGTGATTCCGTCAAGCTTGTCATAGTGCCTCTTTTTCTTTTCGGGAGGAGGAATGGCAGAATACTTGTCGGTGTTGGTGCGGTTGAATGCAATAGCGTTGACTGAAGTATTCTTACTTGTGGTGGGATTGTTGAAGCGAAAAGTGCTTTCCTTCTTTCTACCTTTTAAGAAGTCATCAATCCTAATCCCTGACTCATGGAGTTCATTGAAGCTAGGAAAATAATTACCGGGGAGCTTCTGTTGAAATTCATCACGGAGGCATTGGAGGAAGATGTGGATTTGTTATTTGAGAGTAGGTCTTTCGATAATTTCAGTAAGTTTGAGCCTCCATCTTCTAGCAAATTCAGCAAAAGACTCATTTGCATGTTGCTTGATTTGTTCAAGATCTCTCCTAGTAGGGCGGTAGATGGAGTTGTCTTCAAACTGTCTTTGAAAGACTAAATATGCAGATGACCAATCAAGCCTTGTAGTCATAGGAAGAGACATGTACCAATCCCTTGCAGCACCCTCCAAAGTTTGAGGAAAACATTGGGCCAAGATTGTATTATCAACGCCCATTAGAAGCATAGCCCAAGTGTAGGTCTCAACATGAGCTCGAGGACATGTAGTACCATTAAACTTGGCAATATCAGGTGTCTTGTACTTGCGAGGAAACTTGGTGAATTATTGTTGAAGAGCATCGGGATCAAACGGGACTAATGACCCTTTTGAAGTGTCAAGGGTAGCATGTTTCTTCTCAATATAGTTCTTAGTAACATGGTCACCGAGTTTAGTAATTTCACCACTGCCTTCTTTCTTGGTTTTATCACCCTTGGATATATGTTCCTCATCATCGTAGGAGGATGAGGAAGAGGATGAATCGAATTCTTCCTCTTTCTTGCTTGATTTCTTGATTTTTCTATTCTTTTTGGTGTAGGATTCCTCTTCATTGGAGGAGCATTCCTCTTTCTTCTTTTGCTTTCGTCCTTTCTTGACTTTCAGGTCGTGCAGCTCTTGCATGAGGGTGGATATTTAGGCATTTTGCTCATTAATTTTCTTATTTTTTTCATCCATCTTAAGCAGGGCTTGGATGAGTTCGGCCTTAGCTTCCTTGATTTCGGCCTCGGTGACAGAAGGAGAAGCAGACATAGCGAGCTTTGGCAAAGAACCTAGAAGTGTAGCAACCGTGTTAAACCATGATCGAGTCCCAACAAGTCGGCTGAATAGGGTGTATGAAGGCTTGAAGGTTTTGTCCAAAACTCGAAAAGACAGAACACTTGTCTCGCACGGGACAAGTAGTCTCGCGCTACACAATACCACGGGAAGTCACATTTTTTCTGATTTTAATCGTAATTTTTGTCGGACGGAAAATTCGTTTTAGGGATTTCTAACATTCGAAAACCAAACCTAAGGACCTAGGGGTCGAAGTCATCTCAAGTAACATCATGTTTTGTGCAATAAATTTGGTAAGAAAAATTTCTCTTTAGGGGCAAATTCGAAGGGACAATTATAGGGACAATTCCGAAGCGACAATTTATTGATTTCTTTTCCATGGTTTATTGCACAAAACGATCTTGACAAGGGATTACAAGGACTCCAAGATCAAACCGACCGGTCACGGAGTGTTCTAAAAAGTCAATCTACATGATATGTGGCGATGCAGGGCTGGAAGGCTAGGCTCCCCGCGATATGACAATCTAGGTGGATTGAAGACGCGGAGTGGGATGATCCAACTTCGGAGAGACCGGCGACTAGGTGGTTACCGTCTTCCGTCCTCGACGTGAGTCCCGGATTTATCAAGGGTATGTAGTGCAATGACAGTTATAATATGAGTGCGCGTGTGTGAGAGTCAAATCTAGGTGATAGAGTAAAATAGAGAGTTTTTTTTTTTTGAAAACTAAAAAAAAAAACAGATAATGGCCGCACCAAGTGGTTTCCTAGGTTTCTCCCAAATTAGGAAGACTCAGGCCATCGTAGTTCCACATAAAGAGAGAGAGAATTAAATTAATTAATTACAAATTCTGAGTCAATCGATGACCTGTAAAAATTAAAATAAATCAATCTCACGCAAGTATATGAGTTCAAGTAATTAATAATTACTCTATCCTGCAAAATAAAGTTAATACAAATAAAATAAAAATAATAATTTATTTTGACTTTCCTGGATTTTTAAAACTTTTATGTAAGTTTTTTTTTTAATTATAATATGGTCAAACTTTGAAATAGTCAACCAAGGTTTTTTTTTTTTTGTGAACAGTCAACTTTTTAATGAAAAGTCAACAAAACCAAGAATTATATGTTGGGTTCAGACGTCCCATTGTCTCGCGCGGGACTACCTTGTCCCGCCCTGGACAAGCAGTGTGACAGTGATTTGTTTTTACGAAAACAGTACAGAAAAATTTGAAAAAATTCAGAAAAATAAATTTTTTTTGCAGGAAATTAAAAAAAGATTGATAATACACAATTGTAACGCAAGTCTAACCCTCTTAATTAATTGTCCCCAGCGGAGTCGCCAAAACTGTAGCATTGATATTTTATTGAATAACAGAGTCGCCACTTATTATTTATTTAGGAAAACAATAAGAAATACCTTTTGTTTATTTAAATAGATTTGAGGGTTCGGGGGTTAAGTTATGGAATGGGAAGGTCGAGGAGCACCCATTCCACCCAATTCGGAGATCGGTCTTGCCAATTGAGTATTATTAATCAAACAATATATAAATAAAGAAGAACAAGCAAACCCTAATTAATTTTTTAATTAGGAATGTCGGGTTGTATGCTTCGAGATCGCCTCCATGGATTGAAGGGACTTTAGGCTAACCCTTTTGATGGGATTACACAACTCTAAAAGCCAATAGAGAGATTGAGAAGAAGAAGAGTAAAAATATATGAGTTTACCTTGTGTTTATGGAGTATTTGATTTAGAACGTGATTCTAAGTGTTTTTCTCGGTCGAGAAATGATTTGGGCAGAGCTTCACCTTGATTTTAGGCTCGAACCTTGATGTTCGTCAATCAACGAGGTTGATGGACGAATTTAGGAGTTATTTATGAGGGTTTTGAAGGAATCTTTCAAGGAGAGAAAACAACAAATGGTGTGTGTTATGTATTTTCGATCGGAGATCGGGGACCTCTGAAATACTGAAAGTTATCAAGTATTTATAGGAGGTTGGAGAGGTAAAGGTGGAGAGAGAAACCACCCTAGGAAGATTCCAGAATTCAAATGCCATTGGATGCCCGGATTGGATAATATTTATCAAGAAAAGAGTTTGAAATGGAGAAGGATTGTGATTCTGCACATCCTGCAGAGGGGTTGTCTCGCGCGAGACACGTATGTCCCGCGCGGGACAACTAGTCAATTGACTATTTTGTCCTCTTCAGTTATTTCGTTAGTCAGTTAGGTCCAAAACTAACGAGGTAAGTTGGAAACTTAACAAAACTGATATGCTTTCATCAAAACATAAAAGAGTGACGAAGAGTAGTGTGATCATGAAATTATTGGTTCAGAATGGGGTGTCTACAAGCACCTTTGGCTTTCTTCATTTGTTGACCTTTGACTTTCAGTAGGTGTAATGTTTAGCCCTTAAGCCTTCTAATGATAACTTTCTTCTTAAACTTATTTAGAAGTTTCTACTTTTGCGATGATTTAGGGAATGGATGGTCCATTATTTTGCATGAATTAAATGATACTCATGAGATCGAACAACCTTAGGGAAAGTGTTTAGGAAAAGAAAATGACTTTGATTAGCAGAGAAATTAAAAATATACTCGATAGTTTAGATGACACATACATACTCGATAGTTTAGATGACACAAACTAGAGGAGGTGAGAAGTACTAGAAAGACAGAACGAATCTTTGAGTTCATACTTGGAAATTTAAAACCTAATCTAACTCTCCATTGTCAAAGAGGTCTTGGATGATGCCCTTCAAGTGGTGGCAAGTGTTGGTGTCGTGGCCGGTGAAATTGTGGTACTTGCTGTATAAGTGATGAGCATGATTAATATACATATCCCTAGGAGGACCACCTTCCCTTGGTTTGACCTTTTCATTCTTGACAAGCACATCGAACAGTTCTTCTTGAGTGATTCCTTCAAGCTTATCATAGTGCCTCTTTTTATTTTCGAGAGGAGGAACAACAGAATACTTGCCGGTGTTGGGGCGATTGAATGCAATAGTATTGGCTGAAGCATCCTTACTTGTGGTGGGCTTGTTGTAGCTAAAATTACTTTCCTTCTTTTTATTTTTTAGGAAGTCATCAATCCTAATTCTAGACTCATGAAGTTCATTGAAACTAGAAAAGTAATTACCGGCGAACTTCTCTTGAAATTCATCACGGAGGCATTGGAGGAAGATGTGGATTTGCTCTTCGAGGGTAGGTCTTTCGACAATTTCAGTAAGTTTGAGTCTCCATCTTCTAGCAATGTCAGCAAAAGACTCATTTGCATGTTGCTTGGTTTGTTCGAGATCCCTCCTAGTAGGGCGATAAGTGGAGTTGTCTTTAAATTGCCTTTGGAAGACTAAACATGCAGACGACTAGTCAAGCCTTGTAGTCGTAGAAAGAAACATGTACCAATCCCTTGCAGCACCCTCCAAAGTTTGAGGAAAGCATTGGGCCAAGATTGTGTTATCAATGCCCATTGAAAGGATAGCCCAAGTGTAGGTCTTAACATGAGCTCGAGGACAAGTAGTGCCATTAAATTTGGCAATATCGGGTGTTTTGTACTTGCGAGAAAACTTGGTGATGGATTGTTGAAGAGCATGGGGATCAAATGGGACGAATGATCCCTTTGAAGTGTCAAGGGTCGCAAGTTTCTTCTTAAGGTAGTTATTAGTTACGTGATTACCAAGCTTAGTAGTTTCATCACTACCTTCCTTATTGGTCTTAGTACCCTTGGAGATATCTCCCTCATCATCGAAGGAGGATGAGGAAGAGGATGAATCGGATTCTTCCTCTTTCTTACTTGACTTCTTGGTTTTCCTATTCTTCTTGGGGTAGGATTCCTCTTCATCGGAGGAGGATCCATCTTTCTTCTTTTGCTTTCTTCCTTTCTTGACTTTCATCTCGTGGAGTTCTTGCATGAGGGCGGCCATTCGGTCATTTTGCTAATCAATTTTCTTACTTTGTTTGTCACGACCCTAAACCTAGGCACCATTTTGATCACACGTGGAGCACGTGGGGTGGGGTGCATTGCATCTCATCTTAGGCATCAAATGGTATTTGGTTTATTATGTGTTATTTGGATAAATTGCTAAACTATGTGAATTTAGATGTTATTAAAGTAATTTTAATTATGTAATATCTAAATGAAAAAAATGGGAAATTGTGTAGTAAAGTTATAATATTTGAAATTTTAAATGAAGTGTTATAAAAAGTATTGAGAAGATTAAGTGTAAATATAAAGTGAAGGTGGTTGATTGTAGGAGTCTAGAACTTGGAGGAGCTAAAGTGTAACATTGTTAAATAAATATCAACTACTTCTTCAAGAAGCATTTATTTCCTCAGTTCTTCTCTCTTTACCTCTACGTTCCAGAAAGTCCTTAACCCTAGGTTACCTTTCGAAATTCACTAAAATTCAACCTTAAATCCGTTATTTGTTTTGATCGAAAATTATTGCTCAGGGAGTCGGGTAGAACATTTAGAGCCGATCAAATCTTCTTTCCATTTTGACATAATTTGGTAATTTATTGTGATTCCGTTCTATAATTGTTCATAATATATATAAAGGTGATATTATGAGAATATAATGTGTTCTTGATAATTTTGGACAAGTTATTTGGCTTTTTAATTGATGAACATGGTGTTTTGGAAAGAAGTAGGGTAAAGGTTGATAATATGGTTTGGTTTAATTTGGAAAGGTGTTATAATTTTGTTATATGGTTTGGAGGGAGTATGTTTTATTGTTTGCAACTCATATACTGATGTTAAGAGTTGGCTTATGGCTCTTAGAGTAGCTGGAAATTGTAAAATGGATTGTTTTTTTTGTGCTGCTGATGTTATAAGACTGCAGCAAGAATTCTGGGGAAGGGCACGACTCGTGCCCTAGAGCACGAGTCGTTCCCATGACCATTTCAGCCGTGGGACAACTTAAGCCATGTCAAGAGTCGTGCCTTATAGGGGACGACTGAATCTGAGTGGGGTGTAAATGGGCACGAGTCGTGCCCTCTGAACCATTTTCTAAGCCTTGAAACCCTAGTCTACCTAGTATATAATTGAGCACTCTTTAACTATGATTCGAGTATAATATTAGTACTATACAATGGAGTCTTAAATGGTCCAAAATGATAAATGAAAGGTCTTTAAATATTGTCCTGAAAATGGTTGGAGGACATTGTAATTACGTTAACCAAAGTTATCAAAACTTGGTAAATTGATATGGAACCTTTATAGAGGGTGTTTAATTTTCTGACATGGATATGTAGGGCTTATTTGATATACCTTGTGCCCATATGTAATTTCATATTCATGGTTGGTTGTGCACATGGTGTCTAAATACGTGTTGCACTGTTTAATTGATTTGAACAGGAGTATTAATACCTTGTTGTTGGATTGTTGTTATTCAATAGTGTTTAAATATATGTTGCACTATTGTGATTGGTTTAACATGAGTATTAGTACCATGTTATGTATTGATACCCCAAGGTGTGGATTTAATATCAATTATCTATTATATGCTTGAATGTGTTTATATCAGCTGATTGTCGGGAATATAATGTAATATGATCACTTATGAGAAATTGTTCCATAAGGTGCTCATATTATATTATACTTGTGATCGTTCACCTTCCTGTGGCCACAGACTAGGGACAGTGTCTGTATCGTGCCCCCCAGGTCTTACAGATAGCTGTGAGTCTTATATGGTTCTCTGAAAAATGGGTCTTATAAGACGTGAATATGCCTAAGCAGTTCACACATAAGTGGGGTTTTCTTCCCAATGTAGTACTACTTATTGGTCAGATGGGAAAGGTAAAATGAGGTAACGTAATGTGTTTACCACTTTACCAATGTGATTATGAGCAACCTGTTTATGTTTTGCATATTATATGGCATATTGTTGCATCCATAATAGCTTGCTGAGATTTATTCTCACCCCATCTCCCTTTACTGTTTTTAGATCCCGCTGAGACAGGAGGACCGGACTGGTGAGGCCGAAAAGGAGTTTGTACATCTTTTGGCTTTTTCAGGGTATGTGTTTGGTTTGGGGAGTTGGGAATAGGTTGTGGTTGTTATTCTTTTGGGGAAAGTTGTATATAAAACTTTTATAAACATGTTTTCAGGGTGTTGTGTTGTAAGTAAACCTGGGATTGGTTTTGTTTCCAAGTTGGCTTGTGTAAGCCTTTACAGTTGTACTGTTTGTATTTAAACATCTTATAACTTGTCAAAGCAGGTTAATAAATCGCCTCCAAGTAGAGAGGTTATTTTGAAGTTGATTTTAAAAAGGGTTATTATATTTTTCAAGTTAATATAAAGAAAAGTTTTTTATGAAGGTAGTTTAGGACCCTCCAGCTTGGGACACGAGTCTATAGGTCCTGGGTCTGGGAGGGCGCCCACAGTTGGTATCTGAGATTTGGCTAGAAGGCAAGGGTAGAAGTCTAGTTTAAGGGGGAGTATGTGATATCTGACGTCGTGTGTTTAATGCAGGAATTGGTGTAATAGCTGGAACTGGTAATGACCAGCAGAGGGATCTGGGAAATATTGGTGATATGGGAGCTAGGGGAAAACCAAAATGTTGAAATGATGGCTATGTTCAGGATTTTCCTTCAGAATATGGCAACTCTGGGTCAGGCTCAACATCAACCTGAGGGGAGACAAGCACATGGGTTAGAGAAGTTTATCAAAATGGCTCCACCAAGCTACAACGGGGATCCAGATCCAGTGATAGCAGAGAGATGGTTGGAAGCTATGAATAAGACATTTGTGGCAATAGAGAGTTCAGACGAGGAGAAAGTCAGATGTGCGGTGTTCAAACTGGAAGGTCCTGCAGAACACTGGTGGCAAATACTTAAGGAGAGTTGGGAGCGAGACCACACGCCCCAAACTTGGGACAACTTCACCAGGAGATTCAAAGAGCATTTCATTCCAGTAATTACCAGAGACAAGAAAGAGGTAGAGTTTTTGAGGCTCGAGCAGGGGACAATGACAGTGGCCCAGTATTCGGCTAAATTTATAGAGCTGGCGAGGTATTGTCCACATCTAGTACCAGAGGAAGGAAGGAGAGTCTACAGGTTTGTGAAGGGACTGAGATTGGAGTTCAGAAAACAATTGCTGACCCATGATTTTCCCAACTATCAGGCAGTGGTAAACATGGCATACAGAATTGAAAATGACATTGAAGAACATTGGGGCAAACCTGAAGGTAGTGGAATTAAACCCAAATTTCCAGGCTAGAGTTCAGGACAGAACAGGGTTCAGCCTAAGCCTTCAACTCCAGGAGTGGCTAAGGGAGGAAATGTCACAGTTTCTACACGTCCTGTATCCAGCAAGTTCATTATTGTCTGTAATTGGTGTAAGAAGGTGGGACATTCGGAAGACAGCTGTTGGAGTAAACAAGGGAAATGTATGAGTTGTGGAGAGATGGGGCACTTCAAAAAGGATTGTCCTAAATTTAAACAGGGTCAAGCTGCGGGTGGTAGACAGCAGGGTAACCAGCCAAGAGGGGGTGTAAAGAGGGATGTTGAGGGGAAGCCTAAGGAGAGAGTGCAAGGTAGAGTGTTTGCCTTGGGTCGAGGCGCGGTAGATTCCACCGCGGTTATTAGAGGTATAGTCCCTGTCTCAGGGGTCAGGGCTCGTATTCTTATCGACCCTGTATCATCTCATTCTTATGTGGCATCTCATTTTGCATTCACATTGCATAAATTGCCTAAGTTGTTGCCTTATGTGCTAGAGGTCTCTACTCCTGTTGGAGAGTGCCTCGAATCCTCGTTGATTTATCATGATTGTGAGGTGATCATATGTGGGCATGTATTGCCAGTGGATTTGGTAGAGTTACCAATCCAAGACTTTGATATCATTTTAGGCATGGACTGGTTGAGTTATTGTCATGCCTTGGTGGACTGTCGCAAGAAGCGAGTCACCTTTTCTATGCCTGATGTGCCTGTGTTTATATTTGATGCTGATAAGTCTTTATTTGGCATTCATGTTATATCTGCATTAAAGGCTAGAAAGTTGTTATCAAAAGGGTGTGAGGGATACTTGGCATATGTGTTAGACTCTAGTAACAAGTCTCCTGAACTATCTTGTGTTCCAGTTGTGAATGAGTTTAGTGATGTATTCTCAACTGAGTATTCTATGCCTCTGGATAGAGAGGTGGAGTTTTGTATTGACTTATTGCTAGGCACTTCACCAATTTCTAAAGCACCTTATAGAATGGCTCCAACTGAGTTAAAAGAATTGAAAATTCAGTTGCAGGAATTGTTAGACAGGGGTTTCATTCGTCCCAGTGTTTCACCCTGGGGAGCACCAGTTTTGTTTGTCAGGAAGAAGGATGGTACATTGAGGTTGTTTATTGATTATAGACTTCTGAATCAGGCTACTATCAAAAAAAAATCCTCTTCCTCACATTGATGATTTATTTTATCAACTTCAAGGTTTCGTTATCTATTCCAAGCTTGACTTGCGTAGCGGATACCATCAGTTGAAAATTAAGCCAGGTGATATTTCTAAAACAGCTTTCAGAAAAAGGTATGGGCATTATGAATTTCTTGTTATGCCATTTGGGTTAACCAATGCACCAGCAGTATTTATGGACATGATAAACAAAATTTTCAAGCCCTATCTTGACAGTATTGTTGTGGTTTTTATTGATGATATCCTGGTATACTCAAAATTCAGGGAAGATCGCGAGAAGCACTTAAGAATTGTTTTATCCGTGCTTCGTGAGAAACAGTTATTTGCCAAGTTCAGCAAATGTGAGTTCTGGCTTGAACAGATTTCTTTTCTGGGTCATGTGGTATCAAGTACGGGTATTGTCGAAGATCTTGCGAAAATTGAAGCCGTAGTCAACTGGAAACAGCCTTCTACAGTGACAGAGGTTCGCAGTTTCCTTGGTTTAGCGGGGTATTATCGAAGATTTATAGTGTGATTTTCGAGGATTGCAACTCCGTTGACCAGATTGACTCGGAAGGATGTACCATTTGTTTGGGATGTGAAATGTGAAGCTGGCTTTTCTGAATTGAAGAAGAGATTGACTTCAGCTCCTATCCATATACTTCCAGATGGGTGCGTGAATTTTTTTATTTTCAGTGTTGCCTCCAAAGAAGGAATGGGTTGTGTCCTTATGCAAAATGGGAAGGTAATTGCGTAATCTTCGAGGAAGTTATCACCAGCGGAGCAGAATTATCCTACCCACGATATGGAGTTAGCGGCTATTGTTTTTGCGTTACATAAGTGGAAGCACTATTTGTATGGAGCAAAATTTGAGATATTCACTGATCATAAGAGTCTGAAATACTTGTTTACCCAGAAAGAGTTGAACAACAGATAGAGGCGTTGGTTAGAGCTACTGAAGGACTATGATTGTGTTATTTTCTATCATCCCGGGAAGGCTAATGTGGTGGATGATGCTATTAGCCGTAAGGCTCATTTATCATCTTTGGTATCTCGAGAATTGAGAGGTGATATGTTATTTGCGAATGTCAGAGCAGTTCCTACTCTATATGGAGATCTTTTGGAAGCTCAGAAGACTGACATAGAATTAAAGAAAATTGTGGAGAAATTACAAGATGGAAAGACCGGGGAGTTTGGGTTGAACAAAGATGGGATTTTGACATTCAAAGGGGGAATCTGCGTACCTTCTTCCCCAGAGATTAAAAGTCAAGTGTTAGAGGAAGGCCACAAGTCCAGGTTTTCTATTCATCCAGGAAGCACCAAGATGTATCAGGACTTGAAGAGAGGGTATTGGTGGAATGGCATGAAAAAGGAGATTACAGAGTTCGTATCAAAGTGCCTGACTTGCCAACAAATCAAAGCTGAACATCAAAGGCCCGCGGGATTACTTCAACCACTGGATATTCCGGAGTGAAATGGGAAGCCATTTCTATGGATTTTGTGACTGGATTGCCTCCTACTTCGAGGAAGATGGATGCTATATGGGTGATTGTGGATAGACTGACCAAATCAGCTCATTTTCTACCAGTTTCAACCAAGTATTCCTTGGAAAGGTTGGCTCAGTTGTACATACGCGAGATTGTGAGACTTCATGGAGTGCCTGTCAACATTGTTTCTGATAGGGATCCGAGATTCACCTCGCGGTTTTGGAGGGCTTCGCATGAAGTCTTGGGGTCTAAGTTGAGTTTTAACACAATATTTCATTCTCAGACTGATGGGCAGACTGAGAGGACCATTCAGATTCTTGAGGACATGCTACGGGCTTGTGTGATGGATTTCCACTCATCTTGGAAAAACCATTTGCCTTTAGTGGAATTTGCCTATAACAATAGTTATCAGTCCAGTATTGAGATGGCACCATATGAGGCACTGTATGGGAGGAAATGTTGGTCTCCAATGTGTTGGGAGAAGGTTGGTGAAGCTCGACTTTGGGGTCCAGACTTGGTTAGAGACTCAACTGAAAAGATTAAAGTGATCCGTGACAGATTGAGGACAGCCCAGGGTCGCCAGAAGAGCTACGCCGACACAAGAAGAAGGGAGTTATCATTCCAGGTTGGTGATCTTGTATTTTTGAAGATTTCACCAAGAACAGGGATTAAAAGGTTTGGAAACAAAGGGAAGTTGGCACCGAGATTCATTGGTCCATTTGAGGTATTAGAGAAGGTGGGAGAGTTAGCCTATCGCTTGGCTCTACCTCCATCTCTTTCTTCTCTCCATGATGTGCTTCATGTCTCTATGTTGAGAAAGTACTGTTATGATTCCTCTCATGTAATGAGTTCTCCTCCTGAGGATGTCCAGGCGGATATGACATATGTGGAGGAACCATTGCGGATTCTGGAGTGGCAGGTCCGGGAATTACGTAACAAGAGTATTCCTGTGGTGAAAATTTTGTGGAGAAATCACACCATTGAGGAAGCTACTTGGGAATTGAAATCTGAAATGAGGGAGAAATATCCTGGATTATTTGATCATTCAGGTAAGTGAAGTTCAAATTCGGGATGAATTTTATTTAAGGGGAAGTGAGTGTCACGAACCCCCTAAACCTAGGCACCATTTTGGTCACACGTGGAGCACGTGGAGGTGGGGTGCATTACATATCATCTTAGGCATCATATGGTATTTGGTTTATTATGTGTTATTTGGATAAATTGCTAAACTATGTAAATTTAGATGTTATTAAAGTAATTTTAATTATATAATGTCTAAATGAAAAAATGAGAAATTGTGTAGTAAAGTTATAATATTTGAAATTTTAAATGAAGTGTTATAAAAAGTATTGAGGAGCTTAAGTGTACTTGGAGAAGCTAAAATGTAACATTGTTAAATAAATATCCTTCTAAGCTTCTTCAAGAAGCATTTATTTCCTCAGTTCTTCTCTCTTTACCTCTACGTTCCAGAAAGTCATTAACCCTAGGTTACCTTCCGAAATTCACTAAAATTCAACCTTAAATTCGTTCTTTGTTTTGATCGTAAATTATTGCGCAGGGAGTCGGGTAGAACATTTAGAGCCGATCAAATCTTCTTTCCATTTCAACTTAATTTGGTAAGTTATTGTGATTCCGTTCTATAATTGTTCATAATATATATAAAGGTGATATTATGAGAATATAATGTGTTCTTGATAATTATGAACAAGTAATTTGACTTTTTAATTGATGAACATGGGGTTTTGGAAAGAAGTAGGGTAAATGTTGATAATATGGTTTGGTTTAATTTGGAAAGGTGGTATAATATTGTTAAATGGTTTGGAGGGAGTATGTTTTATTGTTTGCAACTCATATACTGATGTTTAGAGTTGGCTTATGGCTCTTAGAGTAGCTGGAAATTGTTAAATTGATTGTTTTTCTGGTGCTGCTGATGTTATGAGACTGCAGCAAGAATTCTGGGCAAGGGCATAACTCGTGCCCTAGAGCACGAGTCGTTCCCATGACCATTTCAGCCGTGCGACAACTTAAGCCGTGTCAAGAGTCGTGCCTTATAGGGAACGACTGAATCTGAGTGGGGTGTAAATGGGCACGAGTCGTGCCCTAGGGCACGAGTCGTGCCCTCTGAACCATTTTCTAAGCCTTGAAACCCTAGTCTACCTAGTATATAATTGAGCAATCTTTAACTATGATTCTAGTACAATATTAGTACTATACAATGGAGTCTTAAATGGTCCAAAATGATAAATGAAAGGTCTTTAAATATTGTCCTGAAAATAGTTGGAGGACATTGTAATTACGTTAACCAAAGTTATCAAAACTTGGTAAATTGATATGGAACATTTATAGAAGGTGTTTAATATTCCGACATGGATATGTAGGGCTTATTTGATATACCTTGTGCCCATATCTGATTTCATATTCATGGTTGGTTGTGCACATAGTGTCTAAATACGTGTTGCACTGTTTAATTGATTTGAACAGGAGTATTAATACCCTGTTGTTGGATTGTTGTTATTCAATAGTGTTTAAAAATATGTTTCACTATTGTGATTGTTTTAATATGAGTATTAGTACCATGTTACGTATTGATATCCCAAGGTGTGGATTTAATATCAAGTATATATTATGTGCTTGAATGTGTTTATATCAGCTGATTGCCGGGGGTATAATGGAATACGATCACTTATGAGAAATTGTTCCATAAGGTGCTCAGATTATATTATACTTGTGACCGTTCACCCCGTTGTGGCCACAGAGTGGGGACAGTGTCTGTATCGTGCCCCCCAGGCCTTACAGATAGCTGTGAGTCTTATATGGTTCTCTGAAAAATGGGTCTTATAAGACGTGAATATGCCTAAGCAGTTCACACATAAGTGGGGTTTTACTCCCAACGTAGTACGACTTATTGGTCAGATGGGAAAGGTAAAATGAGGTAACATAATGTGTTTACCGCTTTATCAATGTGATTATGAGCAACCTGTTTATGTGTTGCATATTATATGGTATATTGTTGCATCCATAATAGTTTGCTGAGATTTATTCTCACCCCTTCTCCCTTTGCTATTTTTAGATCCCGCTGAGACAGGAGGATCGGACCGGTGAGGCCGGAAAGGAGTTTGTACATCTTTTGGGTTGTCAGGGTATGTGTTTGGTTTGGGGAGTTGGGAATAAGTTGTGGTTGTTATTCTTTTGGGGAAAGTTGTATATAAGACTTTTATAAACATGTTTTCTGGGTGTTGTGTTGTAAGTAAACCTGGGATTGGTTTTGTTTCCAAGTTGGCTTGTGTAAGCCTTTACAGTTGTACTGTTTGTATTTAAACAGGCTATAACTTGTCAAAGCAGGTTTATAAATCACCTCCAAGTAGAGAGGTTATTTTGAAGTTGATTTTAAAAAGGGTTGTTATATTTTTCAAGTTAATATAAAGAAAAGATTTTTATGAAGGTAGTTTAGGACCCTCCAGCTTGGGACACGAGTCTATAGGTCCCGAGTCTGGGAGGGCGCCCACATTGTTCATCCATCCTAAGTAGGGCTTCGATGAGTTCGGCCTTAGTGTCGTTGATTTCGGCTTCGGTGATAGAAGGAGAAGTAGACATTGTGTCGAGCTTTGGTGATGAACCATACGTGTAGCAACTGTGTTAAACCATGATCGAGTCTCAATATGTCGGCTGAAAAGGGTGTATGGAGGCTTGAAGGTTTTGGCCAAAACACGAAGAGACAGAACACTTGTCTCGCACGGGACAAGTAGTCTCGCGCGAGACAAAACTACTGAAAGTCACATTTTTTCTGATTTTAATCCTAATTTTGGTCAGACAAAAAATCCATTTTGGGGGTTTTTAACATTAAAAATCCAAACCTAAGGACCTAGGGGTCAAAGTTATCTCAAGTAACATCGTGTTTTGTGCAATAAATTTGGTAAGAAAATTTTCTCTTTAGGGGCAAATTCGAAGGGACAATCATAGGGACATTTTCGAATAGGATAAATTCGAAGCGACAATTTACTGATTTCTTTTCCATGGCTTATTGCACAAATCGATCTTGACAAGGAATTACAAAGACTCCTAAATCAAACCGACCGGTCACGGAGTGTCCTAAAAAGTAAATTTACATGATATGTGGTTGATGCAGGGTTTACGGCTAGGCTCCTCGCGATATTGACAATCTAGGTGGATTGAAAACACGAGGTGGGATGATCCAACTTTGGAGAGACCGGCGATTAGGTAATTACCATCATCCTTCCTTAATGTGGGTCCCAAATTTTATCAAAGGTATGTAGTGCAATGAAGTTATATCATGATGTGCACGTGTGTGAGAGTCAATTCTAGGTGATAGAGTAAAATAGAAAGTTTTTTTTTTGAAAACTAAAAGAAAAACAGATAATGGCCGCACCAAGTGGTTGCCTACGTTTCTCCAAAATTAGAAAGACTCAGGTCGTCGTAGTTTCACATAAAAGAGAGAGAGAGAGAGAGAGAGAGAGAGAGAGAGAGAGAGAGAGAGAGAGAGAGAGAGAGAGAGTAAATAAATTAAATTAAATTTACAACTCCCGAATCGTCCATGGACCGGTCCTTAATCAAAATATCAATCTCACGCAATTTAAATAAGAATCAGTACTTAAATAAAATAAACCACAATCTCGAGTCCTACATCTTAAGGGAGGCCTTGACATGAAAGAAATCTGCAAATACTGTAATCTGGGATCCCCCTTGCATGTTCGAATCTTATCTTGGATCTCAAAACGATCAAGAAAAATCAGAAAACAGAACGGTTTACAGATGCTTTGTCTCGCGCGAGACAAAGGGTTGTCTCGTGCGGGACTAGCCTGAAATTGATAATACTCAATTGTGCCCAAGTCTAACCCTCTTAATTAATCTTTCCCAACAGAATCGTCAAACTGTAGCGATGCGATTTTAATGAACACAGAGTCGCCACTTATTATTTATTTAGGAAAACAATAAGAAAAACTTTTTTGATAATTTAAAGAGATTCGAAGGTTCGGGGGTTAATTTATGGGATGGAAAGGTCGTGGAGCACCCATTCCACCCAATCCGAAGATTGGTCTTGCCAATTGAGTATAATCAATCAAAACAATATAATAATTAAATAAGAACAAGAAAATCCTAATTAATTTCTTAATTAAGAATGTCGGGTTGTATGCTTCGAGACCACCTCTATGGATTGAAGGGACTCTAGGCTAACCATTTTGATGAGATTACACTACTCTAAAAGCAATTAAAGGGATTGAGAAGAAGAATATGAAAGTATAGGAGTTTACCTTGTGTTTTTGAGTGATTTTATTAAATAACCTCGACAAAGGTTTGAGATCTTCGTAGGAAGATAAAAAATGAATTTTAGGGAGTATTTAGTTTAGAACGTGATTCTAAGTGTTTTCTCCCCCTTCCTCCTTCTTGAAATATTGAAAGTCATCTAGTATTTATAGGGTTTGATTTACTTGGTCACCAAGGTTAGGAGACTCAAAAGATTTAGGATATCTCCCAAAGAAGGTTTCAGAACTCTAAAATCAGTAGAGACCTGGATTGGATAAGAGTTTATCAAGAAAAGAGGTTGAAATCGACAAGGGAAGTGAATCTGCACATTCCGCATAGGAGATGTCTCGCGCGAGACACGTATGTCCAGCGCGGGACAACTAGTCAATTGACTATTCTGTCCTCTTCAGTTATTCCGTTAGGCAGTTAGGTCCAAAACTAACAAGGTTAGTTAGAAACTTAACGAAACATGACGAAACAAATATGATTTCATCAAAACACAAAAGAGAGACGAAGAGTAGTGTAATCATGTAATTATTGATTCAGAATGGGGTGTCTACACCCGCACAAGAAGAGGATCCGCAGCTAAAACGAATCCAAGTGGGTCGAACAGTTGTAGGCGACAATCCAGGTCCCTCAACTACTCACCTCAGCAGGAAGGATATACTGATGGAGCGGGCTAGATTGCTCCAAAGTTTGTTAGAGGTTCAAGAGGAGTTTCTCGACATGCCGGAATCTCCTAAAGTTGATAGAAGATCGCATCGACCTGCTCCTTCCGTTACCTCCCATATACGGGCTAATGGAAATGCTAGACAGAATGGAGGTCCCAGATCGTCTGCTGAACAGCTAAGGATCGAGATGCATCCTCCCTCTCACATCTCCATAGATCCCAGTGTCGACCTAAGAGATAGGTTTGACCAACGAAGAGAGCAAGAGACCGAGCTAGCCTCGAGGAGACAGCAAGAAGATGAAAGGAATAGGCGAAGGTCCCCAGTAAGGTCAGTAAGGTCGTAGTCTCACAGAGAAGGGAGAGGAAGAGAAGCAACTCCTCCTAGGAGTGAGAGGCAGAGAGCCCACTCTAGAAGGGAGCCTTATCAAGATGAAAGGCAGAGATCCAACAACATCTCCTATCAAAGAAATGACCAAGTTGCTAGGGAACTGCTAAACTTGAAAAGGAGGCTGGAAAAAATGGAGGCCGACAGAAAAGAGGATGAAGGAAAGGGCGAACGAAACTATAATACTCTTCGACCCTTGTCCAGAGATTTGCTCGAACTAAGGCCTCCCGCGTAGGGCTGGCAAAATTTTCAAATCTATACCAACCAACATGTGTACCAACCGTACCAATTATAATTGTTATGTACAAATCGGTATACCAAAATATTGATACGGTACTACCGTACCAATTATGTATAATTGGTTGATGCACGGTACATATATTTAAATGATTGGTATATCGAATACCAATTATATATTTTTTTTAAATATTAATTTTCATATATATATATCTATATATATATATATATATATATATATATATATATATATATATATATAATTTACTTAATTATTTAATTCTTTTTATATCCCTAATCCAAACCCTACGATCTCAGTCTCGGACTTTCTCACTTCTCACTTCTCACACGACAACGAACGATGTACTGTAAGAGGTAACAACAGTTTGTCTCTTCCCAACATTCGCGTTTGTGCTTGCTTATAGACAAGATAGTTTTATTTGGTAAATACTAAATACAGGGAACCAAAAATACAGGGAACGAAAAATTCCAATCCTGCCCTTGCCCGTCTCGTGTGTGTATACACGAGATGTCATCTATCATTTCGTGTATATTTACACGAGATGGAAAGAACACTGCCCTTTCACGTCTCGTGTAAGTTTACACGAGATGTAATCTATCATCTCGTGTAAGTTTACACAAGATGTAATCTATCATCTCGTGTATAATTACACGAAATGGAAAGAATGCATTTTCTTTAACTTCAATCGGTTCTTTCAATTCATTCATTTTTCTTGAACTTCAATCTGTTTCCTTTTCTGGAATTTCCCCAAGAAACTTGAAATAGCTTATAGCCCCACTGGGTTATTGAAAACTCCTTCAATTCTGTAATCTGAGTCCATTTTCTTGATCTTCAATCGGTTCGGTATTCTAGGGTTTACTGCATTTTCTTTAACTTCAATCGGTTCAGTATTTTAGGGTTTACTTCATTCTCTTGAACGTCAATCAGTTGGGTTTTCCTACAATTTCAATTTTCCGCAGAGATTTTCAAGAAATCTAAGAAAGTGATGGATGAGGGTCAGGCAATGATAGTTTCTGCCAAACGCAAGGATATGGATTGGCATGAAATTAGGTCGGTGATGGACTTTGCCGGAGAGGGCGAGACCAGGTGAGGAAGACGATGGAGGGAGCGATGCGTTTAGAGAGAGAAGGTCTCGTCTAGAGTAGTGAGCGACAGAAATAAAAAAAATTAAGTATATAAATGGATATTTTGGTAATTTACATAGTTCCCTGTATTTAACCATATCCGTTTTATTTCAATGCTTATGTGGTTTTCTGGAAGCACATCAATTATTCTGTCCATTGTATTTCACCCCAAAAAACTTATAATTCTTTTTTTTTAATGTATTTGCTTACTACAAATATTTTAATTATTTGTTTTTAATATTAATTGTGGGGATATTATCTAGAAGGAACACCAATCGTTTCTAAAAATTCCAAACAATGTGTAACTGCACGAACCTTATCCCATTCTTTAGATATTTAATTATTAACTGGTGTATTTTTTTTATGTGATGTTTTGGTCAAATTTCAACAAGTGTATTTCGAAGGGAAGAAAAATAACTAAAGTGATACGAATCTAGGTACAATGATTATCAAGTTGAATAGAAATGGGCACAAGATGTTTGATGCAAGTTGTAAACAAGTTGAAAAATGCAGGGCCCAACAATTGCCCCCAAACTTTTTGAATTTTAAATGGGGAATATAAAGAGACAAAAAGATTCAAAAAGTTTGCTAAAAACGGATGAAAGGAACGGCGGTTTTTTAAATGAAAAGGGACGTGATGGGACGGTTTAAGTAGTTTCCAAAGCAAAAAGGCATAATTGTTTTAAAGTCCCAACCGCTTTCAACCTCTCCACAAATAAATACACTCCTTTTCCAACTCTCCCTTTCACCAAATCAAAACAGTGACTTTAACGGAGGTTTCTAGAGGAAGAGTCGAGGAAGAAGACCGGAGAGAAAACCAAGTAACAATTTCCGGTGAGTTTCTCGTTTTCTTTTCAATTCCCTCTCTGATTTCTTTGCTTAAGTTGAAAAAATGGGGAGGAAGAAGGTGGTGAATATAATCGAAAGTAGTGAAGGTTTACCGAAGGGTTTCGTAACCCAGAACATGTTGAAAAATCCAGATAATGAAAAGTGTTTAATTCCTGCTGCCAACTTAGAGATCATCAAGAAAAACCATGCCATGTCGTATGATACCGAGTTTTTCACTCACCCAGACCTAACCTCGGAATGTTACTCTCCCGATTGGGTGTGTTTCCCCGAATACCCCTTTATTATCGGCTTGAAATTCCCTTTCCCAACTTTAATCACCAAATTTTTTGTTTCCACAAAACTTAACTACGCCCAAATGATGCCGCAAGGTTGGAGATGCCTTCAAACCCTAGTAAGGTTGAGTGCGAAGACAGAGTTGGAAGTTGGCTTGGAGGAATTTGCTTACACAAATGAGATTAGGGGTTTTGGCTTAGGGAGATATGGCTTTAGGGTTAGGACCGGTAGAATGTCTTTCTTGAATGATAACAGTGATCCCGCTGATAGAGGGTGGAAGAATAAGTTCTTTTTTGCAAGGAGGAGTACCCTGGTGTCGGTGGAGGGTGCCAATTTCAAGTGGAGGTCTCAAGGTAGTATAGACAATTTTTCCTATTCTAATAACGCTTCTTAAGAACCTGCTAACTAATTCCCTGAATTTTCCTCGGCTTAGTTGCGAAACTAGACGTGCTCTTTGCTTACAAGGACAACACAGAGGAGAATGTGAACAAGATTTATGAATTGGATTCGCAAGTGAGGACTTTCAAAGCATTGCCAGTCTTGTTTGCTGCAGATCCAGAAGGAGAAGTTGAACCTGAAGAAGCCCGAGAAACTAACCCCGAAGAGGATTTATCTGAGCCTATCAAGATGTCCTCAGGTTAATCCGACATCTTAGAACCCCAACTAGCTTCACTTTGTTCTAATTCTGCATTCCCTTTTTGCAGCCACTCGATCCAAGAACACTGTAAGTGCTGCTGACCTACTAGCTGTGGCTAGGGCGAGAAGCTTGGCGAAGAAAGTTAGTAAGCCTCCTACTCCCAGGTCTGTTGTATCAAGCTCTGACGTGAATGTGCCCAAGAAGAAAGAGGAAGCAAAGAAGAGGAAACTGGTGGAGGCCGAGGCCACAGACACAAGTGATGACATGGATATGGTGAAATTAGGAGAAAGGTTTAAAGCTGCTGTACCAAGTTTTGTTGATAAGGTAAAAAATGAAAAACCTTGAACCTTACCAATGAATTGATAGAATATTAACACTTCCTTTTACGCAGGAAATTATGGGTCCTATCATGGCCCACGTTGATGCTCTGAAAATCAAGGTGGCGAGATGCAGTTATGAAGCTGCAGAATCAAGGAAGGAAGCCACCAAGTATGCTGATGAAGTAGAAAGGCTGAAGAAGGAAGAGAACAAGCATGCCAGTGAAGTGGAGAATTTGAAGAAGGATTTTGAGCGCTTGGGGAAGGAAGTGGAAGTTGTCCGCGCCGAGAACAAGGCTCATTTGAAGGAGCTTGAAGCCTCAGAGGGGAACTTCAAGTTCAACGCTACCAAGACATTGCTAGAGGCCCGAATTCAGATGATGGAGGAATATAAGAATGGACAAGCCACAACTTGGAACTTGGAGGAGGAGAGAAGAATTTTAGAGGACCACATGGAGGAACCCGCGGATGCAGAGGAGGTGAACTCGATGGCCCTCGAAACTTTAATGGACGACACTGATAAGGTTTTGAGTACCATAGTGGTAGCTCAGGTTGGAGAAAATAATCAAGGGGAAAAGTCAGATGCACCACCGGCGGCAGCAGGCCAAGAAGTTTAAAAACAATTTGAAACTTTTTTGAGCATTTTGGATGGGTGAACAAAAACAATTTCTTTTTTGGTTTTTATTCGTCATACCTTTGTTGGTATGCACAAAAAATGGGGGGTATGTCACCAAAACAAGTTTTATTTTGGTATGTAATGGCTCATAAGAGCCCAAAACAATTTATTTGGGAGTACTAGGTTGGGCTAGTACTCCAAGCTTTCTTAGGTTTTTAGGGATTGGTTGGCTTACCCAACTCGTCCTCTAGTTGCAAAAACTTTTTGAAAACACTTTTAAGGTTTTTAAAGAAGTATTTTGGGGTTTTTCAACAATACTTGCTTGTTCATTAGATAACATGTTGATGTTATAAGCCGTAGGTAACATGATAATGTTACAACCAATAGTTCACAACTTGTATAAGTGTGAAATCGTGCGCCCAGGTGAAGGTGTCAAAACCTTAATTCGTAAGAAAAGATGAATATCTTTTAACCAAATGTAAATTGTCCTTTGATAGAGGTATCCGTTTGAAGAGATAGAACAAGTATCAGCCGTCCTGGCGTGTCAACAAGTTCTATCCCTCTCCAGCTAGAATTTCAACAAGTATCAGCCGTACTGGCGTGTCAACATGTTGAAATTCTTCTTCCTAGATCCAAACATGTTGAAGCCGTACTGGCGTGTTAACATGCTTAGACCTACTCCAACTTTAGGTCCCAACAATTATCAGCCGTACTGGCGTGTCAACATGTTGAGCCTACTTCGTTCGATCAAGTTGCACCTTGCAAAATAAATTCATGTTAGGGTTGGGCATTAGTGTAGCTAACGCCCCTCCGATGCTTAAGTTAGTAAGGATTCTCAATAAAACTTGATAACTTGAAATATATGAATGAACTTGACAACTAAAAATAAATCGTACCTGAGAAGTCTAGTTGTAAATAACTGGACTTACATAAAATAAAGTTTTAAGTGGATGGCGTTCCAACTTCTAGGGATTCTGTCTCCACTTGGGGTTGATAACCAATATGCACCTTTGCCAGCTTCAGCATCGATGAGATATGGTCCTTCCCACTTGGGAGCTAACTTACCTGCATTCAATTCTCTTGTATTTTGAAATACTTTTCTCAAAACTAAGTCACCAACCTGGAACCTCCTGACTCTGACATTTTTGTTGTAAGACCTCGCAATTCTTTATTGATAAGCTGCCATCCTTATCTTGGCTAAATCCCTGATCTCATCAATAGTATCTAAATCTTGGGTTAGCAAGAGATTATTTTCATCTTGAGTTAATAAGCCATACCTTGCTGTTGGGATTGTCACCTCGACTGGAATTACAGCTTCTGCTCCATACACCAAAGAATATGGAGTTCTACCTGTGGCTCCTTTTGTAGTGGTCCTATCTGCCCAAAGTACATGTGGTAACTCTTCGGCCCACTTTCCCTTCTTTTGATCTAGACGCTTCTTCAAGTTGTTGATGATCAACTTGTTGCTTGACTCAGCTTGACCATTAGCTTGGGGGTGGACAGGTGTAGACATGATCAACTTGATGCCCCAGCGAGTACAAAAATTTCTGGTCTTCTTACTTATAAATTGTGACCCGTTGTCACATATAATCTATGATGGCACGCCAAACCTGCTAATTATGTTTTTCTTTAGAAATGAGATTACCTCCTTATCTCTTACCTGTACATAAGCTTCTGCCTCGATCCATTTTGAGAAATAATCGGTTAATGCCAACATGAACACTTTGCCTCCGGGGGCCTTAGGTAACTTGCCCACAATGTCCATGCCCCACTGCATGAAAGGCCAAGATGAAACAATAGGGTGTAGAGGCTCAGCAGGTTGATGCAAGATGTTGCTGTGTCTTTGGCAGGCATCACATTTCTGTACATAGCTCATGGCATCCTGACGCATGGTTGGCCAATAATATCCTGTCTTGAGGGCCTTTGACGCTAAAGCCTTTCCGCCAGAATGATTCCCACATATTCCTTCATGGATTTCTTTAAGCTCCAGTTCGACTTGCTCATTATTGACACATCTCAAATAGTGTCCTGCAAAAGACTTCTTGAATAGCACATTATCTATCAAAACGAAAGTTGAAGTACGAATCTTAAAAGATCTAACATTCTTAATATCTGGTGGAATAGTTCCAAGTTGAAGGAACTCAATTACAGGTTGGGTCCAAGAAGGTCTAGCATCTTGTGCCCCAGTAGGTTGAGTAACCACTTGAGTTTCCTCAACTTGGTCTATTACCGGGTACTTAACATAAATAATGGGGATACTAGTAAGCAACATTGATTTGCAAGTTGAACCCAAGTTGGCCAAGGCGTTCGCTTCTGTGTTCTCCTCTCTAGGGACCTGTTCAAAAGAGAATGATAGGAATTTCGAAGCTAAAGCCTTAACATGTTGGAGATACAGAGTCATCTTGGAATGCTTTGCCATATAACTGCCATTAAAATGGTTAGCTAGCAATTGAGAGTCAAAAAATACATTTATATGTGTAATATTTAAACTTAAAGCTGTAGTTAATCCCATGACTAAAGCTTCATACTCAGCTTCATTATTTGTTGCACTGAATTCACAAGATACAGCTTGAGGTATGATATCACCTTGAGGGGATTTTAGGACTATTCCCAAGCCAATTCCTTTGGAATTTGAAGCTCCATCTGTAAACAGTGTCCAAAATCTAGGAATAGTTTTACCTTCAAGTTGTTGCACTTCCAGCTCCACCTCGGGTTGCAAACTTGGACTGAAGTCAGCTACGAAATCGGCTAGGGCCTGAGATTTGATGGCTGTTCTTGGCTCATACGAAATATCATAGGTGCTCAACTTGACCGACCACTTGGCCAATCTGCCCGACATCTCTGGGGTTCTCAACACATTCCTTATAGGATAATTAGTTCTAACAGTTATAGAATGCATTTCGAAATAATGACGCAGTTTTGTAGCAGCAGTAGTTAAGGCTAATATTAATTTTTCAAAATGAGAGTACCTTGTTTCAGCGTCTAATAGAGATTTACTTACATAGTAAATAGGATGCTGTTCACCTTGGATTTCCTTCACCAATACTACACTAACAGCATTTTCAGATACAGCTAAATATAAATAAAGGTTTGATCTGCTCGGGACTGGCTAATATTAATTTCCTTTGGACGTCTTTGATATTCTTGGGAGATTCCAAGTTTAGAATGGCTTTGATCTGCTCGGGACTGGCTTCAATCCCCCTTTTGGTCACCATATATCCCAAGAATTTACCCGCTCTAACACCAAAGTTGCACTTTGCCGGATTGAGCTTCATGTTGAAAGCTTTCAAGATGTTGAACGCCTCAGCAAGGTGTTCTACATGATCTTCGATATGCTTGGACTTTACCACCATATCATTTATGTAGACTTCCATCGTCTTGCCAAGTTGATCTTTGAACATCTTGTTCACCAGCCTCTGATAAGTTGCCCCTACATTTTTAAGACCAAATGGCATAGAAATATAACAATATATACCTTCCGGAGTCATGAATGCCGTATCTTCTTGGTCCGAGGGCTCCATTTGAATTTGTTGATACCCTGAAGACGCATCCATGAACGTCAAGATATCATGGCCAGCTGTCTCATCAACTAGAGAATCGATATGAGGAAGAGGGAATGGGTCTTTCGGATAGGCTTTGTTTAAGTCTGTGAAGTCCACGCACACTCGCCACTTGCCATTCCTCTTCTCTACCACCACAACATTAGCTAACCACCTTGGATATTGAACTTCCCTGATCATTTTGGACTTCAAAAGCCTCTCAACTTCATCCTTTATGATCTGGTTCCTCTCCTGAGCAATCTTTCTTCTTTTCTGATGAACAGGACGGATGGTGGGATCTATTTTCAACTTGTGAGTAATGATGTCCTTGCTTATTCCTGTCATGTCTTCATGCTTCCATGCAAAACAACATTTCTGACTTTTCAAGAACTCAATCAGCTCCTCCTCAACTTCGGATGGGAGGTCTACCCCAACTTGCACTTAGGCCTCAGGATTCGATGCATCAACAGGAATGCTTTTTGTCTCATGCTCTACTGCTTCAAGAACATCCTGGGCCTTTTTCTTTAATTGCTATGCTTGCCGAGGGGCAGAACTTGCTTTCATGTTGACCTTGTAGCATTCTTTGGAGACTTGTTGGTTTCCCCTCAACTTGGCCACGCCCCAAGGTGTTGGAAACTTGACGCACTGGTGATAAGTTGACGGCACGGCCTTCATGTTGTGTATCCAAGGTCTTCCCAAAATGACATTGTACGAAGAAGAGCATTCGATCACACAGAACCTTTTCATAGTATTCATACCCTCCAAATAGATAGGCAACTTAATTTCCCCGACTGTTTGCTTTATCTCACCACTGAACCCTACCAGCACGGATGAATTCTTCACAACTTCAGACAAAGGAATACCCATATCTTCAAGAGCATGAGTGAAGATTATGTTGACTGAGCTCCCGCCATCAATCAGAATTCTCTTGACCACACAATTGGCAATCTGCACTTGAACAACCAGACCATCATGATGAGGATCCAACGTGTTGTCCTTATCTTCATCTTCAAAGGAAATAATATGACCATCTGTGAAGTCACGACGCCTTGAAGGCAATTACGATTGATCCTCCTTAGAACTTTTGGCATGACGCTTGGGCTGCGAGTAAGTTGTTCCACAAATATGAGATCCACTGAAATGACATTTACTACCTTGGTGGTGGAGGTGGTGCAACTTTCTCAGTGCGGCTGCTCCTGAATCGGCTCTTTAGACTCACTTCGACCCTCTTCTTGCCCAACAAATCCTTAAGAAGACCCTTGGACAATAAATGAGCAATTTCTTTTCTCAAGGCAAAACAATTCTCGGTGGTATGCCCAAAATCCTCATGAAATGCGCACCACTTGGACTTGTCCTTCCAAGTTGTTATTCGGTCGTTCTTCTTGGGCCACCTTGCTTTATCTCCAAGATTTCCCATGGCGCACAAGATTCTGCAATGTCCACAGAAACGGTATTCAGAAATTTTTGGATAATCATTATCATCTCCCTCTTGATCATCATCTACAACATGAATTCTAGAAGATTCAGATTTAACAGGGGGTTTGCCCCTGTTGGACTTATAGTGATGGGAATCCGATTTTCTGTCAGAAGGCTCAAATAGAGAAGTAGGAGTCCTCCCAGTTGACTTCCCCATCGCCAAGCTGTCTTCCTCCAATCTGATGAAAGGCAAGGCCCTGGTTCTGATTTCTTCAAGTTGCTTTGCAGGGGTCATCATCAACTCGTTATAAAACAATGAGCTCTTCTTCAAGCCTATACGGAATGCTTTCGTAGCGGTGGACACATCCAAGTTGGGTATAGTCATTGCCTCCTTGTTAAACCTGTGCAAATATTCTTTAAGATTTTCGTTAGGCTGTTGCACAATTCTATAAAGATCACTAGTCAACTTGTCAAATGCCCTATTGCATGAAAATTGATTAATGAACATATTGACAAGTTGAGCATAAGAAGAAATAGAGTTTAGAGGAAGCTCAGTTAGCCATTTTAAAAATTTGGTCACGACAAGGTTGAGCCAAAGCCCCTGCAAAAACATGCTTCTTTAAAAATAGGGGGGATACTTATGATATCCATTGATTCCTGATACAGCAATACATGCTCTGCCGGGTCAGTACTCCCATCATACTTTTTCATATGAGGGACATAAAATTTCTTTGGGATCTCCACACTAGCTATTGCTGGAACAAAACGAGATTCATTATAGCAAGTTGGAGAAACTTGGTGATATGGCAAGTTGACTCCAGGTACGCTTCGAAGCAACTCCTTAATGGTTTGCATTTCTTTAACAAGTTGGTTCTATGCGAAAAGAGGAACATTATTAAACTGAGGTGCGAAAGTATCGAAAGTATTAAAGAAACTCCCTGTTTGTCCCATTGAGGGTGTAGCATAGGTGTAGCAAGATGACAGCGCAGGTTGGCTAGCTGGTAGGCTGAATCTTGGTTGCTCGATTGGAATGGACGCCATGATCGTGCTTTCTGCTGGCAAGGTGTTGGACATAGGGATATCCCCAGCATGGCTTGGTCCTGTACCTGCACCAAACAGGGATCTAGGAAGTAAAGGTGAAAATGGAGTAGATACTTGAGTTTCAACTTACTTCCCTTTACGTAGGCTATCAATGGCATTGAATATCATGGCGTTAGTATGCTCCTGACCATCCAACCGATCATTCACTTTCTTCAACATGTCCGCCATGTTGGACAATATCTCCAAATTGACAGCTTCCGCACTTGAAGATGGATTGCCTTGGGTGCCGGAAACAGGAAGCGGCCGATTCCTCTCAGCTTGACTGCCGGACGATGGATTAGCCATTTCTATTCGAATAATCAAAGTTTCCCACGGACGGCGCCAAATTGTTTTGGTCAAATTTCAACAAGTGTATTTCGAAGGGAAGAAAAATGACTAAAGTGATACGAATCTAGGTACAATGATTATCAAGTTGAATAGAAATGGGCACAAGATGTTTGATGCAAGTTGTAAACAAGTTGAAAAACGCAGGGCCCAACATGTGATATATGCTCTTTGGAATTATTAAATGCATGATGACATATTGTCTAATCCGTTGTAAAAAAATAATTGACAGAATAAAACAAAGCAAATGTTAGCATATTTGTCAATATAGATGATTTGGAACTGCTACTGGGTTAGCTCTTGTGATACCCATGGAAGGCAAAGATTCAATTTTTCCTCCATTTGCAAATTTTCAGTTAAAACAACTTCATGGGCATGGCATCTGATAGAGTGTGGTCTTATTGTTTAGTTAGCTTTAATTATTCACACTATTTGTTGCTCAGTTAATCCAATTTTTCAATCCATTTTCAAATACCTCTGTTGTGTACTATGTTTTTTATTGTTATTGTTATTGTTATTTTTATATTTGTTATAATCTCTTTTGAATTTTATAATGATGTACTATTATATTTATTTGGTCTTAATAGAAAAAGTGCTATTTTTATATATACATTTGATAGAGTCTAGTACCAACCGTACCAATCGAGTACCTACCGTACCAACTTAGTCGGTTGGTACTGGTATAGATTTTTGTGTACCAAGTTAAACTTGATAGGTACACGGTATAAGCAAAATACAATTGATATACCTACCAAGCCACCCCTACTCCCGTGGGTTTCAAGTTGCCTTTATTGGACAAATATTCGGGCACAACCAATGCCTTGAACCACATGCAACACTTTGAGGCCACCATGTGCTTGGTCTCCTCCAAAGATGACATGCCGTGCAAGGCACTAACTAGCACCTTCACAGGTGCAGCATTGACTTGGTTCCGTGGTTTAGCGGTGGGCTGCATCACCTCATGGGAGTATATGAGGAAAAAGTTTCTAGATGATTCTCTATGGCTGGGGCCCGTAAGAAGACTGTCACTGACTTGAACAACCTAACTCAAGGGAAAACGGAGAGCACCATGAGCTATTTTACAAGGTTTAAAGAATTGGTCGATCAAATTGAGGAGGACCTTACAGATAGGGAGGTCATCAATTGTTTTCGAAATGGGGTGTCCTCTCCCGACCTGGACTACGAGCTCCAAGTTAGGAGGGCGACTACAAGGCAAGAGTTGTTCGAAAGAGCCTGTAATGTGGCCGTAGCTGAAGAAAGAAATGAAAAAAAGAAAGACAAGGGCTCAAAGCATTCTGAAGCTGGAGAGTCTAATAAAAGGGGTCAGGCAAAGTACAATGTCAACAACAACAAAGGAAAAAATTGAACAAGGGCGACTGAGAGAGTCCCTGAGAGTTTCACCCCTTTAACTGTAAGTCGGACCGAAATTATGAATATAGTCGACCTGGGCCCACCTGCTCCAATAAACCCTCAGAACAAATTCAGAAGGGACAACGGCAAGTATTGTGAGTTTCATAAAGATACAGGCCATACTACAGAGGAATGCATGAGCCTGAAATGGATCATCCAGAAGTGGGTCAATAGCGGCAGGCTAGACAGGTTTATGAAAGGAGCTCGACCTACGGGAGGCGAGCAAGCTACAGGAGGTATATCAGAGCCTAGGCAGCCTAGATTGACTTTGGGAATGATTGCCGAGGAAACAAGCAACGCTCCCCTTAAAAGAAAAAAAATTCAATTGAGCAAGGTTCCCTATGTACCTCCTAGGAGTTATGTTAAAGAGGAGGTAATCAGCTTTTATCCCTACGAATTGGCAGCTAGCATGACTGCAAGGGAGCAGATTTTGGTGATTCCGAGGTTGATCGACGAATGCACATCCAGTAGGATTTTGATCGACACGAGAGCCTGCAAAGATATCCTTTACTACAAAACCTTCATCGAGATGGGCCTAACAGACGCGAGGTTGTCACCTTATTCAAGTTGACTCGAAGGCTTCACTAATCACAGGGTTGATGCCAAAGGCCAGATCGTGCTAGAGGTGGATATCGGACAACACCCGTTAAGGACAGTTGCAAGGTAACATTTATTGTTATAGATGTTATTAGTGATTATCATGCTATTCTAGGTATACCGGGATAGGCCGCCTTGGGGATGGTAGCCTCAATACCTCACCAATGAGTCAAGTTCCCCACCTTAGCAGCGTGGGGTACGTTCTAGGTGCAGCCCAAGCATATCTGGATCATGTCATGCGATCAAAAAAGAAGAGGGAGCTAGAAATTGATACTCCAGAAGTGAGTTGGAAGCTCTCTAAATCGGTCACCACAACTTCCAGGCTATCTACAATCACCTGTGTAGAAGAGGCGACCTATCCCTCACATGACCATGTCATGACTGAGCCGACACGTCCCTCCCAAAATACTATGGTTGGAACAAATACAATTATGGTCGATCAAGTCATCATTTTCGACCTAAGCCTCCAGATCAACCAGAACTCGGAGGCCACCAGTGGGGAAATTGCAGCTCCACACTTGGAGGCTGAAGAGAGAAGAAGAAGCTCCACACTTGGAGGCTGAAGAGAGAAGAAGGGTGAGAGAGATCATCATTGAAACTCTACAATTCAGAGATGGCCCAGAGCTAGAACCAGTCGACGAGCTGAAAGAAATAGTTGTAAACCCTTCCTACCCCGAGCAACTTATCAGAATAGGAAGACATCTCTCACTGGAAGAAAAGACAGAAATAGTCGAGCTGTTGAAAGAAAGCACGGATGTCTTTGCTTGGCGAGTAGAAGACATGAGGGGGATAAAGGAAGAGGTCATTGTGCACCGTTTGGGGGTCAACCCCACCATCAAATTCAAAGAACAGAAGTTGCGGATTTTTGCTCGTGATAAAGAAGAGGCCATCAAGCTAGAGGTAAACAAATTTCTTAGTACAGGTATCATCAAGGAGGCATCCTATACCACCTGACTAGAAAATGTGGTGATGGTAAAAAAGGAAAATGGCAAGTGGAGGATATGCGTGGATTTCACTGACCTAAACGTAGCTTGCCCCAAAGATAGCTACCCTCTACCAAGGATTGACAAGTTAGTCGACTCTATAGCTGGACATGCCACATTGAGTTTCCTCGATGCTTATTTAGGTTACCACCTGATCAAGATGCACAAGGATGACATAGAAAAGACTGCCTTCATGGTTGTTGGGGGTACATATTGCTACGTCATGATGCCCTTCGGGCTGAAGAATGCAGGGGTGACCTATCGGAGGATGGTCAACAAGGTCTTTGCAAGTCAGATTGGCTAAAACATAGAGGCCTACATCGATGATGTGGTCATAAAAACAAAGGCCAGACGTCATTTGGTCTACTTAAGGGAAACGTTCGCCAATCTGCGAGCGAACGACATGAAGTTGAACCCTAGCAAGTGCGTGTTTGGAGTGGCAACTAGAAAGTTTTTGGGTTTCATGGTATCGCAGAGAGGCATTGAAACCAACCCTAAAAAAATCAAAGCTTTGATTGAGATGCAGGAGCCGACCTGCATTAAGGAGGTGCAGCGACTAAACGGTAGAGTGGCAGCTCTAGGTTGCTTTATAGCCAAGTCAGCAGAGAGGTCTCTCCCCTTCTTCAAAACATTGAGGGGGACGACCGAATGTTCATCGTCATTTCAGCAACTCAAAGAGTACCTAGCCTCTCAACCTTTGCTAAGTAGCCCGATCATGGGAGAAAGTTTGTTTGTTTATCTATCTGTCGGGGATCGAGCTGTAGCTGAGGTGTTGGTTAGAGAAGAAGGTGGGGTTTAGAAGCCCATTTATTATGTGAGTAAGGTGTTGTCCGACGTCGAAGGACGATATTACAATGCTGAACAGGTGGCCTATGCCTTGGTAGTAGCGGCCAGAAAATTTTGAGCTTATTTCTCAGTTCACCCTATCATCGTGCTGACAAATGCACCTCTAAGGAAGATTTTACACAAGCCGAAAAGTTCAGGTCGATTTCTCAATTAGTCCATTGAATTGACGAAATTCGACATTGAGTACCGATCTCGAAAGGCCTTGAAAGCTCAAACTTTGGTAGACTTCTTGGTCGAGCTTACGTTCACCAAGGAATAAAGCAAAGAGAATACCCCAAAGGTAAGTTTGAAGGGGAAGGAACCGGCGAGCCAACCCATAATATGTTTGCCCGAAGGTCTACTATGATGGGTCGGCAACCAAAAATGTGAGTGGAGCTGGGATTGTTTTGATCGAACCTGAGACGGGTAAAATCTTTGAGGAGGCTTTGAGGTTCAAGTTCGAGGCTTCCAACAACCAGGCAGAGTATGAGGCCCTGATTGCCGCCATTGAGTACGCAAAATGTTTTGGGGTGACCAAAGTCATTGCCTACTGTGACTCTCAGTTGATCGTCAACCAAGTCAAAGGAGAATACGAGGTACTCAATCCCGTTCTAGTCAAATACTGCGACCTAGTGAAAAGGTTGGTCCAGGACTTGGAGTTCTGGGAGATTCAAAGAGTAGGCCGTGAAGATAACGAGTTGGTCGACTCTCCAAGTTGGCCACATCAGACGAGCAGCATGAAGAGCCAATCTCCTACTTAGAGCATCCAGCATACGAAAGAGTGCAGGTTCTATGCTCGGTTGACAGCTCTAAGTGTTGGATAGATGAGATGAGGGCCTACATAGAAACGGGCGAGCTACCTACTGAAGAACAGAAAGCTAGAACAATCAAGAAGAAGTCCCCAAGGTTTGTCATACACGGGGATGGACTGTTCAGAAGGTCATTTACAAAGCCATTACTAAGGTGTGTTCACCCCGAGGAAGTCACACAGCTTCTGCACGAAGTTCATTGTGGGGTATGTGGTGGACTCCCGGGGGCCAAAACTTTGGCCGACAAACTGCTTACTTTGGGTTACTATTTGCCGACCTACCAAGACTGCCTATAACCGAACAAACTCATGTGGTCGCTACCTGGCCGTTCGACATATGGGGGGTAGATTTGATTGGACCCTTCCCACCCGTTAGTGGAAACTGCAAGTATGTGATTGTAGCCGTTGACTACTTCACTAAATGGATCGAAGCTAAACCTCTAGCCAGGATCACCGAAGAAAATGACATCAATTTCATTCACGACTACATTTGGTGTCATTTTGGGGTGCCACGTGCAATTGTATCAGACAATGGGCTACAGTTTTCCACAGCCTTTGAAGCAGAAATGAACAGATTGGGAGTACATCATTGGAAGTCGTCAGTCGCATATCCTCAGGGTAAAGGATAAGCGGAAGCAGCGAACAAACTAATTTTGTAGGCACTAAAGACGGGTCTAGTTGGTCGAGCTGGCAGCAGTTTGGACGAACTTCCCATCACTCTTTGGGCAGTCTGCACAATGACCCGGGGGCCTACAGGAGAAACCCCTTTTGCCCTTACTTTTGGGTCGGAGGCCACGGCTCCTGCCGAGCTACGAGTTCCTACAGCCAGGGTGATCTTTTTCTATCAGGATCAGAACGACTCCAACAGGTTGCTCGACCTAGACTTACTGGAAGAGAAACGGACTACAGCTCAGCTCAGAATGGCAAACTATAAATAGAAAACCAAGGGCTACCACGACAAGAAAGTCAAGAAAAGGTCGTTCAGTGTGGGGGATTACGTTCTGAGAAAGATAGAGGTAACTAGAAGAAAAGCCGAGCATAACAAGTTATCTCTTAATTGGGAAGGTCATTACTTCGTCACTCGTATTGTCAAGGAAGGAACCTACATGATTGGTCATCCAGGGGGTGACGAACTGAAACATCCATGGCATGCTAGCATCTGAATAAGTATTATTTTTTTAGCAATTTATTGATGTAATCGTTCTACTTATTCAATAAAATGGAATGTTCCCTATCTACAAGTTGTGTTACTCCCAAGCTTTAATCAATTCAGTTCCGACTCTTAGTCGATCTCAACTATATCCTTAAACAGATTCGACTGAAGTCCTAACTCGACCTCGTTCTTAAACAGGTCCGACTGAAGATCAATGTCAATCTCGTTCCTTAAACAGATTCGACTGAAGTCCTAAGTCGACCTCATTCTTAAACAGGTCCGACTGAAGATCAATGTCAATCTCGTTCCTTAAACAGATTCGACTAATGTCCTAAGTCGACCTCGTTCTAAACAGGTCCGACTGAAGACTTAGGTCAGTCTCATTCCTTAAACAGACTCGACTAATGTCCTAAGTCGACCTCGTTCTAAACAAGTCCGACTGAAGACTTAGGTCAATCTCTTTCCTTAAACAGACTCGACTAAATGTCCTAAGTCGACCTCGTTCCAAACAGCCGACCAAAGACTGATAGCGGTCTCGTTGTTAAACAAGCTCGACTAAAACCTTGGTCAGCTTCGTTGATCAACCAAATGTTCTAACCAAGACTTTGGAAGATCTTCTACTTGATCTAGTTCTACATACAAATACAAGTATGGATCAAAGCAAAATGGTTCAGAAAAGTCAACTATATTAATGAGCAAGTCCCCCAAAACGGGCTAGAACTTGTGCAAATAAAAGCTACGAATGTATATGTTAAACTGCCTCCCAAACCGGGCCAAGTTAGGTGATTACAATGGAAAAATTGTTATAGTGCTTGTTCGATTACAAAGATGAGTACAAAAATGAAAAATCAAACATCTTGATCTTCAATGGTTGGGTCCTGCTGTTGCTGCTTTTGCTGCTTTTGATCGGATTGGGGTTGCTCTTGTTAGTTGACCTTATCAAATATATGGTCTTGGGTGACCTCCGCATCCTCGACCTCCTCCATCTCATCAGTCTCCTCAAGATTCTGAATTATGGTATTAAAGTTCACCTGCTCAACAGGAGGTGTGACCCAAAGCTCAGTTCCAACCTCCTCATCTTCTTGGGCGATGGCAGCCAGATCATTATCATTATATGGCACCAGGGGATGACCTCTGCGGGCCAGCTTATCATACTGGTCCTCAAAGGCCCATTTGGCCAGCTATTCAAGTGAGAGGTCGATGGAGGTATCTACAATAATCCGGTGGGCCATATGACGTCGCCTAACATCATAAAAATTCTGAGCTCGACTTAGTATGACGTTAAAGCACTCATCACTGTTTTTGTATGCATCCACTGCCGCCCTACCTGCAGCCTCCTCTGCAGCCTCCACAGTGGCCTTTACCCTAGCCTGGGACTCTTCTTCCCACTTTGCTCGAGCTTCCCTGTGGTCGTCGCTCATTTTGATCAGGAGATCGTTGCGGTCGTGGAACATTTTGATTATCGTCTCCATCTCAGTCTTCATCTTCTCTTTCTCTAGACTAGCAGTAGTGGTCTCTTCCCTTGACATAATCAGCTCCTCCCTGGCAACCCCGAGGTCAAACAACGCCTCATCTCTAGCCTTTACTGCATCATCTTTGACAAGCTTGAGCACCTCATATGCAGAATCCAGGTCCACCAGCTTTTCTCTCAGCTCTGTAACCTCGCTGGACTTCCGAGCATACTGAGTAGTGGCAATCCTCTCTTGCTCTATAGCATCCCTCCAGCTACTCTTATCCTGCTCGTTAAGAGTAAGAGACTACACAAATACGAAATAGAAGGGTCAGTTCAACAAGTGATCAAAATTAAAAGAGACCAAGAATGAGGTGATCAAATAAAGGGTAAAAGAAGAGAAGAATTACCTTGCTATGAAGAAGGATGGACCTCTCTATATATTCTTCAGGGGTGAGCCCCTTATCAGTAAGACGAGACAACAGATTGGGATCTACAGCCCGCCTCATGATAACCTGGCCAAATCCCAGCTCGAGATACTGGCGGCTCGAGTTATCAATCCCAGTGAGGGGAGGGACCTCACTAAGTCTGGCCACTTTAGCTCGCACGAACTTTGTGCTAGAAATTGGAGGGGGTTCGGAGTGAGGGTTGGTCAGAGCATGATGCCCTGTAAGTATCAGCACCCTCAGGTCCTTGGTCGAACCTCGATCGTTTCTTTAGCTTGGTAAGGGGAAGGGTGTCATCCACTTCGTCTTCAAGGTCGACATAGTGGACATCAGCAGTAGATTAGGGGGCCGCCCCAATAGGATCAAGTACTGTACCGGAGTTCGAGCTCGGTTTGGCCGAAGTGTCGACCTCATCACTTTCTACCCCAGCTGCTTAGACTTGGGGGGCATCACTCTCCCTGGTTTCAGCCGACCCAGATTCCTCAATAGGGACCATCCCCACGCCTTCCTTAGGTAGCAGCTTATTCCTCGCTTTGGCCTCTTTCTGTCTGCTGGTCCGGGCATTGGCGGCACCGTGATCTTTAGTGCTCTTCTTCCTTTGGTTGGTGCTCACAATACGCTCCATGTTGGCTGCTTGTTCTGGGGTAAAAACTGCACAAGATAAGAAGCAAACAGTTAGCAAGATATATGCAAGCCAAAGATTGACGAGTAAAACAACTACGAGCAAAAATAGAAGCAGGGAAACACTTTACCACCAAGGTTTTCTCTTTGGGTTCTACAATAGCCGGCCTCCTTCCTAAAGAAATGGCACTGGACCTCAAATCTCTCTTTCTCATGGATCACCCAGTCCAGGTATCTCAAGCTCCTAACTATCAGGGCTAAAGGCGCTACATTCCCATTTCCACCCAGCATCTTGCCGGCCTGGATGAAGTTATTCTTGTTTGACCCCCAGGAGATCCCAACTAATGGGTCCCCTATTAGCTACCAATGTCAACCTATGGGTCAACTCGTTACTCCAATCAGGGAACCAATAATCCTCTTCATTCATGGGTTGTGAAGTGGCATCAGGCAGAGGGAATTCCCAGCCTCTCCTACTCTCAACCACGATCAAGTGGGATTCCACCCTGAGACCTTGCAGGGAAAATTTATGAACAGTTTAGGGGCATTCCGTCTGGCCAGAGTACTAACCCCTAGCGACCTCTTGTCTACAGCAATCTTAAAGAACTTCCTAAAGACCTGTACACAGGGCTCAAACCCAATAAACCTACAAACCATCGCAAAGCAAACTAATACCCTACAGGTGTTGGCTCCTAGCTGCATAGGTACGACCGCCATACACTCTAGAAATTTACTAAGGAATGGGCCGAGGGGAAGGCGTAGCCCGACCTCAAATTGACCATAGAAGAAAGCTATTCTAGAGGGACTGTGAGCCCAGTGCGCCCACGTTTGAACCTTCATTTGCTTCTCTGTATAATGGGTCAGCCTGAACTCCTCTCTATTAATCTCAAAAAAGTCATGAAGGATGTTGATCCTCGACTCTGAGCTCTTCTTCCCAATAGCTGGCTTGGGGCCCACATAACCTCTTTCGTTCTGACCTGGAACAACCTTCAAGCAGAACGCATCCACTATGTTGTCAGAGGCAGAGCTCGACGAATGTTGAGTCGACATATCTACAGAAGAAGAGGAAACAGGGGAATCAGAACTAGACGGAGTTTGATCAGAACTATCTATGGGCAACCTAGATTCCCCTGGGAATTCTAACCTATCTTTTGGCAATGGTGGTCTGTTAGTCCTAATATAAAACATTATGAAGTGATCTATCAATTTGTTAAGAAGACGAAAGCGGACAACCTTTTGGTCGTCCACCTCCAAATCTCCTATGCTTTATCTACCCGGGACCTCAACAATACCACAACACAGACCCCATGCTTCCAAGATGGTAATGCACTCGTCCCTACTCATCTCCTTCCAAGTGCCTTCTAGTCGCTTATAAACCCGAAGGTTTTGGGAGCAATACCCATACCTAACACCCCTCTCACAGCCAAAGGTCCTAGCCATGGAAGAATCGACAGAAAAGCTCAAAATTAAGCCTAAAAGTAGAGGAATTGAAGGGTACCTTAATCAGTTTGAGGACGAAGGAAATCTAGAATGAAACAGAAGCTTGATTACCATCATTGCTGGCGCCGTTTCCCAAGAAGAATATCCAATCGTCCGTACATTGAATGCATATTTTCCGGTGCTTCAACACATCCAAATGTTAAAAAAGTCCATGGTTGAGATCAAGCCACGTCATCTCAGTCGACCATCCAACGTTTCCGACCATCTAGCTACGAGCTACATCAGAGTCCACAAATTTTTCATAACTTCCTGGTCGACAAAGTCAACTCAGAAAGTTCGGGGCCACTGAACGGAATAAAAGTGACGGGCAAGGCCCAACATACGAAGCCCAATTATTCTGGCGTTACTACAGTCGTGTTATCAAGTAGACCGGCCCAGTTATTATAAGGCCCATGGCCCGGCAACAAAGATCAGTTGACCTAGCTCATTGTCCGACCATAATTGGTCCCGCCTAGTTTAGTCCAACATTCGTTCAGCTCCTGGTACAAATCCTATCTGGCTATAATGCAATGTCAGGTCGACCTTGACCTACTCAGGCAACCTCGACCTACAGAGACGTACGTCGACCAAAGACTTTTCATAACCGTCTCCTACAATTTCGGAGTCAGTTACGTCCTCGACTATCTCCATGATTTTAGGGATTCTACGCAATCCCAGTACAATTCTAACTCTTATCAGAGGCTATATATACCTGAAAACATCCATCGTTTACAGGTAATGTCTTATTTGATGTTCAATTGATCTCAATACAATTTATAAACTATACACGTGATACTTACTCTCACGTCGGAGGGTCTTAGCTGGAGACCACCCATACTAGTCGTGTGTTCATTGTTTCAGGTCAAATAAAGCCAGATAATCAACCTAATTGCTGGACGTATGCTGATCAGCACGTTCCTTGCAGCATCACATCACACAGACCATTTGCTTTGTGACAATTTGTTGGGCTAGCGTGAAGTCAAGTCGGTAATATCGTCTCTTCCCTTTTTTTTATGTGACTGAGATCAATTTAATAAAATAAGAGTCTCACTTAACATAAAATCATCGGCCAAATGGCTTATGCCCAAGCGACATATTAAACAAGTTTAATTCTCTCCACTATAAAGGTTTAAAATTCATTACCTCCTTCTTGCTTAGATTGAGATAAAGTGATTAAATATTATATAAAAAAACATAACATCATATCATCCATAAAATTTAAAATGAGGGTAATACGGAGGATGTCGAATTGCTCCACCCAAGTTAGCTACAACCCTCCTCGGTTCTACGGGTATGGATAATTATAGACCGTTGTTCAAAGGTAACTAGGAATTAATAAAGTTTGGGAGGGATATATTTAAATATAGGGAAGTTAAAATACAGGGAAACGATGTAAATTACCAAAATACCCATTTATATACTCAATTTTTTTTTCATTTCATATTCAAAAACACTCTCCCTCTTCCTCTCCCTCGCTCTCTCTCTCTCTCTCTCAGTACGTACACGACGACCAAATATACCGTTCGTTCGCCATGGCTCAAGTAAAAATTCCGGCAGTCCCTGCCGGAACTTCCGTCGCCGCTACCGCCACTGCCATCGCCGCCGCCTCCGCTTCTACCACCGTGCCTGTAAAGAAGGTAATGCGATTTAAACCTAATTTTACATTCCTTAAATTCCCAATGTCTAATTTTTTTTTGATTTCTTCAATTGATTTTGACGTCTTTCATGAACTGGGTTTAAGGTGATTTTAATCATCTCATATAAATTCATGAGTTCATCTCGTGTAAATTTACACGAGAAGCATCTCGTGTGAGTTCGCACGAGAAGCATGTCCTGTGAGTTCACACGAGATGCTTCTTGTGTGAATTTACACGAGATGTGCCCAGTGTCCACTCTTTTTCTTTACATCATTCATATTCAGTTATAAATGTTAAATAGCTAATTTATTGTCTCTTATTTGTTTTTTTGTAGGCACGTGAACGTATGACCACGTCCAATAGAAAGACGAAGGCCGAGAATGCAGCTAAGGCAGATAAACGCAGCAAAAAGATACATGATAGGACTGTCATACGTGAGCAGCCTGAGCAGCCTGATACTGGATTTGAGCATGAGATTGAGGAGGATGTAGGAGATGATGAGGCATCTTCTGATTCTGATGATAGTGGTGAGGAGGATGTAGGAGATGATGAGGCATCTTCTGATTCTGATGATAGTGGTGAGGAGGATGAGGAGGCAGAGCAGGAGGGTGGGGATGATGATGATGAGGAGGACGGGAGGGATGATGATGAGGAGGAGGAGGAGGAGGAGGAGATACGTGATGTTAGACCTTTGAAGCATAGGAGGGGGAAGGGTCAGGATGTGGCTAGAGGGCATGGACGAAGGAGGAGGCAGGGTGCGGGTGAGGAGGAGCCACCATCATGGTAGATTCAGAGTGACCCAGGTGGCGGCCCAGAGAATGTTTCACTTATATACGGGTTTGGTGATCACAGAGCCCGAGAGATTTGGAGGGACGCCACTAGTGAGTCAGTGGTGACTTTCCATACGAGACTGCTGCATCTGCAAAAGTAAGATAATCATTTATGTGAATTTATTAAAATCTTGAAGTTGTTTGGCACACACTCTAAATATTCCATTAATTATCATCCCATACTTTTCTCGATCTCGAGTATTGATTATATTTTTTGTTTGAAATAAACAGGTTCAAGCGTGATGATCTGGAGGCTACTGATAGAGCTTGGCTGACCCTCGTTGATGCATCGGGCATCCAGCAGCTGGACGATGCCACCATTCAGAGGCCTAACCATGCGCTGCTGACGGCATTTTTGGAACCGTGGTCTTCTGAGACTAACTCGTTCCACATGCCGTGGGGGGAGATGACCATTACGTTACATGACATCTTTCATATCCTGGGTATGTTGTTATATATTATCAATTTCAAGACTATATTAACTATCTACATTCATCTCTTGTACTACAATGTGTTATTTCATCTTCAATTTACAAGTATCAGCTGTGTAGGTGCACCTGTTCGGTATCCGGATCCAGTGCCTGACCTATCCGGCATCACTAGACACCTCGTTTTGGGTGGCACTGGGTACTTATTAAAGGATGTCCGGCGTCTCTTTTCTTCCCATATAGGGCGCATGACAGATGCCGTGCGTGCTTCTGCTTATATCCTGCATCTCTTGGGTTCCACGATGTTCGTGGACAAGAGTCAGGATAAGGTGCCCGCAGCCTACCTTTCTCTATGCATAGATCTTGAGAGACTCCCCACTCTCTCCTGGGGATCAGCTACATTGGCATATTTATACCGAGAGTTGGGAAAGGCGTCCAGATCCGGATGCAAGCAGATGTGTGGTTGTGCGACTCTGCTAGAGGTACATCTTACTCTATTCACTTTCTTTTTACTCTGTCGACTCCCCCTCCTCTGTAATTATATGTTGCATTTGATTAGTATTTAATACTTTTTTACATACATCTCAGGGCTGGATATACGAGTACTTCCTGGATTTCCGGCGACTTTCGACCCTTGGCTGTGAGGCGCAGCCGAGAGCCGTAGATGGTCACGCATGCGATACGGTGGGAGGGGATTAGATCATCTAGTGCAGTATCGCCGCACTCTTGACAGGATGCATGTTGACAGGGTGAGTTATTCATATTAAAACTGTTTCAAATTATTACACTCCCTCCGTTACTATGTAGACTTTGCCTAACAAAGTCTACTCACAGGTTGTTTGGACTCCTTATGGTACCGGAGCGGACGCGATTCTTCCGGTTTCATACTTCAGGGGGGTTATACGCTTTTGTGACATCACTAAGGCCTACATGTCTGATCGTGTTACTAGGCAGTTCGGGTACCAGCAGAGGATCCCCAGAAAGCCCCCCGTGGCTCCCACGAGATGCATTTTGTCAAAGGGTCAGAAGGGGTACCAGAAGGAGTATGGTGACGGAGATCATGTTTGGGAGTCGTGGGTGGAGTACGGCATGGAGGAGTTCAGGCCCATTCCCCGTTGGGGGCCACCACTAGTAACTACATCTTCTCCCGTGACTGCAGATTATATGGAGTGGTTTCTGGCTAGGAGTCATGTTCGGATATCTAATCTGATACACGATCCCCCCGTTGACATTCCACCTCCCCAACCTCCCTCAGTTGATGTTCCACCGCAGCCTGGGTTGTAGAGTTTGCAGAGGCACGAGCTATCATACTTCCATTTCTGACGGATGCCAGGCTCCCCGAGGACGTCATAGCTTGTATTAGACGGGCGCACGAGATTTTGGGAGGTCGCATTTAGGAGGTCTCATTTATGTATTACTGATTATGGAGTTTTGGTATATTTAGTACTTATTATGGAGTTATGGAATTATTTTCAGTAGGAAATGGATATGTATTAGTTGTTGTTATGTCTGATTGTATTGTTGTTGTTTATGGAGTTATGGATTTGTAGTACTGATTATGGAGTTATGAATTTGTTGTTGTTGTTTATTTGGTGTTGCTGTTGTGTCTGATTGTATTGTTGTTGCTGTTGTGTCTGATTGTGTTGTTGCTGTTGTTTATTTGGTGGTGTTGTTGTTGCTGATGTGTCTCGTATGGATCCACACGAGACACATCTCTTGTGTCTCGTGTGGATCCACACGAGATGTGTCTCGGGTAGAGTCACATGAGATGTATCTCGTGTGGATCCACACGAGAAACATTCCTTAAAACCCTAAATAATGGCACATATTTGTAACTCAATTTCCATTTGAATTTTGAGGAAAGTCATACTGATGAAAAACACTTTAAATGTCATTTAGAATGTAGAAAAAAATTTAAAAAAATAAACGAGGTAGTCGTATACCATTTTCACAAGATCGGGACACATTCCTTAAAACCCTAAATAATGGCACATATTTGTAACTCAATTTCCATTTGGATTTTGAGGAAATTCATACTGATGAAAAACAGTTTAAATGTCATTTAGAATGTAGAAAAAAATTAAAAAAAAATAAACGAGGTAGTCGTATACCATTTTCACAAGATCGGTACACATAAAACCCTAAAAACCCTAAATAATGGCGCATATTTGTAACTCAATTTCCATTTGGATTTTGAGGAAAGTCATAATGATGAAAAACACTTTAAATGTCATTTAGAATGTAGAAAAAAATTAAAAAAAAATAAACGAGGTAGCCGTATACCATTTTCACAAGATCGGGACACATTCCTTAAAACCCTAAATAATGGCACATATTTGTAACTCAATTTCCATTTGAATTTTGAGGAAACTCATACTGATGAAAAACACTTTAAACGTCATTTAGAATGTAGAAAAAAATTAAAAAAATAAACCAGGCAGCCGTATACCATTTTCACAAGATCGGGACACATAAAACCCTAAAAATCCTAAATAATGGCACATATTTGTAACTCAATTTCCATTTGGATTTTGAGGAAAGTCATAATGATGAAAAACACTTTAAATTTCATTTAAATGTAGAAAAAAATTTAAAAAAAAATAAACGAGGTAGCCGTATACCATTTTCACAAGATCGGGATACATAAAACCCTAAAAACCCTAAATAATGGCACATATTTGTAACTCAATTTCCATTTGGATTTTGAGGAAAGTCATACTGATGAAAAACACTTTAAATGTCATTTAGAATGTCGAAATAATTTAAAAAAAATAAACGAGGTAGCCGTATACCATTTTCACATGATCGGGACACATAAAATCCTAAAAACCTTAAATAATGGCACATATTTATAACTCAATTTTCATTTGGATTTTGAGGAAAGTCATACTGATGAAAAACACTTTAAATGTCATTTATAATGTAGAAAAAAATTAAAAAAAATAAACGAGGTAGCCGTATACCATTTTCACAAGATCGGGACACATAAAACCCTAAATAATGGCACATATTTGTAACTCAATTTCCATTTAGATTTAGAGGAAAGTCATACTGATGAAAAACACTTTAAATGTCATTTAGAATGTAAAAAAATAAAAAAAAATAAACGAGGTAGTCGTATACCATTTTCACAAGATTGGGACACATAAAACCCTAAAAACCCTAAGTAATGACACATATTTGTAACTCAATTTCCATTTGAATTTTGAGGAAAGTCATACTGATGAAAAACACTTTAAATGTCATTTAGAATGTAGAAAAAAATTAAAAAAAAATAAACGAGGTAGCCGTATACCATTTTCACAGGATCGGGACACATAAAACCCTAAAAACCCTAAATAATGGCACATATTTGTAACTCAATTTCCATTTGGATTTTGAGGTAAGTCATACTGATGAAAAACACTTTAAATGTAATTTATAATGTAGATAAAAATTAAAAAAAAAATAAACGAGGTAGCCGTATACCATTTTCACAAGATCGGGACACATAAAACCTTAAAAACTCTAAATAATGGCACATATTTGTAACTCAATTTTCATTTGGATTTTGAGGAAAGTCATACTGATGAAAACACTTTAAATGTCATTTAGAATGTGGAAAAAAAAATTAAAAACATAAATGAGGTAGTCGTATACCATTTTCACAAGATCGGGACACATAAAACCCTAAAAACTCTAAATAATGGCACATATTTGTAACTCAATTTCCATTTGAATGCTTCTCACTCTTTTCTTTGCCCTATTTCAGGTCTAGGTCTGCATTCATTGCATCAACCCAAGCGAGTTCGGAGTCCACGCACAAACGAAAATCAGCTTCAGAACCCACACCATCTACCCCTGCTAGTACTCCTACGTCTCATCCACCACTAGCTGCTTCCGGTCGTGGGAGAGGACGGGGTCGAGGATGAGGACGGGATCAGGGTCAGGGTCGTGGAGAGGGAAATGGACAGCCCAATCACACTAGTATATACAGCTCTACGTATTTGACGTCTTTTCCACCTTTCATTATCCCATTTATTGGAGGCATCACAGATGTGGCATCTGATGGACATTGTGGCTATAGAGCCGTAGCAGCACAGATATACGGAGATGAGGAGATGTGGGCTCGAGTGCGCTCAGACTGTTACAATGAGGTGCATGTTCGCCAAGACCTTTATCAAAGAGTTCTAACTTGGATAAATGTAAAGGAACTCTTACGTAGGATTACTTGCTATGTCCGGCCGATGCCGGACAATACTTATTGGATGGACCTCCCAGATCTTGGGCACATCATTGCCACGAGGTATAATGTGGAGTTCATTTCATACTCGGCTAGCGGCGGCAGCTTATGCCTTCCGGTGGATCGTACCAGGCGGGAGTAGGACCACCGATAAACACAGTTGTGGTGGGACAATTGACAAACCATTTTATATTGGTATGATACTTAACTGTCTCATCTATATTTGTAATATTTAAGTGTCTTACTTAAATTCGTTGTATTTAACTGTTATTACTTTTGCAGCTGCACATGTCAGGAAATGATTACCCAATACCACCACCACCGAACACTTGGAGGGAACACTGTGATCCAAGCGCAAGTCAACTGATCCTCCGATACCGAGATAGCATAGCAGCATTTAATGAACTCTATGATCAGGATAACCATGCAAGAAGAGAAAGATTACATAGGGGATAGTATATGTGTAATGGTTTTTGAATTATAAAGTTTGTATGAATGTTTGGATGTTTGAATTATATGCTTAACCTTGTTAACACTTTTATTTCGTATACAATTTGTCTATTGGTCCCTCCCACTATTTTTTGTGGAGATGTGCTATCATATCGAGAAACAAATTTCAGTTCTAGTTGATTTTACAGGTTCAGACACCATTTCGTGTATACGTACACGATATGTACTCACTAATCTCGTGTGAAATTACACGAGACATCTCGTGTGCATATACATGACATTTATTTCGTGTATATGTACATGAGACATCTCGTGTAGATTCACACGGGATAAGTGAGAACATCTCGTGTATACACACACGAGACGGGCAAGGGCAGGGTTGGAATTTTGCGTTTCCTGTATTTTTCGTTCCCTGTATTTAGTATTTACCGTTTGGGAGTAAAGGTTACAAATATGTGCCATTATTTAGGGTTTTTAGGGTTTTATCTCGTATAGATCCACACAAGACACATCTCGTGTGGATCCATACGAGATGTGTCTCGTGTGGATCCACACGAGATATGTCTCGTGTGGATCCATACGAGACACATCAGCAACAACAACAACACCAAATAAACAACAGCAACAACACAATCAGACACAACAGCAACAACAATACAATCAGACACAACAGCAACACCAAATAAACAACAGCAACAAATCCATAACTCCATAATCAGTACTACAAATCCATAACTCCATAAATAACAACAATACAATCAGACACAACAACAACTAATACATATCCATTTCCTACTGAAAACAAATCCATAATATCAACTGAGGGAGGTGGGGGAGGTGGAATGTCAACGAGGGGATCGTGTATCGGATTAGATATCCGAACATGACTCCTAGCCAGAAACCACTCCATATAATCTGCAGTCACGGAAGAAGATGTAGTCACTAGTGGTGGCCCCAACGGGGAATGGGCCTGAACTCCTCCATGTCGTACTCCACCCACGACTCCCAAACATAATCTCCGTCACCATACTCCTTCTGGTACACCTTCTGACCCTTTGACAAAATGCATCTCGTGGGAGCCACGGGGGGCTGTCTGGGGATCCTCTGCTGGTACCCGAACTGCCTAGTAACACGATCAGGCATGTAGGCCTCAGTGATGTCACAAAAGCGTATAACCCCCCCTGAAGTATGAAATCGGCAGAATCGCGTCCGCTCCGGTACCATAAGGAGTCCAAACAACCTGTGAGTAGACTTTGTTAGGCAAAGTCTACATAATAACGGAGGGAGTGTAACAATTTGAAATAGTTTTAATATGAATAACTCACCCTGTCAACATGCATCCTGTCGAGAGTGCGGCGATACTGCACTAGATGATCTAATCCCCTCCCAGCTGTATCAGTACGTGATCATCTATGGGCTCTCGGCTGCCCCTGCTGCCAGTGCGGGTCAGAAAGTCGCCAGAAATCCGGGAAGTACTCGTATATCCAGCCCTGAGATGTATGTAAAAAATTATTAAATACTAATCAAATGCAACATGTAATTACAGAGGGGGGAGTCGACAGAGTAAAATGAAAGTGAATAGAGTAAGATGTACCTCTAGCAGAGTCGCACAACCACCCATTTGCTTACATCCGGATCTGGACGCCTTTCCCAACTCTCGGTATAAATATGCCAATGTAGCTGATCCCCAGGAGAGAGTGGGGAGTCTCTCAAGATCCATGCATAGAGAAAGGTAGGCTGCGGGCACCTTATCCTGACTCTTGTCCACGAACATCGTGGAACCCAAGAGATGCAGGATATAAGCAGAAGCACGCTCGGCATCTGTCATGCGCCCTATACGGGAAGAAAAGAGACGCCGGACATCCTTTAATAAGTACCCAGTGCCGCCCAAAACGAGGTGGCTAGTGATGCTTGGGATAGGTCGTTTGGATCTGATCTTAGAATAGGTGCAAATACACAGCTGATACCTGTAAATTGAAGATGAAATAACATATTTTAGTACAAGAGATGAATGTAGATAGTTAATATAGTCTTGAAATTGATAATATATAACAACATACCCAGGATATGAAAGACGTCATGTAACGTAATGGTCATCTCCCCCCACGGCATGTGGAACGAGTTAGTCTCAGGAGACCACCGTTCCAAAAATGCCGTCAGCAGCGCATGGTTAGGCCTCTGAATGGTGGCATCGTGCAGCTGCTAGATGCCCGATGCATCAACGAGGGTCAGCCAGGCTCTATCAGTAGCCTCAAGATCATCACGCTTGAACCTGTTTATTCCAAACAAAAAATATAATCAATACTCGAGATCAAGAAAAGTATGGGATGATAATTAATGGAATATTTAGAGTGTGTGCCAAACAACTTCAAGATTTTAATAAATTCACATAAATGATTATCTTACTTTTGCAGATGCAGCAGTCTCGTATGGAAAGTCACCACTGACTCACTATTGGCGTCTCTCCAAATCTCTCGGGCTCTGTGATCACCAAACCCGTATATAAGTGAAACATTCTCTGGGCCGCCACCTGGGTCACTCTGAATCTGCCATGATGGTGGCTCCTCCTCACCCGCACCCTGCCTCCTCCTCCGTCCCTGCCCTCTAGCCACATCCTGACCCCTCCCCCTCCCATGCCTCAAAGGTCTAACATCACGTATCTCCTCCTCCTTCTCATCATCATCATCATCCCTCCCCTCCCCCTCCTCCTCATCATCATCATCCCCACCCTCCTGCTCCGCCTCCTCATTCTCATCACCACTATCATCAGAATCAGAAGATGCCTCATCATCTCCTACATCCTCCTCACCACTGTCATCAGAATCAGAAGATGCCTCATCATCTCCTACTTCCTCCTCAATCTCATGCTCAAACCCAGTATCAGGCTGCTCAGGCTGCTCACGCACGATAGTCCTATCATGTATCTTTTTGCTGGGTTTATCTGCCTTAGCTGCATTCTCGGTCTTCCTCTTTCTATTGGACGCGGTCATACGTTCACGTGCCTACAAAAAAATAAATAAGAGACAATAAATTAGCTATTTAACATTTATAGCTGAATATGAACGATGTAAAGAAAAAGAGTGGACACTGGGCACATCTCGTGTAAATTCACACGAGAAGCATCTCGTGTGAACTCACACGACATGCTTCTCGTGTGAATTTACACGAGATGAACTCATGAATTCATACGAGATGATTTCAGCCATTAAAATCACCTTAAATCCAGTTCATGAAAGACGTCGAAATCAATTGAAGCAATCAAACAAAAATAAGACATTGGAAATTTAAGGAATGTAAAATTAGGTTAAAATTAGGTTTAAATCACCTTAAACTAATCCCGACTAATCCCCGCCTAGGCATTAGACTCGACTCCAACGTCTAACATCCGCCTAGCACTTTTTAAAACCTTGATTCAAATGGAGCCATGACTTTATTATGTCCAATCCATATAGGGCGGGAGCGGTTACATGTCTCCCCCTGTTTTCTCTAACATCCGTTTTTAGAAAGAAATAAACAACCCAAAATCAAAGAAAACGGGATTTCTAAAAGAAAAAATTAAAACAAGCAAATCGAAAGAGAAAAAAAAAAACCCACCAAATTTGATCCGATTGAAGAAGAGAACAAACAAATGGCTTCCTCTCGAATCCTGCATTTGATTCTCTTCTTCTCCTCTTCCGTCTTCCTCCTTGTTCCCTCGGCTTCTTCCACCTTCATTTCCAGTACTCCATTAATTTATCCCTTAATTTTATATTCAATTTATCATATTTTTGTGTTGAGTTTATTGATGATTTTTATGTGCAGATAATGTACTTGAATCGCATGGATCGATGGGTCGTTCCCTTCTTCAGCAAAAAACACGTTAGTCTTTTTCCCTTTCCTTTCTCTTTTCATACTCCAGTCCCCAGGAAAAGAAGAATTTCCCTTTTAATCATCTGTCCGTAACGCTTTGATTTGGTGTCCCTCCTCCCTATTCGCTTCTGAGAAAATGCAGGATCTTTTTTAATGACATTTTGAAATTTGTTCATTATACTTGGTTCCTAATTTTCTTCAATTGCATTTTTTTTTTTTTTTGATATTAAATGTTAAGATTATTGACCAAAAGTCATATGGTTGATGGAACACGCTTGATCAAAAAGGCAAACGTGTGCAGCGCTCCGCCAGCGGGGTTGGGAGGAAGATTTCTAGAGCCTTCCCGACAAATTCTTAGAAAGCATTCGCGAGTTCGAACCTGTGACCTTATGGAACACGCTTGATCAATTCTCTTAAACAAACTTAAGTCTCATTCCTCAGGTTGATAGTCAACTAATCCCATACTTAGGTAATTGGGTTGGGTCCCACCTAGAATCATAAAAGTAACAGATGTTGAGTTGAATAGCTTAGTTTTTTCATGGGTTTCAATGTTAAAAGAGTTTATCCTCCTTTCTTAGATGTTCCAGTGTTTCATAAATGGATAGAAAGTCTTGAATGTTTCGGGCTAATATCTCAATTGCATTACTCCCTCTGTCCCTAGCTAAATAAATGCCGTAATTAAAAGCAAATTTTAAATTTTTTTCGACATTCCTTTAGGGACCGAGGGAGTATCTCTCTTCATTTCCCTGCGGATTTTTTGGCTCAGCAACGAATAATTTTATCAAAAGTTGGAAGATCACACATTTTCTTCTGAGAAACGGACTGGTGACCTTAGACATTTACCCATCTTAAACAAATGAGAAGAATCCCATAAGCTATTCCAGAACCAATGCAGATCACTCCCACACACATAATAATCTGGCGAAAGATTCAAAACCACATTGGTTAGAGTCTCGTTTTAATAAATTAACATTACTGCATTGCATAATTTGATCTCTTGTAAGAAGGGTCTTAATCTTTTTTGTTTCATTTTATGCATGTACGTTCGTATAAAACCTTTATGAATGTTTCAGAGCCTTGAGTTTTCTTTTATAGCATGATATTACAAAGGTTTCAGAAAGCTTAGGTTTCTTCGAATTTTAACATACAAACGTTTTGTTTGAATCAGTGAGCCATTTTGTTGCTTTCATTTACTTTTATGCACGTTTGAAAATCAATAAAACAACTACGGCCTGCATATAATAAGAGCCTAGAAACAAGCCACGAAGCATATGCCATTGATGCCATTCTTTCAAGTTCATGTGTAAATATACCTGCAATGGCGCGAAGCCATTGTAGGGCCATGACCCAGTCCCCTTTGCGAAAACCCCGCTACTAATACTCGTAATAAATATAGTCTAACTTTTAGCTTTTTACCCTCTTTAATGTCTATTGTGAATGTAAAATGTTGTAAAATATTTTTATTGCAGCTTGTCCAGTAAACTTCGAGAACCTGAACTACACGATCGTGACAAGCAAGTGCAAAGGACCAAATTACCCTGCAGAAGATTGTTGTACGGGTCTTAAGCAACTGAGTTGCCCCTTTGCAGGTGATCTAAACGACGATACAAACGATTGTGCCACTACCCTTTTCAGTTACATAAACCTCTACGGGAAATATCCACCAGGACTCTTTGCTAGCTTGTGCAAAGATAACAAGGATGGTATTGACTGTAAAAAAGTTAACAGTGAGATGGATGCACAAAAAGCTGCTGCTGAGAATAAGAGTTGGGCTCCCGGAAAGTTCACTCCTTCCCCATTCTTGATCCTTTCAGCGACCTTCCTCGTGTTAGTCTTCAATTTCTTCTGAAATTTTGGCTCTTACTAGTTTACGGAGAGTATACTTTCATAGTCCCACGTGAATCTGGCTTATTTCCATTTTTAGTCGTGAATGCAAACTACCCAAAATGGAAACAAATTTATTATTTTATATTCACCCTACCCCACCCACTCATTCTCTCTCTTCATTTTCCACCATACAATTTATTCAACCAACCTACTATTAACTCCACTCATTCTCTCTCTTCATTTTCTACCACACATTTTCATTATCTTAATAATATTTCTTAATTATTGTGCCCGGAAAAATGGTTCACAATGACGTGGGACGGAGGGAGTATATATTTATAGTATGTAGATTAATAGTAGGCAGCATGAAATTTTGGTGTTTGACCTACTTCATGTCTATTTTGTTTTGTTTTATTTTAATTGATATAATCAGAATCATAATTTTGATTATAGGTGATTCATTTTTGTTTGATGTCAATCATTTTGGTGTAGTAGTTATCATATTTTGACTATACATGATGGTATGTGTTTATTTTCATTTAACGTCTTATAAATAATAATGTCATTTTATAACAAATTTGGTTATAAAATCACACCGTTTTTTTTGTAATACGATGATAAAAATGAAACAAATTTGAGTTTAAAATAATAAATTTGGGTATAAAATTACACAATTATTTGTGGTATGATAGTAAAAATGAGAAAAATAAAGTTTAATAGTAAAAGTGAAATGCAATAGATAAAAACGGTGTTTTCCTTTTTAAAGTATCTTTGAACTATTTCAAGTCATTTTTTTTTCTATTATTTGACTGAGGTCAATGAATTAAATTAATTTAATTATAATGTATATTTTGTTTTGTTTTGTTTTGTTTTGTGCTTATGGTCATTCCCTCAACATGCAGGATGGGGAATTTTTCTCAAATAATTTCTTTAAAAAAAAAAATCTTAAAATAACAACCCTTTCAAATCTGATAAAATGACCATTTTTTTAAAACTCCCTAGTCAATGTGACGAGTTTATATTTTACTCGCCACTCCTACTCCTAGTAGCAAATTTAAGTTTTCTCAATTTTATTATGATATTTATGAAAATTAAAAAAAAAACTAAATTTAAAATTGCTATTTAAAGTAAGGATTTCAACCAACTTGCTTTCTTCTTTATAACTATTATCCGTCACCTCAAATTGCAAAACAATCATTTTTATACGAAAATTATGTCTTGATAAAGGAAATTGATAAAGAAAATTAAGGAGTATTATTTTATCGTCTCAAAATAAATATTTTGAAAAAAATAATATTTCTTTTAAAAAATAAATATTACTTTTGTCCCAAAATAAATAGCCAAAAAAATAATACTATTTTTTTTTTCAAAAAATGAATATTGCTTCCTTCGTCCCAATGAATATTTTAGAAAAACATACTACTTCAATTGTCTCAATAATTAATGTTAGTGTCTTTGGAGTAACTCTTGTGAAAAACTAATTTTTTTTCAAAATGTTATAAAAAAACTAGTTTTCAGAACAATTCATCACTTTTATTTTATGACATAAATTTTTATCTAGAACCTAAATTTTGGGCGAAGGAAGTAGTATTCATTTTTTGGGCAAAAAAAAGTAGTATTATTTTTTTAGTTATTCATTTTGGGAAGAATTTAATATTCATTTTTGGAATGAACGAAATAAATTTTTAAAAGAAGTATGAACAGTATAAATCGAGATATAAATATGGGCTAGTTCGGGCAAGACCCAAATGGATTGGGCCCTAAACATAACCCATAGTAGTCTCATATACGATGAATGGAGTGGGCTTTCCCTACCTTCCTCGTACTAGTCTCCTCGTCATTTTCCCTATGTTGACATGAACATAGCAGGCATGACCTAGCCTCAATAACACCGAGGAAGGCCTCCCTCCAAGGCCGAGCAAGGCTCTCTTGACGACGAGGAGACCTCCTCGGCTGTCGAACAAACTAAGGAAATGAGCTTCCCATCCTCCTTGGCATGCTCCTAGGCCGACCTGGTCATAGCCGAGATGCCCCCACACCGGCGCACATGCAGAATTGCAGTTACTCTATCCTATTCAAATTGGGACTGTGAGCAGTTACAATTCCCCTAGGATTATAACTACCACATACAAACTTCAGGTCCAACAATGACTCATCAAGTATAATCCTCCTAGGATTGATATCTTATCTCTTAGCATTCCTATCCAACATGGATTATACAATGCTAGGCCTATAAATACAAGCCATAATTCACATATTTTGGTACGTTATCTTTTGACTCTAAACTCTTGTCAATTGATTTCTCTCTCACACAAAGCAAATACTTACTATCACGCCGGAGGGCCTTCGCCGGAAAAGCCCCGACTAAGTTTACGTGTTTGTTTTTCTTTTTCAGGCTATTCAATCATCAGGTTACAACTTACCACTGGATTTGGGCTGATCCGAACGTTTTTGGCATCATCAGTTTGGTTCCATTACCGGAAAACGATTCGAATAACCATTTAATAGCTTGAAATCTTTTGTTTTGGCCGAAAAAATACGCTGTTCACGCCTGAAAGAATTCAGCTCCGCCTGGAAATTTCGTTGGCTTGAAAATCTGATTCACCGAAATTTTTGCCTGAAGTTCGCCTGGAAATTGCTGTTTCACCGAAAAATCTGTTCGCTTGAAAATTTGGGCCGCCTGAAAATTCTGTTTGGTTGCAAAAATTCCGTTCGTTGGAAGATTCTGTTCTCATAAGAATTATGTTTGAACCACAATCCTAATTCCAATGGAAGACGGACATATTGTTAGTGTTACACATGGAGATCAGATTTTGGTGGAGGATATTCATGTTAACATGAGGACTGGTCAGCCTCTCGCCAATGGAGAGACACTTCCTCCTCCCTCACCACAGATTGACGAGCTGCCTCCCCTAGGATGACTTTGCGCCCTAGAGGACAGCCAGCCACCAAAGTTATTGTGGCAAACCCTCCTCGTCGTAAGCGAGGAAAAAGGGCTGGCAGCCAGATGACGAGGAATGCCGAGAAGGGTGCTAATGGAGCTTCCACCCAACAAATCGATCGTCGTACTCTCTTGTACCAACAAATGGAGACACTGCAACGTATTTATGAAACACAAAATGCATTATTGTGTTACAAAACAGATATGAAGGGGTGCTCTACTCATTAAACACGACCAGTAAGTCTAAATATGCCTCGAGGTCCATGACGACGAAAATGGTAACAGTTAGCTAGCTGAACGTGACTGGGGCAAGCTGTCACCTTACGATATGACGTCATGAGCTACGCCTTGTGCGGTATTACGTGTAAGTTAAAATTCATTGCAATTTTAACACCAAGGTATGAACTTCTTCTTAAAATTTAATTTTTACTGCCTTCTAAATAATTTATTCTTTTATTTAATCAAAACCTCTACTGACTTAAGCATCGGAGGGGTATTAGCGAAGCTAGCACCCAAATCCTAACATGTTTTTGTGATGCAAGATTATACGCTCCGGGACAGTGGGTAAAAAGTTTTACAAATCACATGGTGAGCTCCTTGAAAGAACGAACGTTTCTTGATAATTCTAAGGTACATGGTTCCCCACATTCTCGTAGCATCTTTGCAATGTACTTATAAGATAATGATTATAAACCGCCTGGGCACATGATTTTCACACTCGACTTAGAATAACAAATACAATTCGCCTTATCAAGGGAATCGCATTTGATATCCTAAAGTTCGAAAGATGTGAACTAAGGATTGTAGCATTGACATGTTACCTAAGGACTCCGACAAGTGACATTTCTACATGTCACCTATCACTTGGTTATAACATCGTTGCATGTTATCTTTACAACTTGATTATAACATCGTTGCATGTTATCTTTACAACTCGGTTATAACATCGTTGCATGTTATCTTCGCCAATTGGTTACAACACTTGTATGTGTTGTCTTCTGTACCTAAAACAAAAAAAGTACTCAAAGGTATAAAACATCAAAAAGCACCATTGCAGTTAAAAGTTACCAAAATACCCAAAGATGTTGGACCAACCCAACACCATCAAAAAAACTAAGCTGTTCGGACTCTTATGCGCCACTTACAAAAATTCCCGTAAAAGCATAATTGTCCTAGGGGCCAACCCCCTACTTTTAAAACCTAAATTAACGTACCAACAGAGGCACGAACAGACAAACACGAATATTAAATTGTTTTATGTTGCAGGAGCGTCACTTTCCTTACCCTCATTTTCCTTAGCAGAAGGTCCGACTTCGATCTTCTCTTCCTCCTTTCTTGCTTCATCTCTTCCAGGCACCTTGACTTCATTCGAGTTCACTTCACCTACATCAACCTCTTCACATAAAAATGCCTCCAACATTGCGACCTCTTCATCAATCTTCTAAGCCTCATGCTTTCCAGCCTCGTATTCTCTCATCATGGTGATTCTACTTTCCATCACTGATTTAGTAGCATCTGCCATGAATTGCTCTTTCGCTTCTGCCATCTCCTTGATATGTTCCATCTCCACCCTCAACATCCTTGTAGTAAAGGTATGTCAGCTCCTTCTCTATTTGTTCATTTTTTGCTTTCTCTTGTGCAACCTTCCCCTCTCCCATCTTCACCTTCTGCGTTAGGATCCTGATAAGATCCTCCTTCATTTCTACTTCCTCCGCCAAAGACCCCATAAACTTCAATACCTATAAAGCAGACCAAGGAAAGTGAACATCTAAAAGATCCTACGTAAATCAAAAGGGAAATTTTTTACCTTCTCCTTCAAACTCTCTTCTTCCACCATAATCACCGTGTTGTCAGCTTTCCTTTTTCTTGCCAGCCCTGATTATGCTATCTCCCTTGGGAAGAGGAGGTTTACCTCCCTCTAGTTTCACCCCAACCTTAGCTCTCAAATTGGCCATGATATCAGATACATCAAAACTTGCCTTTGAACGAGTTACTGTTTCATTAAAACAACATGAGTCAGAAGGATATTAAAGTCAAGCGTCATTTTTATGAAGAAAGATTATACCAGAAGACATCTTGACTGGACCAACACTGATGGAAACTCTTTCCTCCTCCCTGGAATCCTCGCCAACAAATTCAACAGGGCTTGGTTTATACTTTCGTAAAGAGTCAGGAGATAACTTCAAGATTGATTCAACATTGGCAGCAGTTCCCTCAGTAGGCGGGAACAATTCTTTTAACGACGCAACTACGCAAAAAAGGAAACAAACAGATGGTTAAAACAACAAGTCCAACAAGATGTGAAGAGGTAAGCCAATCAATAAAACAACATCTACCTTAGCGGATCCAAGCAGATGTCAACTCCTTGCCTCCTCCCTCCAAACTAGCCTTCTTCACATAGAAAAACTTGTGTTTCCACCCTCTATTAGCAGCCTCTAACCCTAAAACCAAAGGATCCCTACCTGGCCTAATCCTAAAGTTAAACCTACCATTCCCAAAAGCCCTAATGTCATATGAAAAGGCTAACTCTTCTAGACCAGCAACCAACCCCTGTTCCGATGAAATCCTATCTGATGTGTGCAAAGTACGCCAGCCAATGGGCATCAGTTGACAATAGGAGAGCTTCGTGGCCTTAAAGAAGCGGGTAATTATGGGAGAAAAGGGGAATTTTAAACCTATTGTAAAGGGATACTCATAGAAACCTACCCAATCAACGGAAAAACAGTCGGCACTCCCAGCTTCGCCTGGTACCAGAAACTCTGCGCTTGGAGGAAACGCATTGTTCCTCTTCAACGCATCAACATGGGATGCGCTGAAGTTGCACGACTCGTCATCTTTCTTTATTATAAACCCTAAGCACTTAAAACCCTTGGGAGGAGTGGCCTCAATGTCAATAACTGCCTTTCCCTTACCCATAAGCAATGGACAGAAAATAAACAGAGAAACGAAAGGGAGAATACTCACCGGAGATGAAGCAGAGATAATGACACCGGCGAAAGAGGAGCAGTTTGGCGAAATATGGTTCCCTTTTTGAAAATTTAAAATGAATTTGACAAGACCATTATGAAGCCCATAATGAGCCCAGAATCCTCGAGCATCGTGCGGGCCAACCACCTCACCACCTTCCTTTCAAGCCTGAAGCGACACCTGGCAAAATATTAAAACCCTCTGTATTCAACATGGAACGCTTCAATATTTTGGGGGCAATTGTTACGTCCTAAAAAATTCATTCAACATGTTCTGCATCTTGGACATCCATCTTGAGGTAACGTCTTGATTTACACCTTGGACTAACGCCTTGAAATTATTTGTTGTGTTTATCCTATTTTTCAGGAACAAGATTTTAATTGAATAATTCACCCATGTGACCGTTTGGACCTGGTCAAAGAGCAAACGTAACAGATTCAAACCATCAATCCAAGGATAACGGTTGGACTCCATCAACAAGGGGCGAGATTCTAGGCACAAAATCATCACGACATTCAAGTTGTTACTTTCATTACAATAACGCCTATATATTTCTCTTAGGAAGCACTCTTGTTCACGTTACACAGTTTTGCTTACTCTTACTCTGCACTTGTACTCAAAAAACTCTCAAATACTTAATAAAACTTGTTTGGTTTAGGCAGGCTTGCCAAAAGCCTCCCGAGGTTTTTCTCTTGGACAATTGCTCTAAGGGTTTCCTCATTACATCCTTTTGTTCATCTTGCTTTGAGGATCATATTTCATTTGTGCCCAAACCTCCTTGAGAAGACAAATTTACTTGTCGAAATTTGTCCAAAACAAATGGCACCTTGAGATTGTGTATAGACTATCGTTTATTGAATCAAGCAACCATAAAGAATAAATATCCTCTCCCACATATTGATGACTTGTTCAATCAACTTCAAGGTTCCGTGATTTACTCAAAGCTTGATTTGAGAAGCGGATACCATCAGTTGAAGATTAGACTGGATGACATTTCAAAGACAGCTTTCAGGACGAGATATGGTCACTATGAGTTCGTGGTTATGCCTTTCGGGTTGACTAATGCTCCGACCGTATTTATGGATATGATGAACCGGATCTTTAAGCCATACCTTGACAGATTTGTAGTGGTTTTCATTGATGATATCCTTGTTTACTCCAAATCCCGGGAAGAGCATGAGAATAATTTGAGGATTGTCTTATCCCTTCTTCGTGAGAAGCAGTTGTTCGCCAAGTTCAGTAAGTGCGAGTTTTGGCTTGAGCAGATCTCTTTCTTGGGGCACGTGGTGTCTAGTTCGGGGATATCCGTTGATCCTTCAAAAATTGAAGCCGTAGTCAATTGGAAGCAACCTTCAACTGTGACAGAGGTTCGTAGCTTTCTTGGTTTGGCGGGGTATTATAGGAGGTTTATTGAGGGTTTTTCTCGAATTGCAACTCCGTTGACAAGACTAACTCGGAAGGATGTACCTTTTATGTGGGATTCTAAATGTGAAGCAAGTTTTGTTGAGTTGAAGAAGAGGTTGACATCAGCTCCCGTTCTTACCCTTCCAGATGGTTGCGAGAATTTTGTCATCTTTAGTGACGCCTCGAAGGAAGGATTGGGATGTGTTCTAATGCAAGGTGGAAAAGTGATTGCTTATGCCTCTCGGAAGTTATCACCGGCGGAACAGAACTACCCTACCCATGACATGGAATTGGCTGCGATTGTGTTTGCGTTGCATAAGTGGAAGCACTATCTTTATGGGGCGAGATTTGAGATTTTCACCGACCACAAAAGCTTGAAGTATTTGTTTACACAGAAGGAGTTGAATAATCGGCAAAGAAGATGGTTAGAATTCTTGAAGGATTTTGATTGTGTGATTTCATATCATCTGGGGAAAGCAAATGTAGTTGCGGATGCGATTAGCCGAAAAGCTTATTTGTCAACTTTGAGTTCCCGAGAGTCAAGACATGAGTTGATATTTGCGAATGTCCAAGCCATTCCGACCTTGTATGGAGATTTAGTGGAAGCTCAACAAAGTGATCCGGAGTTGAAGAAAATTTTGGGGCAAGTGCAAGATGGAAAAGTCGGGGAATTTGCGTTGAATAGAGATGGAATTTTGACTTTCCAAGGCCGGATTTGTGTTCCTTCATCATCGGAGATCAAGAAGTGTGTGTTAGAGGATTGCCATAAATCTAAGTTTGCTATTCATCCGGGTAGTATGAAAATGTATCAAGATTTGAAATGAGGATATTGGTGGACTGGGATGAAGAGAGAGAGAGAGAGATAGCGAAATTTGTGTCTAAGTGTTTAACTTGTCAACAAGTCAAAGCCGAGCATCAGAGACCGGCGGGGCTACTTCAACCGTTAGATATTCCGGAGTGGAAATGGGAAGGGATTTCAATGGATTTTGTACCCGGGCTGCCTCCTACCGCGAAGAAGATGGATGCTATTTGGGTTATCGTGGATAGATTGACGAAGTCGTCTCATTTTCTTCCGGTGTCAACCAAGTTCTCGATGGAGAGGTTAGCTCAACTATATATGTGAGAGATTGTTATACTCCACGGAGTTCTAGTTAGTATTGTTTCTGATAGAGATCTGAGGTTCACTTCTAGATTTTGGAGGGCATTGCATGAAGCTTTGGGGTCTAAGCTGAGTTTTAGCACGGCATTTCATCCTCAAACAGATGGTCAGACCGAGAGAACCATTCAGATACTTGAGGATATGTTACGGGCTTGTGTGATGGAATTTCATTTATCTTGAGAGGATCATCTACCGTTGGTTGAGTTTTCTTACAACAACAGTTACCAATCAAGCATTGAGATGGCTCCGTATGAGTCATTGTATGGTAGAAAGTGTAGATCTCATATGTGTTGGGACGAGGTTGGTGAAGCTAAGCTTTGGGGTCCGGATTTGGTTAGAGATTCAACGGAGAAAATCAAGGTGATCCGAGATCGGTTGAAGACGGCTCAGAGTAGGCAGAAGAGCTACGTCGACAATAGAAGACGAGACTTATCCTTTCAGAATCAAGGTGATCCGAGATCGGTTGAAGACGGCTTAGAGTAGGCAGAAGAGCTACGCCGACAACAGAAGACGAGACTTATCCTTTCAGGTTGGTGACTTAGTGTTCTTGAAGATCTCTCCGAGGACTGGGATAAAAAGGTTTGGGAATAAATGGAAACTAGCTCCGAGGTTTGTCGGGCCATTTGAGATCTTAGAAAAGATTGGGGAATTGGCTTACCGTTTAGCGTTGCCTCCATCCTATTCCTTTCTTCATGACGTGTTTCATGTTTCTATGTTGAGAAAGTATTGCCACGATCCCTCCCATGTGTTGAGTTCTCCTCCCGAAGAGATTCAAGCGGATATGTCTTATGTTGAGGAACCATTGAGAATCTTGGAGTTCCAAGTTAAAGAATTGAGAACTAAGAGCATCCCGGTAGTGAAGATCTTATGGAAGAATCATACCATTGAAGAGGCTACGTGGGAGCTAGAGTCGGAGATGAGAGGAAAATACCCTTGGTTGTTTGAGCGTGCAAGTAAGTCATTCAAAATTCGGGGCGAATTTTCTTTAAGGGGGAGTGAGTGTCACGACCCAAATATTAGGCACCATTTTAGCACACGTTAAGCACGTGGGGTTCGGGTGATAGTATATCATTTTATGCATTTTATGCTATTTTTTGGTTTTATGTGTTCATTTTATGTCTTTAATGGTTTATTTGAAGTTTAGGTTGGTCATGAATTACCTTATATGAATTTAGGGTGATAATGAATTAACTTTAGTGATTTAGGATCTAAATGGAATAAAAATAAAGTGTGATAGTGAAGTTATAATAATTGAAAATTCAATAAAATGTTTATATGTGGTTGAGGTGTTAGTTGCATTGCCTTAGACTTTGGAGGAGCTTTAATGAAACCTTGCTTGTTTATCCATGGAATTAACAAAAGAAAACCTCATTTTCACTTCCTCTGTAATTCCTTCTTCTCAAAACATCCATGGAAAGCAAACCCTGAGCCTTTTCTTCCAAAAATCATATCAAGTTCAATTCCTTGTCGTTTTCAAATCCGTTCGGATATTATTGTTCGTGGCGTCAAGGGGAGCGCATCTATCCGGACAAATAATTATTTCATTTTGCACTATTTCAGTAAGTTATTATGACTTCCTTCATTTTATTGATCATTCAATGATTATAATTGTTATTGATATTTTATCAATGAGTTTTGTTATTTTTGGGATATTGTTAGTTGAGTTGGAAGGGTGGTGAATTATTTGGAGCTAGGTCTGGCAATAGTAGAGTGGTATAAGTTGAAAGATTGGTGTAAGTTGAAAATGAAGGTTGAAGTAATTGATAAATGTATGTGCATGGAGAGTTCAACCATTTTGCTTGAATTGAAATGTTGGAAAGTGATCTTGGTATGTTGTACTTGGGTGGAATTGAGTATGGGATGGTTTGGTTTCAGTTTTGGGTCATGTTTAGTACCCATTTTATGTCTCTAAAAACAGAGTAAATTGGTTTTGTCATTTGGGATTTTGGTTGCTGATGTTTGCAGCTGATTTCTAATTTCTGGGCAGAGGGCACGACTCGTGCTCTGTGGCATGAGTCGTCCCTTGAGGTGGGACTAGTCGTTCTCAACGGGGGACGACTGTATCTGAGGGGGTATACATTGGGCACGAATCGTGCCCTGCCCTGCCACCTCTGAAACATTTTTCAAGCCATAGAAACCTATTCAACCTAGTATATAATGGAACCCTCTTTAACTATGATTAAAGTAGAACACTTTAGCTACACAATGATGTCTTACTTGGTCAAAATGGAATTGTGGAAGTAGTTTAAATATTATTCGAAAAATGATTGGCAGCCTTGATTTGCAACTTAACCAAAGTGAATCAAACTTGGTAATTTGAACTTGGACCTTTATAGAGGTTATGAATTGTTGTGTATTGAACATGTAGGGATGGTTTATGATGCATTGTGCCTTACTTGATTTCATATCCATGGTTTGTGATTCAAATAGTGTATGAAATGGATGTTGCACTATTGCATTTGTTTAAACATGAGTATGAATGCCATGCTTATATTTTGTCATCCCTTTGGTGGATTTCTTTTCAAGTAACTATTATGTGCTTGAACTTGTGTTAATCAGATGATGTTTAGTGATATAACGGAATACGATCATTTATGGAAATTATTCTATAATGTGATCGGATTACGTTATACATGTGACTGTCCCCTTCTGTGGCCACAGACTGGGGTTATAGCATCTGTATTGAGCCAAAAGCCTTACAGAGTTGCTAGTATCTTATATAGTTCCCTGAAAAACGGGTCTTATAAGATGTGAATATGCCTAAGCAGTTCACAAATGAGTGGAGTTTTATCTCCCAATATTGTACGACTTATTATTCAGACGGGAAAAGGTAAACCAAGGTAATGTAAGGTGTTTACAGCTTTTCCAATGTGTTATATGCACCTTGTTATATGTTGCATCTTACTTGGCATATTGTTGCATTCATAATAGCTTATTGAGATTTATTCTCACCCTTCTCCCTTTAATGTTTTAGATCGGACTGAGACAGGAGGACCCGGCCAGTGAGGACGGGGAGGAGTTTATACACGTCTTTTGGGTTGTTGGGTATGTATATGTCTTAGATGGGTTTGTAATGTTATTTTGGTATCACTCCTTTGTTGGAGTTTGTTATATAACAACTTTTGTATAACTTTTATTTGGGATCTTTTGTAACTTAAACTTGTTGTTATCTTTCCAAGTTGTTTCAAATTTTCCTCCAAGTGGAGATGAGTAAAGTTAGTAATGGAATGGTAATGTTAAAGTTGTACTCTTTTCAAGTTAAGTCAAAAGTTTTTTTAAATTTCCAGGTGGTCTCTCTTAGTTGGGGTCTCTCCCGCTCGGGACACGTGTTAGGTTCCGGGTCGGGGTGCCCACAGGAAACCCTACCTCGGCTACTTCCTCTTTGGCCAGATTGTCCTCGTCCTGCTAGCTCTCCCTCAGCAAATGCATCTACTATGTTGGCCTACAACGAGGGACCACTCGTGCTGGTAACACTTCCTCTTCCCGTCATATCTGCATAAAACCAAGGAAACAAAAGATTATCAAAATTGTCCAAGGCACAGGAAAGACGAGGAAGAGGAAGACTATCCCTCCTCGTCGTATGGATTAAGGCCGAGGAGGGAACCTTACCCAACAATGGTGGACGCTCCAAAGGGTTCGACTTCAGATAGTACAAATTGACATGGTAAATCACCTCGGTCCATCTGTGGAACACTACGATATTGGAGGATCATGCATCTACCCGGTCAATCCTCAACTTACTTGGGTAACGTATGTCTTCCCTAGGGCATCTTTACCTCGTCAACATTTCACCAATTTTCATCAAGTTCACCAACAGCCACGGGCCATCATATCATCGATAAACCCTAAGGTTTCTAATATGGTAATCGTAGATGACATTGGGGGTATTACTCCAAGTTCTGGCCATTTCTAAAGAAGGACGAAGGGACAAGAAAGTTCAAGAAAGGGATCAAGAACAAAAACTCAGAAAAGGTTCAAACACTCATCAATGGAGGTTTTCTCGAACAAACCCACCAAGAGCCCAGAAAAGTTCAAATAAAATGCAGTAAACAGAGAAAATTAAGATCAGTGAAGAAGTAATACCTTAAAATCAAAGTATTGATGAAGGAATGAACACCAAATCAAAGAACGAAGCACGGATCTGGACAAGAACTCAAGAACACGAAGAACAATTTAAATCTTGCTATTTCGCTCTCAAATGCAAAGGGTGAATAAAGAGTAAAATTGTTTTGGGGCTTTGTTTTTATACCCACTCACGAAACGGGTGTGGGTTGAATTCCGGGTAAAGGCGCCGTCTTTTCCAAGCATTTAATGCCATGGTGGAGTTCCAAGACGTGTCAGACATCGTACACCACGCCCCATCATTGCACTAGTAATTGGCGGATATTGAAGCGACCCTTACCACGTTGATGCCTGTTCGTATTCGTTTAAAGACGAGGTAGAGCACTACTTATTCCTCAGCATAGCCGAGCTAGGAAGTCGGGGGCCACTGAACGGTATAAACCGAGGTACGAATATGGGTTAGTCCGGGCAAGGCCCAAATGGATTGGACCCTAAACATAATCCATACAAGTCTCATATACGATGAAGGGAGTGGGCTTTCCCTACCTTCCTCGTACTTGATTTCTCGTCATTTCCCCTATGTTGGCATGAACATAGCAGGCGTATAATGACCTAGGCCCAATAACACCGAGGAAGGTCTTCCTCCAAGGCCGAGCAAGGCTCCCTTGACGACGAGGAGACCTCCTCGGCTGTCGAAGAAACTAAGGAAATGGGCTTCCCATCCTCCTCAGCATCTCTTCCTCGGCATCCACCTAGGCCGGCCTGGTCATAGCCGAGATGCCCCCACACCGGCGCACATGCAGAATTGCAGTTACTCTATCTTATTCAAATTGAGACTGTGAGCAGTTATAATTCTCCTAGGATTAAGAGTACCTTATACAAACTTCAGGTCCAACAATGACTCATCAAGTATAATCCTCCTAGTATTGTTATCTTTTCTCTTAGCATTCCTATCCAACATGGATTATACAATGCTAGGCCTATAAATACAAGCCATAATTCACATATTTTGGTATGTTATCTTCTGACTCTAAACTCTTTTCAATTGATTTCTCTCTTTCACAAAGCAAATACTTACTCTCATGCCGGAGGGCCTTCGCCAGAGAAGCCCCGGCTAAGTTTACGTGTTTGTTCATCTTTTTCAAGCTATTCAATCGCCAGATTACAATCTACCGCCGGATTTGGGCTGATGCGAACGTTTTTGGCATCATCAAAGTAGATTGTTTTTCATAATATTTATTTTGAGACGGAAAAAATAATACTCCCTCTTAATTTTCTTTATCAAGAAATAATTTTCGTATCAAAAATGGTTATTTTGCAATTTGAGGTGGGACGAAAAATAAATATTTAGAATACTATTTCATTCGTGTCAAAAATTAATGTTAGTGTCTTCATCACAAAATAAATAATTTTATTTATTATTATTTTAGGATAAAGAAATTTTTATCGAGAACATGTATTTTGGGCGAAGGAAATAGTATTCATTTTTTGGGAAAAAAAAAAGTAGCATTAGCTTTTTAGTTATTAATTTTGGAAATAAGCTAATATTCATTTTTGGAATGAAGGAATTTTTTTAAGGAAGTAGAATTTTTTTCATAATATTTATTTTGAGACGGAAAAATTAATACTCCCTCTTATTTTCTTTAGCAAGAAATAATATTTGTATCAAAAACAAATGTTTTGCGATTTGAAGTTTTACAATTTGGGGTGGGACGAAGAAAAAATATTTTTGTAATCACCTACTTGCTTTGAAATCGCTACTTCAAGTAATGGTTTTAAATTTAATATTTTCTTTATTTGAAAATTCTCATAAAAATTATAATAAAATTGAGAAAATTTAAATTTGTTACTAGGAGTAGCGAGTTTGAGCAATAAAAATATAAACTGCGAGTTTTAAAAAAATAATTATTTTGACAAATAATTTGGAAGAGTTGACATTTTAAGAAATATTTTTTTAAAAGAAGAACTATTTTAGAAAAAAAAAAAAAAACTGTAGGATGGTATGTATTTATTTCTGTATAAACTGGAGTAGGAAATTGCAATAAATAATATTTTGGTCTCTAAAATTAAGCATTTTTAAAAATTATATTTGTCCCACATGAACATTCTCTTATGCACTTGTACTCTTAAGACCGTGTACAATGGGTTAGTTGAATGAAGAATGAAATGAGTTTCATTCAACTCATTCACTACAATGGAGGGATTAACCCGGGTTGAATGTATTGGCTAGATGAAATGTTTCATTTAGCTGAAAAATTTTCTTTTTTTTTTTTTTTTTTAATATTCAACACGTGTTAGCTTCTTATTGGTCAGTTGAATTTTGGAAATTTTTTTTTATCCCAAATCTTTGAGCTGAATTATAACCTAGTAAATTAATTTTTTTTTAATTTTTTTTTCACCATAATTCATCATTTTTTTCCCCCTACAAATTGATATAAGTTTCATTTGATTTTGACACAAAAAAAAAAACACTCATTTTTCAATTTGAGCTTAATTATCACCTAGTAAATTAATTTTTTTTTAATTTTTTTTTCACCAAAATTCATCATTTTTTTTTCCCTACAAATTGATATAAGTTTCATTTGATTTGGACATAAAAAAAAAAAACACTCAAAGTGGTGGGGTATAGGATGATGAGTTGAAGGGAGTTGAAATTTAATTTAAGTTAGTTATTGTAGGGGGTTAGATGAAATGGGTAGATGAAATATTAGGTGGATGAGAAAAAGTGTAAAAAGTGTTAGATAAAATGGGAAGGTGGTATGAAACCATTGTACGTAGTCTAACATGGCTTTCTTTAATAGTTTGTCCTTCACTATATCCCCATCCATGTCAGCCGTTTTTTATTTAGGAAATTTGCCTCATAAATTTCTTTTGAAACAAATCATTTTTCACTAAGTTTTTTATTGTATTAAAATAATCGAGAAGTTATTTTTACAAGTGAACTTTCAATTTTTCCCTCACAACATTCTGAAAATATAATACAACATTCTGAAAATATAATACAACATTTTGATTTTTTTTTTTTGAGAATATAATACAACACTCTGAAAATATAATACAACATTCTGAATATAATACAACATTCTGAAAATATAATACAACATTCTGATTTTTAAATTTTTTTTAAATTTTTTTTTGAAAATATAATACAACATTCTGGAAATATAATACAACATTCTGAATATAATACAACATTCTGAAAATATAATACAACATTCTGATTTTTTTTATTTAATTTTTTTTTTGTATTTAATTTTTTTAAATTTTTTTTTATTATTAATTTTTTTTAATTTTTTTTTTTTTGAAAATATAATACAACATTTTTGAAAACGTTGAAATCGACAATTTGATTGGATTAACTGAAGCAGATTTAAAAAGGGTATTTTTGTCCAATTGGGACAAAATAATAACGCATATGACTAGAGAAACTTACCGGACAACGATTTGTTAAAAAGGAACTTAGCGTTCAATGTCTCTTTTATTTATTTTCAAGGGATTTTAAGAGGAGTCGGTCTGGGGAGAAACGCGTTTCTCCGTGTTTCTGAAGAAACGGGGCTTGTTTTGTCGCGCGACATAATAAGCCAGTTTCTGGATATACTTTCATCGAACTACGGATATCCGGAAGCTTTGGAAAGGATATCCAGAAGCTTTGGAAAGGATATCAGAACCAAATATTTTCTGGATATCGCTTTCCAAAGCTTTCTGGATATCCGAACATTGAATATGGATATCCGAAGCTTTGGAAAGGATAAAAAAAATATTTGGTTTACGGATATCCTTTCCAAAGCTACTGATATCCTAACTTACGAATATCGAAGGCTTTGGAAAGGATATCCAGGTTGTGGTGGCTAAGTATGTCGCGCGACAAAGCAATGCGTTCTCCGTAGCGACGGAGAAACGCGTTCTATAAATTTTTGTGTTTTAAGAGACCATTGTCTATGATTGGCGCGTATGTGAAAATTCATTTTGTAACTCGTGGAATGAAGTTGTTATTCAGGCTGTAATTTTATTTGGAAAGTTTTGATATTGATAGATAGATTCGTAACATAACATCTATTAAATCCAATCCATCTTATCCGACCACAGCTGCCGTTGGAAACTTGGGCATCATATATTCGCCTATTTCATACTAATAGTATTAAAATTGAGAGAAAAATCAATATTTAGTAATATGAAAAAAATAACTTAAGAATTTGATATTACAATGCATCAATATATTATTATATCTGGGGGCAATGTCAATACAAAATATACATTATATTCAATGTATATTGCCAAAATCTAGGGAGAAACGCGTTTCTCTATAAGTTATGGAGAAACGGGTATCCAAAATTTTTTGAAAGGATATCCAGAAATTTTGTATTGGTCATGACCTTTTGAAAGAATATCCAGAACCTTTTGAAAGGCTTCTGGATATCAATATTAAATGTTGGTCATGACCTTTTGAAAGGATATCCAGAACCTTTTGAAAGGATATCCAGAACCTTTTGAAAGACTTCTGGATATCAATATTAAATGTTCTGGATATCCAGAACTCTTTGAAAGTGATATCCAGAATCTATTTAAGTTGATATCGAGAAAGTTGATATGTGTTGGTCCCATTCTAACATAACTTCTGGATATCATAATTAAAGGGTTCTGGATATCCAGAACCTTTGAGACTGATATCCAGAACCTTTGAAAAAATACGTTTCTCCATAACTTATGAAGAAACGCGTTTCTCCGGAGACCTACTCATTTATATTTTGTCTTGGCATTGCCCCCATATATAGTAATGTATTGGTGCACTGTATTATCAAATTCTTGTGATGGTTTATACAACTGTACAAATGCAATCAATAAGATTTAAACATGTTTACTCTACATTAACAACACTCTCTCGTGTATATATATAGCATATCCTCTATCAAAAACACACATATCTTTATTATTGCTAGGGTTTTAGAAATGCCCCTCATAGCATCTACTAGGCGCCCTTGCCCTTTTCTTGACACGATTTGTGGCTATCTATTGTGTATCTTATATCTCTCTGTCAATCACATTATGGCTAGGGTTGTAGGAATGCCCCTTATGACATTTTCTAGGCCCTCTTGCCCTCTCATTACGCTATTTGTGGCTATCTATTGTGTATCCTAGCTCTATCCGTCAAACACATCAAATTATGGCTGAAATTATGTTTATATAGGTGTAGGAGAAGCTATAAAGATTTTCTTACAAAAAAGAATCCGTTATAAATAAGAAAACCAAATATGGACTGAAAACGGCTTATAACGACCGTGTTTTATATCGTAAACGACCGTTTCAATAAAATCCTCTAGTAACACAACCATGCTCATTAACTATCACGACCATGTTAGACTTCTTTTGCCGATTTGCTTACTTTCTCTCCTTCTTAAACATTTTTATCTTGACTCTAACTTTCACGTTATTTAAACTACTTCTCCTACTTTGTTTTCATGTTGGTTTAGACCGTATAACCGAACAGGTGCAATTGTGTAGGGGTGGAAATGGTTTGGTTCAAACCGCGGTTTGGAGTCGAACCGAGCCAAACCGTGTGGTTTGGTTCGGTTTTTAGGCATAAGTGGTTTAGCTCGGTTTGAGAAATTAACAAACCATATGGTTTAGCTCAGCTTGAAGTTTGGCACTCCTAAATCGAACCAAGCCAAACCGAGCTAAACCGTTTAAGACCGAACCGCGGTTTGAACTGTGAAACCGAACCATTATGTTTACATTTAATGTGCGGCTGCAAGAATTATAGTAGGGTTTTACTTGATAGCTCTAAGATTGTTTAAGATTGTTGTTTGGTAATTGATACTTTAAGATTGTTGTTTGGTAATTGATATTTAAGATTGTTGTTTGTAATTTTCATATGGCATGTTTTGTATTCTACTTTAAAGATTGTTCTATGATTGTTGTTGGTGATTGATATTTCGTACTTTAATTTCAAAGCAATAAAGTTATGCTTGTATTTATTCTATATACTTATTTATATTCATTAGTCATAAAATGGTTAACAAAAAAATTATGGTTTGAAATGCGGTTTGGACCGTGGTCTAGATCGCGGTTTGGATGGTGGTCTGAACCGCAAAATCAAATCACAAATCAAATCGCGGTTTAGACGGAACCAAATCGAACCATAGCGGTTCGGTTTAGCTGGGTCTGAATTTTTTTATGGTTTAGCTCGGTTTGAAATTTCTCCAAACCGATGCTAGCGATTTGACTTCTAAATTTGTCCAAACCGAGCTAAACCGAACCATTTCCACCCCTACAATTGTGCAATATACACTCTTTTTGTCCCATATTAAAATTTAAAAATTTTCAAAATGTTATCTCATTATTTTAAGGTTCAAAATCTCATAATTGAATTTTTTTATTACTTTTTTTTATTATGGGTCTCAAATGTTATAATCACAACAATTATTTACTTATTATTCGCTACTGCATTTTCTATCTTCTATTTAATTATTTACAATCACAACACATTATATTTTATTATATACTCCCTTTGTCCCATTAATAACTTCACTTTTTGCTAAAACGGATATCCCGTTTAAAGCTTCACCTTTCCTAAAATGACAAAGAATCGTCACTATTCCACCCACTCATTTTCTCTCCTATTTTACTATTAAACTCACAACATTTTTTAAATTTATTATTTCTTCTACTCACCAATTTCTTTAATATGCGTGTCGAAGCCAAAATGGTGAATTTATTATTGGAACCGAGGGAGTATTTTTTATTTTCATATTCAACCCATAAACCTTAAAATGAGATGGGAATAGTATTTATCATGCCAATTTTTTTCTCCAAGTAGACCAACTCTTTAAATATCATCACGGCAAACCCTGTCAATATCTCTTGTATGGCCAAAAATGGTACCTTTTCTATATCTTCACAAGCAATAATTCTCGAGGAATATACCCCTCACAAAAAGAAAGAAGCTCAATTATCACTCATGCCCACTATCTTGGAGTGGGGAGCTAAATGATGGGCGTTTCCACTCAAAATAACTGTTACTTTAAATATTGGAGTAAGGACCCTAAGGCCCACTTTCCAAATCAATATCCCATTTTAACCCATATGAGATTAAAATTCCTAATAAACCCAAAGGCCCATTACTCTCAAACGGCGTTAATAGATGGAGCGGCGTTAATTGGCTAAAATCTCGCCGGATCCGTGATTTCTGGTACTATAGTCGTAATCCAATCCTCAATTCCGGCCAAAATCAAACACAAATCCACGCGAGGGAGGTAATCGGCGAAGAGATTGAAGATCGCCTCTGATAACATCCGACCTAGAATTTCGTTATACCGATTTTGTAAGGTAAGTTTTAATTTTTTTTTTTTTTAATTGGAATTCGTTTTTGAAAGTTTTCATCAATTCATATAAGATGTTGTTGACAGTGTTCATCAATTCATAGCAATTGTTGTGTGAAAAAATTTGTTACGAGACACTTGATTTGTCCGATAACAAATGGTATCGGACCTTTCAATGGCATTTTGATTTCGATTGTTGATGTCTTATGTGATCTGTAACAGGTCTTATATCAGTTGCTATAGGATCTGATCTAGTGTTTATATGATTCTGAGTTTACATGCTTCATTTTGTTTTAGATTATTTATGTGGCAGATGACCTGTTCCAGGTCCTATACTATTTGTTATAGGAGATGTTATAGTGTGCATTTCATTGTTTGATTAGAAGATAATTTGATTCAGTTTGATTGTTTGAGTATGTGTTATATGCCTTGTAATAAGTCCTATACTCCTTAATAAAGGATCTCGTTGAAGTGTTCATACGATTTTGAGACAAATTTCTTCATTATATTTTTTATTATTAATGTGACAGAGGACCTGTTAAAAGTCCTATAGCATTTGCTATATGACCTGCTCTATTTTGCTTTTTGATTTGGATTTGAATTGATTTATATTGCATATGACCTGTTATCGTGTTCATATTATTTTGAGGGACGAATAGAGGAGATGATTTATGTTGCAGATGATTTATGTTGCTATAAGACCTGGATAAGTATTGATCCATTAACAATTGTTCAGTCCTATATCCTTTGTTATATGACCTGTTATAGAATGCATTTTGTTTGTCTAATGTTTAAGTTGCATATGACTGTTTTAGGTCCTATATCCTTTGTTATAAGACTGCCTGTGTACTATATTCTTTGTTATAGGACCTATTATATGTTGCATATGACTGCTTCAGTCCTATATCCTTTGTTATAGGACTTGTTATAGTTTCCTATACATCTTGCTAAAGGACCTCGCTCTATTTTGTTTTTTGATTTGGTTGTGCTATGATACAAGAACATTTGATATATAAAATGATTTATATCATTATATATGAATTGTACTTTTTGTGGCTTATGTTTTATTTTTTGTTTTTGTATGAAAAGGTGGAAAACTACGATGTCTGCAAATAAGAGAATGACCCGTATGAATACAGAAAAACAATTGAAGATGAAACAGCTTAAATCAGATGTTACACTCGTCCTAAAGATAGGAGAATTGTACGTTACTCACCAAAGAAAACGGCAGAATCAAAAAAAACAAAAGCAAAAGGAACATCTAAAAGTGCAAAGGGACTCACTTGGATCCCTTGTTTCGCATCTAACCTCCATTCTATATCATCTATCTTGACAGAGGTTGATTTAAGGGAATCTCATTTAAACAAAGTTGAAGATATCACCTTTCTTCAACCTATTCAATTCTATAAACTCAAACAAAGATGTTAACTTGAGGAAGATGGACTCAACAATAGAAGATTTGATCAAATGCTACAAGCCGAAGGAAAGGAAATTTTTGCTGGGCAAAGTTTTGGTTGGGTTGACTGCAAGTGATGTAACATCTATATTTGGTGTTGTTTACGGAAGTGAATTGATAGATATGAAGAAAAAAAGGGATAGGCACTCACTTGGGATAGTTGAGAGGCTATTCCCAAACTCGTAAAGCAAATGAAATAACCATGAAAAAAGTGAAGGAAAACTTGAGAAGGCCGGTCAAGAGTGAAAGAGAAGTTGATATAGGAGACGTTGTGAGATTGCCGAATCTCATAGCATTGGGGTCTGTTTTCTTTGCTTCAAAGGGTGAGGTAATGTCTCCGGGTTTCTTTATTATGTGGATGATTTGGAAAGAATGAAGAGCTATGATTGGTCAAGCGCGATTGTAGATAACTTGCTTCAGCCTTTAGATGAGAAATATAAATCACCGATCCTCGTTGTTGGATGTGTATCAATCTTACCGGTAATAACATTTTAAATTTATATCTCTAATTTTATTTTAGTTACTATTATTTACTATAAGTTAGGTCCTATATGATCGATCATATTTCTCTTTATTTTGTAAATGTAGTATTGGTTTAACGAGCACACAAAGGTGATGAATGCAACAAGAAACTTGCTTCCAAGGTGTATGAAGTGGGAAGTATCAAAGAAAATTGCCAATTTCAAGGATTTTATCAAAAACTTGAGAAGTGATCAGTGTATAAAACACCATGACGATGTTATGTAATAAATTGTTTAGTATTCTCATATCCTATACCGGTTTCTATAGGACAATTCATAGTGTTGATATCGCTTGATATAGGACTCCGCTCTATTTTGCATTGAATGGTCCTATATCAACCGATATAGGACCATTCAAATTCTTATAAAATTGGTATATGATTTTTTTGAGGTCCTATATCACTTGATATATGACCATGCAATGGACCTTTTAGCTGCGAATATGAGTTTGTTAAGTCCTATACTAGTTGATATAGGACCCTTCATAGTGTTGTCATGTCCTATACCAGTTCCTATACCATTTGCTATATGACCATTGAATTGTTTATATTATGTTCTCAGGTCCTATAGCATTTGCTATATGACCATTCAATGGTGTTATAGCAAATGTATGGGGTGTTAGTAATTCTTATAATACATGTATTCATTTCTTATATGTTCGAGTTGAAGAGCTAGCATTGACAGATGAAGAGAAGTTGTTGTTGATGGATAAACCAAATGAGGATGGAAAAGATAATGATTTTGAAATGTCTGTGGAAAATCCTGGTACTGGAAAAAGGATTGGGGGAGAGGATGAAGGAGGAGGTACGAATCTTCAAGATTTAATGGATAATTTTGAATTAATTTTGGGGACCAATCTGACACCTACTGATAAAGGTCAGGGGAGTGGGACAAATGAATTGATTGAGTTGAGGAGTGAAAATGAAAGTTTGAAGCTGGAGAAAGCTAAGTTGCTGGAAAAGATTAAGGAGTTTGAACTGAAAACAAACAACGCGATTGAAGAGGGACATGTTTTTTTGGCTGCTGAGGTTGAGATGAGGAGAACTTTTGACGACGCGCTTAAAGTAAAGGACAGAGAGATTGAGAAACTTAAAAGTTTGCTAGAGGAGAAAGACAGAGAAATAAAAATTTTGGAGGAAAAATTGGCTGAAAAAGACACGGACAAGCTTTGCAAAAAAAACCAAAATGCGATGAAGAAAAGGGTATGGACATTGTGGCTGTGAGGGATCAGGACAAGAAAATTGATACTATTGGATCAATGGAAAGAAGAGTAAAGGAGAGAGGGATAAGAGGAAGAGGAAGGTGGATCCCGATTACACGTATGACGGAAAGAAGAAAAGGCCATGTGTTTCAAACATGGAGGGAAAGAAGAAAAAGAAAAAGAAGAATTGGTTGGGAGTAAAAGTGTTTTAGATGTTGATGAATTGGAAGACGTAAATGTTTTCTTACCAACATTTAATGAGAACTTTAGTCTCACAACCAAGTCAATGGATGATGACACAAAGAGAAAATTTACTGATTTATGCGTAAAACTCGCGCGTCCGTAAGTACCACTTTTATCAAATATTGTTTTCATTTATTAAAAATTTTGATGATAATAGAAATGTATTTTTTTTTTTGTGTGTTTCCAAAGTGATAGTGTATGGTACATTTCGGGATTGCATGTGGCGATGTGGCAACCTGTGGGAATTGGCTCATGATATGATGACCGAAGCCGCGGTACAAACATTTTTTATCCCCGAACTATTTTGCATGAATGCTCTAATTTTGCTTTTTGATTTGGATGTGCCTTGTTTGGTTTTTGCTTATAAAATTTGCTATAGGACCTGTTCTACCGTTAATATGCTTCGAGTTAACATGCTTCATTTTGTTTGCAATTATTTATGTGACATAGGACTGCTCCAGGTCCTATAACATATGCTATAGGACCTCTTATATATTGTTTCCAATTCACTCTTCAATTCACTCTTATAACATATGCTTCGAGTTGACATATGCTTCATTTTGTTTGCAATTCACTCTTATAACATATGTTATAGTCCTATAACATATGCTATAGGACCTGCTCCAGTCATTTAACATATGCTATAGGACCTCTTTTATATTGTTAACATGCTTCATTTTGTTTGCTTTTTGATTAGTTTAGAATTATGGTCCTTTGGTACACTTTGATTGTTTCTTTGCTTCTCTACTTCCTCTGTAATTTGTACATAGCTTTTGCTTCCATGTTGGCGCGTTGCTTGAATTTATAAAAAGAACTTGGTAGTTGTTGCAAGCATGCAATTTTGCAGGTAAAGGATCACTTTAGGGGAATCATGTTGAGATTATGAGTGGAGTGACTGATAAACATTGTGTACAGGAAGTTCAATTGGTATGTCGTGGTGTAGCCAATGAAAGGGTTATAGATTCATCTATTTGAATTAAGTTGTCAACATAATAATTGTATCCATATGCCTTGTATTTCATACATTCTGACTTGGTTTCATAAACATCTCCCATATAGTACATATTTTATATATGAATCTACAAATTTATAAGGGATATGGACCATGATTATGTGAGGTTGTTACAAAAGTCTGATGTAGGTATGAAATCATTGTTAAAGGTTTTACAGAAATGATATGTTGTGCATTTGATACCTAAATCAAACTTTTGTTTGCAATTATTTATGTGACATAGGACCTGTTTCAGGTCCTATAACATATGCTATAGGACCTGTTATAGTGTGCAATTATTTATGTGACATAAGACATGTTCCAGGTCTTATAATCTTTGCTATAAGACCTGCTATTTTTTGCTTTTTTATTTGGATGTGCATTAATATAGGTCCTATAACTTTTGCTATAAGACCTGAACAAGTATTGATCCAAGAACAATTGTTGTATTATTAATGGAATTTTAGGTAATGGATGCTTATCTAAACATTTTGAGGGACAAATACAAGAAACTCCCCCCTCCATCTGGTGGACGACAAAGGTCAAAAGTTAATTTTGTATCAAGTTTTGCTACCGTAAGTCTTATTTATTGATTGAATAGATACTTACACCTCACATTTTTTTTTTATTAAAGTTAATTATCATCTTTATGCTTACATTTAAAATTTATTTGTTTCAAGCAATGGTTGAAGGACAAGAACTCGTGAGAAATACGTAAAGGAATAAACGAGGTCATCAAACAATTTGCGGATGATGAAACAATTTATATATTGTTTCCAATTCACTCTTCAAGGAATGATCGTGGTGTCGTGTGTAACGATCATTGGACATTGCTAGTGCTTGACACCGAAAATGGGGAGTACAAATTTTACAACTCCATGAAGAGGATAAAAGGAAAAGACTACTATGCAACACACGGAAAACTAATGGTAATATTTTATATATGAGCTGTAATATGTTGGGTATATTGTTACAAGGACATATAGCAACTGCTATAGGACCTTTAAAATGCTTTCTAGCTTTGTATATGACGGTGCCAGGTCATATACCAACCGCTATAGGACCATTCAAAATTCTATTTTTAAATTTTTTGAATTCTCGATAACCCGTTGTTTGATTTCACGTATAATAATTGATTGCTTTTTTCTATTTCGGTTTGATCATGTCGTGGCTTTGTACAAACGAATAGAGGAGACTCAAAAGGACGTGGATACTTTCATAGACTTGAAACGCGGAGACATTCCACAACAGCGAGATGATAGTTTGGATTGTGGAATAATCGTCCTGATGGAAGCAGAGGAGATGTTTGATAAAGGAGTTATTAGCAAGACGTATGAAGCCGATGCTGTCTCTAAGTATAGGGTGAAAATGATACAAGACATTTTAGCAAGTCCACATTGTCCTCATCATTAGTAAATTAAACATCTTATTTTCTTTTTGGATGGAATGATAAAAATTGGTGGTTGTTGAACAGTTTACTTTTATATTTGATATATGTTGGATAAATATATTCCAAAAATTTTTAAGGTCTCATAGTGGGTTTTTGCTTATAAAATTTGCTATAATACCTGTTATACTGATAATATGCTTCTTTATAAATTCTTTATTGAGCTCTGGTGCAATGGCGGTCGCCCATGATGGGTGTGGGCGGTCGCACATTACGACAGCTACTTCTATCTTCAGAAAATATCACACCTGGGCGGTCGCCAATCTTAACATGTGCGGTCGCCCACTCCAACAGAGGTTTCAAGGCTTGGTAATCTCTCTAATAGCTATGTATATGATGTTGGCAGGTCATATAGCAATTGCTATAGGACCAAAATAGCCCAAGAAAGTGCCAAAATATCCCTAATTAAGATAAATCAAAACATCAGCAATGAAACATAAAACGGAATAAGGAATAATTGCAATTTGACAGTGAGGCGTGCGCCTGGATGAGTTCATGCGGCCGCCGCCGACCGTGGCTAGCCGATCCTTCAGCCTTGGTGAGGCGAGCGCCGGCTCGTGGGATGCGGCCACCCGGGAAGGCCGAGAGTTGAAGCTGCTCTGGGTGCTGAGTGGGGGCGGGGCGCACAGGGACTTATGGGGCGGCCGCACAGGCTGCATGCATTCTTTGGAACACAATATTGAGCTACATCAATGGTCCTATAGCAAATGGTATAGGACCTTTCAAAGGCATTATTGCTTTGTATATGATGTTGGGAGGTCCTATACCAATTGCTATAAGACCAATTAAAGGGCTAATAGCTATGTATATGATGTCATGTGTCTTATACCAATTGCTATAGGACCAAATAAAGGGCTTATAGAGTTTTGTATGATATTGTCATGTCCTATACCAATTGGTATAGGACCAATTAGAGGCCTGTTACTACAGGAATAAGCCTGTTACATTTCCTTCATACGTAGGTATAAAAAAAACAATTAACAACAAATATTTTAGAATATCGAAAAAATCAATTAACCAAAATTCTGAAATTAAAATGATTGTATAACATTGTAATGAACACGTGTGTAATGTCAAATAGGACGTTTAAAGAATTAAATTAATAATTATTTTACTAAGAAAACAATGACTCAACTAAAAGTAATTTGCAATGGCTCCTTGCATGATCTTTTATTATGATAACCTTCTTTTCCGCATCGACGACATTTCATCTTCCTCTTTGTACCTTCTCCTCTAGAAATGTAGCGATTTTTCCTTGGCCTACCGGGGGGGCGTTTTGTTTCAGGAGGAAGAACCAAGGATTCCCCATCAACTACAGGAGGACATAATGTAGAAATAGCTGGAATTGACAGAGCATAAGATTCCTGTAATTCCTTACCTTGAAATAATCTTGAATGAAGGAAGAAGAATTGTTCTTAAACTCCGCCGAAGACGGATATGGAATGAACACACGGAAATCCATTCTGCCGCCACAACCCACATGAACATGTGTATTCCCGTATGTCGACAACCATAGAAGGATCTGAATGAACTTCAAATACATATTCATCGCAAGCATGAATTATCCATGACCTTCCTTTGTCCGCACATTCCAAGTATACCTTACGGATGGATGGACACAACACATTTGCCCATGAATTTGATTCTTGTTTACGTTTGCACATTCTTGACATAATCTTCAAACGTATTAATCTTTGTCAATCAACTCTACAACAGGGAGAGATTTATACTCCTTTATCATGCATTAAATGACTCACCGCATTTGAGTACAATTCTCCATAACGATTACCTCCAAAATAAGCAACAGATAGTTTTCTTTCGGAAGATTGTTGAAAAACTCGTACACCTTCGTACTCACCCTCATTTATGATTTCGTCCCGTAAGAATGCGAAAGTGCTCGGGTGTTGGAGCTTTTGAAAGCTTAGAAAATTTGTGAAGAATATTGGACCGCACCTCCTTCGATAACCCACCAAGTTTATTTCGAAGGTTGTTTTTTAAATGGAACATGCGTAATGAATGGTGTGAAAACGGCATAACCTCATGAACCGAAGTAATGATACCACGATGACGATCCGAAACAAATGTCACTCCTCGCTCGCTTATGTAAGGACGGAGATTTTGGAGAAACCACGTCCAATTTTCGGTATCCTCCGATCCAACCACAAAGAAAAGCAACATGGAATAGGCCTACAACCAAAACAATTCATAAAAAATTAATTTGACATCATAAAATATGAATAAAAATAAAAACCAATATACAAAATGTTAAAACATAAATAAGTTGTCTCATATCACATGGTCTAAGACATTTGATTTGACATATAGCAAGTGATAAAGGACACGGAAACATCATAAACAAATCTATAAAGACATTTGAATTGTCCTATATCAAATAATATAGGACCCGCCAACGTAATATACAAAACTATAAGACCTTTGAATGGTCTTATAGCAAGTGGTATAGACCTCGGCACTTCATATATAAAGCTATAAGATCTTTGAATGGTCTTATAAAGCAATTGGTATAGAACCCGTTAACTACATATATAAAGCTATCGCACTATCAAGAATCCTATATCAATTAGTATAGGTACTCATATAATCATATACATATGTTATAAGACCTCTGAATGAACCTATATCAACTGGAACATATAAAAAAAAAAAAATTAAAAGCATTAATAATAAAATTCTCATACCATTATCTCCATCTTTCGCTGTTGCTGCAAGTAGGGTACCCCGAAAAATTCCAGTCAAAAATGTTGCATCCAAAAATAACAAGGGACGACAAAACTTAAATCCCCGCAAACATGCCCCAAATGCAAAAAGCAACGCTGAAACGAGAAGTCACAGGATCGGACTCAAACTTCACACAACCATCTCGGATCCACCTCCCTAATTTTATACGTATATGCTTTAAGCTTATTATACGCAAACTTTGCCTCACCAAAAATAATGTTTTTCGCCTTCTCAACTGCTCTCCAAACAACCTTGTAATGAACAGTGAGGCCATACTCTGTTAGCAACGACTTTACAAGAGAAGCAGGACTAACATTTGGATCATCTCTAACCTTATCACGGATAACACTGGAAAGAACATCACATCCCATCCTTTGCCCAAAATCACAACTAATCGCATCCTTGCATATATGATCGGGGATATATTTCCTTATGTAGAAATATCCACCGCATTTTCAATTGAGGCATGTATCTTCCATGGACAACCTTTTGATTCTTTGTATGAGCATACGGCCGTAATACGAGTAGGTTCATTTTTCACATAGTTGAAATCAAACCCCACTTCCGTTGCAAACTTACACAATGCATTCCCTAAATTCACCAGAGCCACCTTCAAATATCTCGGCCAATATTTTGTATTGCGTCCGCCCATTCCGCACTTCTCATTCTCTTTTCTTTGTGGATAGAAGAATTTAACATTATCATCATTTCTACTACTACGCCTTCGCATAATGTGGAAAATGAATTCTCGAATGAATCACCGACATTACTAACACATATACTCAAATCATTCACATTTATTTCTAGTAGATCAATATTACTACGAGCAATCATAACACCCATACGAGATGAAATCTTGCTCACTAGACAACATGCACGACCTTTTCTCACCTAACGAGATATGACATCGAGATTGTCTCCTTTTTCAAAGCTGTTCCATCCGTTGCAACTAAATTCAACAATAGATTCATAAGAATCAAATTGATCAAACCTAGTAACAACCGAAAATCTTCCATAATTCAACATCAACATCACATTAGACTCCATTGAAGGTAAAGTTATTTTATCTCAGAATAAATTCAATCAAAAAATTCATCACAACCTCAAAATTACGAAGAAAAAACAAATGAAAATTAATACAAAATATAAAACTGAATTCAATCAAGATCATAATTCGGATGTAATACCTTTTTTCCGGATTGATTGAATTGGATGAAAGGATTGCAATTTCAAAATTCTTCAATAGCGATCCTTAAGAAACGGCATGGATTAAGCGATCGAAAGATTTGATGTTAACGGCGCCGTGAATGTATTTGACCGGTATATGGTATTTTGGGGTTTAAAGGGATTTTGATTTGGAATATAAAAGGGAGTTGTCTTTTTTAATTTGGGTTGGGTTTTTTTGGGTTATGATTTGAGAAATGTGGGTAAAGAGGAATTTTTCCTTAAATATTTGATTTTTATTTTATTTTGTGATAAAAATTATTCAAATTTCTATTATACTCCACATTAAAACTTATTTCAATTATTTATTGATTTGTTGTGTTAAATAATATACTCCCTTCGTCCCAGTAAATGCTTCATCCTTTTGACCCGGCACGTAAATTAAGAAAATGGGTAGGAAGAAAAAATATTGTGAGTGTAATTTGAAAATAGGAGAGAGAATTAGTGAAGAAATAGTAAATTTAAAAAATGTTATGAGTGTAATAATGAATGGGTGCTACTATTTGCACATTTTTTTTATTAAAAAAATGTGTAAACAATCTAGAAAAACTAAACAATAATGAATTAACTTTTGAGCATTATTACTATATTATCGTTTTTCGATTAAAAGTGCAAATTTCAAAATTTTGTAATAACTATCCTAAAAGTAGTCTACAAGCTAGAAATTTCTTTTTTTTTTTTCAATCCATGTAAAAATAAAAATATTTTTTTCCATGTAGTATGTCAGATTGAATTTAATGGAAGGAGGAGTAGTAATACTTTTGATTTCAATATTTATTTAGTGATTTAGACTTTTACTTGGAATAATTTTTTTAATAATATTTAGGAAAAACCAAAAATAAAACTAAATTATAGAAACAATAATTTTGATTGCAATACTTTTTTCTTGTAATTTAGACTTTCACATAGAACGAATTTAATGAGAGTAGTAGTAATAATTTTAATTTCAATATTTTTCTAGTAATTTATATTGAATATGGATGGAACCATAATTTTTTGGCCAAATGTTTTAGGTATGAAAAAACCTGTTTTATTTTAACTAAATTTTGACACACCAAAAAAGCTAATACGGAGTAAAACATATAACAACAGTAATTAGGGCTGTACAAAAAATATGTGAAATCGGATCGAACCAACAGAATCGGATCAGATCAGTAAAAATTGGACCGAAAAAATAGTATTGGTCTGGTCCTGGTTCCACATTTTTATGGAACCGATTATTTGGTCTGGTCCTGATTTTGAAAAAAAATATACGCGGTCCTGGACCGGAATCGGACTGAACCGAATATATTAATATATATATATATATATATATATATATATATATATATATATATATATATATATATATATTAATATATTCACTTTCTTACCAAGTGGTTGAACATGGAACTTTTCTTTTCTAACTGTTGATTTTGTTATTGTAATTTGGTTCTTAAATATGCTTGCTTGTAGACAACCATATACTCCCTCCGTCCCGAAATATTGTTCAGCAATTTGGTTCTTAAATATGCTTGCTTGTAGATTTTGTTATTATAAAAAAATTATATTATATTGTAATTTGTAGAACCGGAGGAACCGGACCGGAACCGGACCATTAGAACTGAACCGATTGGACCGGTCCTATAATGTAATGGTCTGATCCTGATCCTAAATTTTTACAGAACCGAAGTATTTGATCCGATCCTAATTTTCTAAAATTTTGACAAATACCGGATCAATTCGAACCGTGAACATCCCTAGCAGTAATACCCCACCATTAGATTTCTTCATTCGTTCCGCACTACTAGTCAACTATTTTTTTTTTTGATTATTGCATACTGAGAGTACCACTTTTAAAAATTAAGCTTTACAAAATTTGTTTTTTTATTTTCCTTCAAATTTCTCTTGGCGTTCAAGATATGTAATTTTACTATGCACGTTACAGACTTTTTTTTTAAATATAAATTGTATAAAATGATAATGTAGTATTACAATACTAGAAAGTTATTTTTTTGAATGTTCACTCTATTACATGGGTTTGGAGGGAGTTGTTGTTGTTGTTGTTGTTGTTGTTGTTGTTGTTGTTGTTGTTGTTGTTGTTGTTGTTGTTGTTGTTGTTATTATTATCAATCTATACAAAAAAAATTGTCCAATTTAAGATTTTTAGTATGTTATATTTCATAAATGGCAATTATAATATTGTTTTAAATAATCTTATCTTCATAAAATTAAGATAATAATTGTTTTTTTAAATATGTAAAAAAACAAAAAAAAACCAACAGTTATTTTTAATTTGATTATTTTAATTTTTGGGAAGAAATTATTTTAAAAAAATTATAACATGGTGTAATAAATATTGGGTGGAAAAGAGGAGAAGAGAGCACGAGAATCATGACAGAAGGAATCAAAATCAACAGTGCACAAATTCCCACCACCCATTGTACATTAATTGATCACTTTTATCTAGAAAATATTGTGCAAATAGAATTTTAATTGTGCAAATAGAAATACCCAATAGTGAATTAAGAGAGAGAATGAGTTGAGAAAATAGTAAAGATTCTTTGCCAAAAAAGAAAAGGTGAAGTTTTTAACGGGACGCCCTTTTGGGTAATTAGTAAAGCTTTTATTGGGAGGGAGGGAGTATACTCGTTCCGTCCAGCTACAAATTGCACACTTTCCTCATTGGGCGTCTCATTACAAATTGCACACTTCCTAAAATGGCAATGAATCTTTACTATTCCCTCCACTCATTCTCTCCTACATTATTTTAATACTCACAACACTTACAACACTTATATTATTATTTTTTACTTTTACACTTACAACACTTATATTATTATTTTTTTCCTTAATTCACGCACAAACAGTAAATGTGCAGTTTCAAGCGGGATGGATGGAGTAAGAGAGAAATAATAAATAACAATAATTCTAACACTTTCATCATTAACTAGTGATAATAATTGTATTTTTTTAAAATGATTAAACGGACAAAAAATGACAGTTATTTTGAACTTGAGGGAGTATTTAATTGCACAACAATCTCATAAATTTTTAACATTTAAATTATATCAATTTCAAATAAGTGCTCCGTAATTGTGAAAGTAGGGGCAAAAAAAAAAAATGAAGCTGCCCCTTAATGAGGAAATTCAATAGCAAAAAATTGGACTAATGGCGTAGCCATAGCCAAACAAAAGGGCAGTTATCTCCTTTGATTTTAGAAATTTTATTTTTACTCGTGCAATTATTTTAAAAATTTAGTTTAATTTATTTAATCTCCCCGAAAGAAAAAGTGCACTATTTTCCCTCTTTTTCAATTAAATAATAGTGTCTGTTTTTAAAGAAAAAATCACTAAACTAAAGCAGACTACCTTACCTTAAAACTGCATCAATCCTCTCAAATCCGGAAACTACACCTCATTTTTTTCCTTAATTTTTTCAAGAACTAGGAAAGTACATCTAAATAAATAAACACATGATGAAAGACTATTTGACCTGTCAACACAGCACATTTAACTTAATAATATGACTAATTAATTACGTGTTTGGGGCCGCCTCCCTAATGGTATGATGGGGAGACTAACCCCCTAACAAATTAACTACTCCCTCCGTCCCGCTATAAAATGCACACTTTTTTTATTGAGCGTCTTATTATAAATTGCACATTTTTTAAAATGGCAAAAAATCTTTATTATTACCTTCACTCATTCTCTCTCCTACATTATTTTAATAATCACAACAACATTATAATTTACTATAACCTCCACTCATTCTCTCTCCTATTTTACTTTTACATTTAAAACATTTATATCATTATTTTTTTTCTTAATCCCAGCACAAACAGTAATTGTTTCAACCGGAACGGAGAGAGTATACGTTTAAGTTAAACAAGGTGTTAACTTAAATAATCGCAATAGTCCAACCAAAAAACATTAATTTTTCATTTCAGGTAATCACCACAAAACCAGATGTTTCCTAGCACATTACATTTCAATCATAATCACTTGTTTCCTCTCTCTCTCTCTCTCTCTCTCTCTCATCTAAGCAAAACACATTAATTGTTTAAAATATATTCATACACTTAATTAATTATTTTTTGTCAATCATTCCAATTAATAAGCTAAAATAGAGAAATATAAAAATTAATCTCACGAATCACATGATGAGATCATGAAAATAGGCCTTATCATCGGTGAGCAGTAACCAGCGTTTCGATAAACCTCAATCCGTCAAATCTCGGCGCAAATTTCTCCGACGGCGTTCCTTTTTCCGACGAATTTTCATCTCTACGGTTGCTCGAACCGTCCTATTTAATTAAAAAGACCAGAAGATCAATTAAATTAAAATCACAATTGAGATCATAAAGCTCGACTTTCAAAAAATTCATTTAAAAGTAGAAGGTTTGCAAAAATTATCATCCTTAAATTCTTACTGGTGATGATAACTGAGGAACGAAAGGAACAGAAATTTCCGATATTATCTCAATAATTCATAAGAAATTCGACATGGTGGAACAGAGGAGTTTAAGGATGAGATTTTCCAGTGATGAGATTAATTATTTTCTCAGTTTAAGAGAAGATTTTACCTCACGTGAAATTTGAATCTTGGAATTGGAGCCAGAAATGGCAGTAGCAGAAGCGGCAGCGACGGAAGCTGCGAAGAATCCAGGCTTCTTCATCTTGTTTGGCGGCCGAGAAATCTACAACTGAGGAATTTGGAGAAAATTTTCTCGGGAAAATTTAGGGGAAGGAAATGTGAGGGTGGAGAAATAGATGATGGGGAAGGTGTGAAAGGTTGAAGGAGGAATTTATATAGGGGAGAAGACTTGTTCAGGTCATTGTTCAAAAATTTACGCGGCCACAATTATATTCCCCATTTTCTCACTTTTATTACGGTATTACCCTTTTGATTACGTCAGGGTATTTTATACTCCTTCCGTCCCAATAAAAGCTTCACTAATTACCCAAAAGGGCGTCCCGTTAGAAGCTTCACCTTTCCTTTTTTGGCAAAGAATCTTTACTATTTCCTCCACTCATTCTCTCTCCTACATTATTTTAATACTCACAACACCATTATAATTTACTATTCACTCCACTAATTCTCTCTCCTATTTTCAAATTACACTCACAACATTTTTTTTTTCCTCTCATTTCCATAATTTGCGTGCCCACCCAAAAGGGTGAAGCACTTATTGGGACGGAGGGAGTATTATTTTACTAGTACATATGCCCGTGTCCGAGAACACACGATCTTTTTTTTTTTTAATTAACATAAACATTATAGTTACAAATTATAGTTACAAAATGATAATTAATTTAAGATACACAAAAAAAGTTGTTTACAAAAAGATAAGACATAAATTAACATCTAATTAACATATAGATTTTTAACCAGTTAAAGTAAAGATGTTGTCTCAATCGAAACAGACATTGGCCAGATACGTTTACGTAAAAGCACCTGAAATAAATAAAAACTGAAATCAATATATTTTTATTAAATTAACAATATACTCCCTCCGTCCCGGTAGAAGCGTCACCCTTTTAGGGGTGGCGCGCAAATTAAGGAAAAGTGTGGGAAGAAAAAATATTGTGAGTGTAATTTAAAAATAGGAGAGAGAATTAGTGGAGAAAATAGTGAATTTTAAAAGTGTTGTGAGTGTAGAGGAGAGAGAATTAGTGGAGGGTGTTGGGTATGCATGTTTTAACCCTCCTATATTTATATTAGATTTGATTGATACCATAACCTCCTGTCTATTTTAGGACTTTAGGACCCTATGTAATGAAGCTTAGACTTCAATTTTTTAGTTAAGTCCATTTTATAGATTAGGTTAAATTTAGGCTTGAAGACTGGCACAAGACTCATTGGAATTGAGAGTTGCAGTTCAAGAGTTTCAAACCGCTTCTTTGGAACCGCCCTAGCAAAACCGCCCTTAGCATTTGCATGGTGAAATCCCTTGTTTGAAACAACTCTTGAACTACTAAATTGCAACAGCCCTTTGATGATGAACCGCTCCTTTGCGGCTCATCATTAACCGCCCTTTGCAACCTCGCTGGAGTTACTAACCGCACTTGTCAAACCGCTTTGTACTCGTAACCGCCCCCAATGATTGAGACTTGAAGTGAACCGCTCTTTGACTTTGTGATCCACATCGGCAATATCCAATGTCAACCACCTTATCTTGTCACGTGATTCAAAGTCGGAGAAGATCTGCAAGGATCTTGAAAAGGTGACAGGTGTCCAAACCTCATTGCTTGCGGTGGAGCATTATCGGCTTTATGCGCAACTTCGTACCAAAGGACAAAAGTGGTTCTTTGTGGACCAATAAGAAAGCATCAATCTTGTCCTTCAATTTGTGTCCAACGGCTACATTTTGGATGCTTGGGTATAAATACCCTAATCTTCACCATTTGAAGATTGCTTGAAAAATTGAGAAATTCTTTGTGTTCATAGAAGGCTGAAGCTACGCCAGAAATTATTGACCCTTTGAATCTTCTTCTTCAAACTTCAAGAAATATTCCCGGCCAGAATCAAGCCTTAACACTTTCAAGAATCATTGTGCTCTACATCTCACAGATTTAAAGAGCCTTGATCTTGTTCTCACACACAGCGCCTCATTTGTTCTAATCACATAGATTAAACACTTGAGATACTGCGATTATAGTTTTGGATTTGTTCTTCATAGAAAAGATTTTATTGTACTTTGTAATCTCTCAAATACTTAATATAAAATCTCTCTTAGAAATCCAAGACTAACCATCTTGGTAGTGGACGTAGATCGTTTATCGATTGAACCACTCCAAATAGCGTGTTCTTACTTTACGCAATTATATTTCTTGTGCTTACTAATTATTTATCTTTGTCTCTGTTTGATCTTTATTTAGATATCCATTATTGTGAAATAGTGTTTGGAGTTAACATTGTCAAAACCTCACTTGTTTGTAAACCGCACGTACCAACTTCTTTATTAAAACCGCTTTACAAACCTCCTCTATTAAACCGCTTTATAACTCTAAATATTCCATTGTGCATTTTTACACTATCACTTGCAGTATATTATCAAGCTGCAAGAGGATTTTGTAAGCAAGAGGTTTAGTTTTTAAAAGAGGGCGAAAAATTTAAAACGGCTATTCACCCCCCTCTGTTGTATTTTCACCCTTGTTGCCACCTTTGGGACCAACAAGTGGTATCGAGCAAACACATTTTAAAACCACTTTGTTTTCAAGCAACGGCTTGTGTGCCGATTCGATATGGCAACCTCAAAGACAATGACTACGGTTAACTATTCACACATTCCAATGTTGGACGAAGACCACTTTGACATCTGGAAGTGCCGAATGCTTATTCATTTGGAAACCATAGATGAGATCTTTGGTGGAGTGCGTGATCAATGGCCCTCTAATTCCAATGAAGGCTAACACCGATGCAACCACCAATCTTTGAAACTCCGAGGTCAAAAGCCAAAAGATGAGTGGTCGGATGAAGAGAAGAGAATAGTTGCCTTGGACGGCAAGGCGAGGTTCATCATTTACGGAACCCTCCCGTATCAACTCTACGAAAGTGATGTACCTCAAAACCGCAAAGCGAGATGTGGGATGCCATAGAGAGCTACCTCGAAGGTGATGATGAGTGCAAGGAAAACAAATTATACACTGTTGAAAGATCCTACAACAACTTCAACGAGAAAACCCAACGAAACCTTGCGTCGAACCTACGATCGCTATGTTGAGGTAGTTAACGCTTGTAGATCTCTTGGTAAAACTTTAACCGATAAGGAAATCAATATGACTTTCCTATACGCTTTAGGTTCTAGATGGGTAAATAAGGCTACCTCTCTAGAAGACTCCAAAGTATTGGGTACTTGGTCGTTAAGTAACTTGTATGCCAATCTTAGAGTCTATGAACTTAAATAAAATCATATTGAAGAGATAGAAGGGAAAACCAAATCGCTTTCTATGTACGTAGTGGAACATGAAGAGAAACCATCCACATCCAATCAAACCCTTTGATCCTTCCATATCAACCTCATCACTCATCGAGATGGATGATGATGATTTTGCCATGTTTGTGAAAAGATTTCAAAAATTTAGAAAATTCTCAAAACCTTTCACAAAATCATTTTCAAAAGGCAAACCTCCTGCAACATTTTCTAGGGCTGAGATACAAAGAAGAAGAGTGACTTAGTTTGCTACAAGCGTAGAAAACACGGCCACTTTGCATCCGAGTGTCCACGGCCTAAATATGAATACATGAAAAAGAAAACTTTTCCTTCGAAATTTTCTCATCGTAAGGGAATGGTTCTTTGAGGAGGAAGAGAATTCCAAGGAATTAGCAACTTGGATTGAAGCAGTTACGAGGATGGAAGTGATGATGAAACCGAAGAGGTTAATCTACGCTTAGTTGCGGACGCTTCGATGACTCAGATTTTGAATCATTTGAGTTGCATGATATGGAGGAAAAGGAGGTTTTTGCAAAACTTCCAAATTATAAATTGGATGATGATATTAAACTTACTCCTAGCGTTAAGATAGGAAATTGTTCGTATTCACGTCCCATTTTTTCATCTAAAGCTGCTCCACCTTCAAAAGTTATTCCAAAGAAAATTTTGAAAAAGGTGGTGGAAGAGGTTTCTCCATGGAACATGAAAAGATGTTCAAGGAAGGCTGAAATGGTGATCCATCGGTTCTCAAATCTTAAGAAAGCCTTAAGCTTAGCTCATGATGAACTTAATCTATACAAGACGGAGAAAAGCTGTGATGAGGTCTGAAATTTCTAATCTTAAGGACCAAATCAAACGAGATGACTCCTCTACGATCAAAACCGCATCCTTGAAACTAAGGTTGCTGCACTTCAACTCGGGAATGATGACTTGGTAACCCCGAATCGACGATCGCCAAAAGATTATTGATTCGTGGCTCAAGTCTCAATCCACCAAGGATAAAATCTTGGACTTCCAAGTTCCTCCTGGAACTAAGGATGGTCTAGGGTTTGGATGCGAGGAAGAGGAGAAGTGTGCATCCTCTAGTGAAAAGGATGAGGAATTCTTGAACTAACTAAAGAAATTCCCAAGGAGAAGCATGCTAAGGGTAAGGGTAAAGCAAGACAAGTAAATTATGTCTACCCTAAAGGAAAGCAATATGGGAAGAATTACGTGTTAAAACCTAAGAATTACGTGGAAGCACTGAAGAGGAAATGGCTTATGGAATTGGTAGAATCCACTGCTCCAACCGCTTACGGTGGAAAAGGCGGTTCTGCTAACTCCGGAGTCTGACCGCGCTTCTTCTTCGACCGCTCCTCCTGCCTTCAAAAGCAAGAATAGCGTTCCCGGGAAATACGTGGTCAAACCAAAGCTGTTCCCTTTATATCGAGTTTGGAATGTTAGGCTGGAACCGCACCTCCCAAACCGCCTCCTTGTCCCAAACCGCATGCAACTCCTAAGAAGAGTAAGGAGTTAGTAAAACCTCATGATGCTTGTAGCTATTATAAATGTTACGTGTGTGATGGTTTTAGGTCACAAGGCTGCAGAATGCCTTTTGCGGTTCACATCCAATGCCGGGAAGAGTAAACCTCCTTACGTCAAGCGAGGATGTGGGTCGTAAAGGGTTGCTAACTTCAGGGACCCAAGAAATAAAGGGGACCTCGTTCTTAATGTTTACATTTCGGGTCCTCTTGCTTCATGGTGGTCACTCCAAGGATAATGAATGGTATCTTGATAGTGGTGCTCAAGACATATATTTGGAGATAGATCATTACTTGAAGATGTCGTTGAAGCAAGTGGTCCATCTGTAACCTTTGGTGACAACAACAAAGGCAAGACCATTGGATATGGTGTGATTAGGAGAGGAAACCTAACTATTGAGAAGGTTTCTCTTGTCGATGGACTCAAGCACAACCTCCTTTCAATTTCTCAATTTTGCGACAAAGGAATGCTTTGCAACTTCACGTCATCAAATTGCTTTATCAAAGATAGCTTTTCCGGCGTCACCCTACTCACGGGGATTCGTAAGAGTAATATTTACATTATTGATCTAAATTACGCATGTAGTGTTACTAATCTCTGTTTTGTAGCTAAGAATGTGAGCGAAAATAGTTGGCTATGGCACAAGAGGTTGAGTCACTTGAACTTCAAGTATCTTGCAAAGATTGGTAGGGAAAATCTCGTTCGTGGTTTACCCAAAGTGGTGACCACCATCCCGAGAGAAATGCGGTGCATGCCGGCTTGGTAGCGGTGCTGCGTCGTCTTTCACCAGCAAGACCGCTCCTTCAACTTCAAGATGCTTACAAGCTTGCTTCACATAGATTTGTTTGGACCCGTAACCACTTTGCCGGCATTGGAGGAAATAGATATACCTTAGTGGTGGTGGATGATTATTCAAGATATACGTGGGTTGAGATGATGATTTCCAAAGATGATTGTTATGAGATTCTCACCGCACTATTTAGACGGCTCCAAACTCAAAAAGAAGATGACATCGTTAGTGTTCGATCAGATAATGGAACAGAATATAAGAACAACGATGTTGCTCAGTATTGTGATGAACATGGGATTGATCACAATTTTTCCACGGCCCAGTGTTCCACAACAAAATGGGGTTGTGGAAAGGAAGAATAGGACGTTGATTGAAATTTGGAAAGACAATGATATACGAAGCGAAGCTACCTCGGTATTTTTGGGTTTGAAGCAATCAATACCGCATGCTTCACTCAGGCCGCTCCCTCATCAACAAATCCCATAATAAGACTCCCTATGAGCTTTGGCGAGAAAGAACCTCCAACATTGCATTCTTCAAGATCTTTGGCTGCAAATGTTTTGTCCTCTACAACGGAAGAGAAAATAGAGGTAAATTCGGAGCCAAGGCCGATGAATGTATTTTTGTTGGGTATGCTAAACATTCTAAAGCTTTTCGTGTTTTCAATAAAACTAGTTTAAAAATAGTTGAGTCTTTGTCCATGTTACTTTTGATGAGCATTCTCTCCTTGAGCCACATTTGGCTCCAAATGTTCTTGATGATTTTGTTGAGCATAATGAACCGAGGTGAACCTCAAACCGCACTTTGAACCTCAACCGCAAAATCCGGCACCCTCAGCTGAAATTCCCCAAAACCGCAATTTTAAAACCGCACTGAAGAACCCTCTCGGATGCAGCTGCAAGGGAAGATGAAGTTGAGAATTCCCCTATCCGGCTTATTGAACCTCTTCGTCAACTTACATTCCATGACTTATTTGAAGGATCTAACGATGTTCCAATTGAAGATCTTGACAAACCTCAATCCAACCGGACTTACCCCAGGAGGTTCGTGAAGTCGGCGGTCACCCCCTCACAAATGTGATTGGTGATCTGTTTTTCGGTGTTCAAACAAGGAGATCAAATTATGATGAGCATACTTCTCTTTTATCTCAAGTTGAACCCAAGAAGATTGATGAAGCACTCCAAGATTCCGGTTGGGTTGTTGCTATGCAAGAAGAACTTCAACCGAGTTTGAAAGATGCAAGGTCTGGACTTTGGTGCCTAGACCTCAGGATCAAGGAGTGATAGGAACTAAGTGGGTATTTAGGAATAAGATGGACGAGAATGGAAGCATCACTAGGAATAAAGCAAGGTTGGTTGCACAAGGATATAGGCAAGAAGAAGGAATTGATTATGATGAAAACTTTGCTCCAGGTTGCAAGATTGGAAGCTATCGGAATCTTCTTAGCCTACGCCTCTTTTAAGCGTTTCAAGTTATATCAAATGGACGTAAAGAGTGCATTCCTCAACGGCGAACGCAAGAGACCGTGTATGTTGCCCAACCTCCTGGATTTGAAGACTCCAAATTTCCCAATTATGTCTACAAACTCCAAAAAGCTTTGTATGGACTTAAGCAAGCTCCAAGGGCATGGTATGAGACTCTTTCTAAATTTTTACTAGAAAAAGGATTTAAACGCGGTAAAATTGATACAACTCTTTTTATTGCCAAATATAATGAGCATACTTTACTTGTTCAAATTTATGTTGATGATATTATTTTTGGTTCTACTAATGAGTTACTTTGTAAGCGTTTCGAAAAGCTAATGAAAAGCAAGTTTGAGATGAGCATGATGGGAGAATTTACATTCTTCCTCGGGCTTCAAATCAAGCAATGCGAAGAAGGTATTTTCCTCAGCCAAGCCAAATACACCAAGGAGTTGATAAAGAAGTTTGGATTAGAAAATGCTAAAGCATATGATACTCCAATGGCCACCGGCAATAAGCTAGATAAGGATCTCAAAGGTAAGAAAGTTGATCGAGACTTTATATCGAGGTATGATCGGCTCATTACTTTACTTAGCGCTAGTAGGCCCGATATCATGTTTAGTGTACGTGTATGTGCTCGCTACCAAGCGAGATCCTAGAGAAGCACATCTTATTGCGGTCAAGCGTATAATCCGCTATTTATACTGGAACCACTAACCTTGGACTTTGGTATTCCAAAGATTCGAACTTCGACCTTGTAGGTTATTCGGATGCAGATTATGCGGCCTTGTACTATTGACAGGAAAAGCACTAGTGGTACTTGTCATTTCCTCGGGAATAGACTAGTTGCTTGGGCCGGCAAGAAGCAAGCTTCGGTTTGCAGTGTCTACCACGGAGGGCCGAGTATATTCTTCTTTGGTAGTTGTTCTTTGTCAAATCCTTTGGATGAAGCAGCAGTTGGTGGACTATGGAATCCATGAAGGGAATTGCCCTATCATGTGTGACAACACTTCAACAATTTCAGTCTCCAACAACCCTGTCATGCATTCCAAGACCAAGCATATTGATATCAAGTATCATTTCCTCAAAGACCATGTGGAGAAGAGGAATATCCATTTAGAGTATGTGGGGACAGATAATCAGATTGCTGACATCCTCACCAAGGCTCTTGACTCCAAGAGGTTTTCCTTCCTCAGAGGAGAAATGGGTATGCTTGAAATTAAATGATTCCATACTTTTTATTGACTAACTTGTGTGTTGAGTTTAGGTTGTATGTCTTTTTGAACCGCACCATTGTTGAACCGCGTTCATTCAAACCGCTTGAGTGGTCAACCGCCTATGTGGTCAACCGCGTATTATCAACCGCGTACTTCCAACCGCGTTTTACCAACCGCATAATGCTTCTGACCGCTCTATCTTCAACCGCCTTCAACATATGGTATTTTCAAAAACAATTTTAATTCTTTCCTTAGCTTTAAAGAAGCTAAGCGGTTTTAAAAAAAAAAAAAAATCTTTTCAACCGCACTGCCACGTGGACCATAGGTAAGTTCTTTTATTTTTTTTTTCATTTCAGTCCACATTTTGACATAAGGGCATTTTTGCAAATGTTTTCCCACGTTATTTCAAAATTTAAATGCATTTAATGCAAAGGGAACATTAGCATTTAAAGCTATCATGTCAGCCGTCATTGACAAATGAGAAGAAGATGAAAGGGTGCAACAGAGGAATGATTTCTTTTATGGGAAAATCAAATAGTCTTTTCAACTGTCCTTTGTTTGAGATTTTTCTATAAATAAAAACCAACTCTTACAATTTAACCTTTCCAAACTCTGAGCACCGTACCTTTCTTACCAACTTCATCTTCTCTCTCTCTCTAAAAACTTTAAATTTCATAACTTAAAAACTTTGATCTTCAATGGCTCCCAAAGCACCATTCACTGATATGGTATGTATTTCTCAACTTCATCTCTTTATTTTCTGCAAATCTTTAGTTGAATCCGCCATTGTTGAACCAAGAAGCTTCGAAAACCCTTGTTTGATTTTTGCTCATAATTGCTTCATCTGTTAATCATTTTGAATGATTTCTGTTGGGTTTTGCTCGGTTTGTTGTTAGATTTTCTATATGTGATTTATTTTACGATCAACCAATGATTTGAACACTGATTTTGAACTTTAAAATTTTCTTATTCGAAAACCCATTTGAGTGCTCTTGATGTTTCTTGGTGATTCTAAGCAAAGTACGAATTTTTAATGTTATATTGTTGATCTACTGCTCAATGTGATCATTTTGACATGTTATTTGTTGATTTTGGTGAACTTTTGTTGAATCTCTGTTCTTAATGTTCTAAGTGTTCTTCGTGTTCATCATATCTTCAACTTGACTGTTCATATGCCTTGAATGTTTATCACATGTTTTGGTTCAGTTGATTTTCACACATGTGTTCGTACTTAGAAATTTTTCATAAAATTTTATGCACTACTGTGAATATCAACCGCATGTTATTGTTTGGAACCGCCTTGATTGAAATCTCTAGATTCCAACCGCATGCACATTTTGAACCGCATGCACATTTCTAACCGCATACATCTTTTAACCGCATGCTTGTAAATTTTCTTTTTGCAACCGCATGCTAAGTTTGTTTGAGATATTACTAAGTATATAAATTTGGACACCATAAAATTCCTCTCTAAGCACCGCTTGCAGTGTGGGATAAACTTGGATTACAATGCCACGTACTAGTATAATCTTTTACATATTTTCTAAGTATTTTGTTGCATTCACAATTTTACTTGGGGTTTGGAAATTTTAAATCTTCAACCGCATCATTTGCCAACCGCATAGATGCCCAAACCGCTTGTGAATTGTGAATCTCGTTGGATCTAAACTCCTTTGTTTCATTTTATAGGATCCTAAATTCTTTATTCCTGGCCATGAGATTAATGAGGCGAGCTCCAAGGAGATGCTCTTGGTAGAGAATTGATCGGAAGACTAACTACCTCACGGAATCCTCCCTCTCTTCAACAAAGGCCAATCTTATATCATTCCATCCTTTGTGGATCGGTTTTCTCCTCGAGTTTGTTCTAGGAGACGGGGTTTTATCGAGATGGCACCAAGATCAAGTGCCTGGTTGGCGGTGTTGAAGGCTTCGATATATCCATTGATCATTTGGATATTAGAAGTACTTATGATTTTCATGTCTCGGATCCCCTATGGAGGTTGATCGGGAGGTTACGGATGCAACCGCTACGTCTCTGATTAATCGACTTCCCTTTCTGGATATTACAAGAAGAGAGCTAGAAGAGAGTTTGGAGAACTTATGAGCCACTTGGGCTATCTTGTAGGAGTGTCTGTATGTGGAAAGACTGGAAACCACAACAACTTCACTTCCTCTCAATGGACTTACTGTTGTGCCATTTACAATGGTATTAAATTAAATTGGCCCAAGATCTTGATGAAGGAACTGGCTAGTTCCATTGATGCTTATCAATCCAGAGTCAAGAATGAGCATCAAAGGTGGAGACCATTCTGCAGGCTCCTAACCGCGTTGTTTACAAGCTATCAACACTTGGAGGATCTCAGACTTTCAACTCATGAATTATCAGTGTGTGAGCACCCCAACCCGGGACCTAACACGTGTCCCGAGCTAAGGGAGCTCAAACTAAGAAAAACCATCTAAATTTTTAAAACATTTATTTGCCTTTAAAAGAAAACCACCTTTCCAACTTACAATTTTAAAATCAATTAGTAATATCTCTACTTAGAGGAAATCCAACCATAACTTTAATAAACCGATATCAAATCAAATACATTGGAAACCTTAATTAACATCTGTTTAACCAAAGGGTTTTCCATACAAAATATAAAAGAGGAATACTTAACAAATACTCCTAACAACCCATTCCTATACTTAACTTGTCAAGCCCCAAAAGCAAAGTCCACAATGATACCCCGTCCTCACTGATTCGGGTCACCTGTCTCGGAATCTAAAACAGTAAAGGGAGAGGGGTGAGAATAAATCTCAATGAGCTATTATGAATGCAGCAAGATGCCATACAGGATGCAACACGTAGCATGGCAACATTTAACACATTATGAAAGCAGTAAACACCTTACGTTACCTCATTTTACCTTTTCCCGTCTGAACAATAAGTCGTACAACGTTGGGAGTAAAACTCCACTCTTTGGTGAACTGCCCCCATGCACATTCACCGCTTATAGGTCTCATACCCCGAGAGATCCATATAAGAAAAACAGGGATACATATATGACCCCTATATTTAGAGTATCATATACTATCATCGCCATCGCAGAGAGCCGTTGGCTTCAATACAGAGCATTCCCCGGTTTCTCCTAATCGCGGCGGTATGTAAAGGCTACTTATCACTCATTACGGTAGTTTGCACAACCCCACCCCGTGGCCACAGAGTGGGGAAGGGTCACCGGTATGATGTACCTTCAATCACTTATTGAACAAATCAATAATTGATTGGCATCCATCATACCCACCGAACATATACACATTCAAGCACATAATAGATACTTGAATTATAATCCACAAAATGGGATAATCATATAACAACATGGTAATGTATACTCATGCAAATCAATACCATAGTGCAACAATTTATGTAATGCACAATGCATAATATCATCCATGCATATGAACTCAATTGAGGTACAATATAACCACATAATCCACACCGGGATACAAAATAATCATGTACCAATTAATCCACATCGGGATACAAAATAATCAAGTACCAATTAATCCACATCGGTATACAACACAACAACATACTCATCTTCCAATAACGAAATAGGGAAACTTATGGTTTCTACGCTATTTCTAACTAATCACTAAAGATAGGGAGTGAGGCTACTATATATCATAAACCATTCTTACATAGTCATTATACGACCTCGAATAACATTTATTAAAGTTCAAGTTCTATTTCCCAATTTGGAACTATTTTGGTGAAGTCACAAATCAAACCTATCAACCATTTTCGGGGCAATATTTAAACTACTTCCACAATTCCATTTTGATCACTTAAGATGTCATTGAGTAGCCAAAGTATTCTACTTTAATCTAGGTTAAAGAGATTTCATTTTGGTTCTAGTTTGATTAGGTTTGAACAGCTCTAAAATTGATATCTTGAAACCAGGACAGGGCACGACTCGTCCCCCAGGGCACGACTCGTGCCCATGAGACCCCCTTCTGAACCTGGCGTCCCTCTAATGGTCACGACTTCCCTTTATCCAGGGCACGACTCGTGACCTTCACATGGCACGACTCGTGCCTGAGGTCACGACTCGTGCCCCGGCCCAAAATGGCAAAACAAAGAACAATCAATAATAACTTCTAAAAATCCCAAAATTCCAACCCAATACATCCTAAGTCATGAACCAAAAAGGGCATTTCCAACTTCATAGCTCTCATACTACATCCCTTTAAACTCCCAAAATGATATAAACCTAAACCATTTACTATTTGATTCCAACCCATTTAACTTCTATATCTCAATTTAACTTCTTTAAATCTACTCATTCCATTTTCTTACACTTTTAACACTTTCATAATTAACAACATTTTTCTAAAACATTAACCACTTCCTCAACCCAAGTAGATCTCACAAAGTATCAAATAATCATTTTACACTATCACAACCTTAAACAATCCATGAACATTTAAAGGAAAGGAAGGGTCATAATAACTCACTTTTGGATTTGATAAGGAAATGCTAAATCTCTCTAGCTAGATGAACTCCCAAAGATGATCCAACTCCAAAGGTGCTCCTAAACTTGAGTTTGGAGGAAGATTTGCTTGGCTTCAAGAGGAGAGATTGAGAGCTTCCATGGAGGATCTTCAATGGTTTCTCTAGGAGAAAGTATGAACAAAATGAAGAAGGAGGAAGAAGAGTGAGGAGTAAGAGGGAGTAGGGGAAAAAAGGTGAGGAGGATAATGAAGGGGGGGGGGGCCGGATGGAGGGGTATGGGGGAGAGGAGAGGGGGACACTTGTCACCAAGGAGAAGAACAAGACCAAATTGGCCCCTCCTACAAAAATCAAAAAGGCTTTCACCACAAACTAATAACCCTTCCCTAAATTAATTATTCTACCCATTTTAACCTCCTTTTATTATTTATCAAACTTCCATTTTATTATTTTCCCAAAATGCTTTATTTAATATCCAATAAATTCTCCAAAGATTTTAATCTTACTTCTCACCCAATTTATCTTAAATTAAGAATTTAAAGACATAATGGAACACATAAAATAAATATAAATATTAAAAGCATCAAATATAATATAAAAATAAATGCCTAGGGTTGGGGTCGTCACACTCACTCCCCCTTAAAGGAAATTCGTCCCGAATTTGAAAAAGACTTACCCTAAAGATCACATAGCAACGGTTACCTTTTACACATTCTAACTTAGTACTTTTCCATTAGATTTCTCGATGGCATGATTCTCCTATACATTTCATAACCCTAACACTCTAGAACTTCACTTCTCAATTAGTCTCTTCAATACTAGGATTCTTCCAAGATTTTCCGGTTTCATAAGTAATGTCATACTACAACTTAATATTCCGAGAATACCATACCATCATCACTAATCCAAACTTTCACGACCTCAAAGAAAGTATATTAAAATAAAAGTATTACATCTTATGTCTCCCAATACATTACGATATCACATTTAAACTTCAAATACTCTATAAGCTGCCCCAAATCGGTCTATAAGTCGATTCACCAACATTTCCTAGAACTTCAAATGGATTAACAAACTTTGGCGCTAAATTACCTTAGACCTTGCTTCCCCAATTTCATCCCAACAAATTAGAGATCGATATTTTCTTTCCTAACAACGTCTCATACGGTTTTATCTTAATGTTAGAATGATAACTGATATTATACGCAAACCCGCTAAGGTTAATTAAACTTCTCAAGTCGAAAGAAAATCCGTCACACAACACAACCTATTCTTCCAGAATTTGGGTAGTCTTCAAATCTCTTCCTTTCGACTAACTAAATCCTCCAACTCTTAGGATCGGTAACAACTCTCAAAGGACACTTCAAAAGATAAGATTCCGTTTAAACCACACAAACAATTGTAACCGCTCTCGAACAATGATAAGAAATTTCCGCTCTATCTAAGTTAACTTCCTCGAAACATACGCTATCACTTCCCATTTTGCATAACACTACACCCTGATCTTCCTTTAATACACACTTAAAATTTCACAAGATTCTCACATTCACTAGGTAAGATAAGAGCCAACCTATTTTTCCATTACTAACAATATGATTCATCCTCATCACAACCTACACCATTTATACGCCCTTTAGATTCAACCAAAGTAATGACTTTACAATTCTTAAGGGTTCATTAAATTTCTTAGGTAGTACTTGCTAACCCAAAGATCACGAACTCAACCTCACAAGATCCTTGGCAACACCCGAGTTTAAGACTATAGAACCCAAAATTTGTAATCCTCTCGAGCTAACTCATACTAGCTAAACTTTGCATACAGGGACTCCTCACAAGGTATCCTTAACCCAACTCTCAAATTATTTTTACAATCTTCTCGAAACTTTAATTAACAAAGATATCATCAATTCTAATTACCCTAAAGCCGTCAAAATAAGAATTACAATTCGCTTATCCTACTCGAACCAACACAACAAAATATACCAACGAAAGTACATTTAACATTTACTCGCAACTAGCACATAAAATTTTGGAAAAGACTCCTAAGCAAGTCTAGCATATACCAATTACTCTTCACATCTTAATTCAAAACTTTCACCCTAAACACCCTCAAAAATCAGAATCTTACATTTAAGGTTCACTTATAACAATTACCAATATAAGCAATTTAGGCATGGAAAAAGGAGACTCACCTATTAGGATAATCTATCATTATACAACAACTACTTAACCCTCCAGGTCAAGTATATCTAAGAATCGTAAAATAATAACTATACCAATTCAGCGGCAATACATGCTCGGCCATAACCACATAACCATCGTGGTAAACCAAAGAAGGTTCGAGGTATTCTCTCATAAGAGCAGGAATCCTCTAACAATAAAACAAATTCTCAACAATGTATGTCACATATAAGCAAAATGTGATGCCAATTATAAATGATATGCAACAGGATCTATAAAGTATGACCCCTACTTCTGAGACAGGAAAATATACCTCTAGTGACCTCTAGGGGATCCATCTCTCTTGGACCCAAAACACACACTTGACCTTGGACCTTCTCTTTTGGTTTCCCTTCCTTATCTCTTTTGACACCACCTCTTTGACCCTTTGGACCGGCACCCGAAGCTAACCTCTGACGAAAAGTAGGACAATTTTTCTTATAGTGCCCCGTTCCTCCACAAGTTCAAACACTTCCCTTGCTTACTCCAACACTGTCTTCGAGTGACCCATCTTCTTGCAATATCCACAAATCATCCCATCTTGTTTGGGTATTGGCCTAGACGAAGAAGCTACCACAAGTTTCTCTCTCATCCTTCCTGAAGTTAAAGCTCTTGGCTGATCTCCAATGACCTTGGATCCTTGTCCTAGATACTTTGGCTTATCTCCAATCTCACCTTCCAATTTCCCACTATTTTCCTCAATATTTTTCTCGATCTTATAAGCTCTCTCTAAGGCTGTCTGATAATTGGTGAAGCTATCAATCCCAAATTTCTTCCTAAACTCAATCCTCAAACCTCTTATAAACCTATGAACTCTTTTCGCTTCATACGATACCAAATGAGGGCAACTTCTAGCTAATTCCTCAAATACGATTACATGCCGATTCACCGTCATGATCCCTTGTTCTAGTCCTAAGAATTCGATCTCCTTCTTGTCCCTTGTAACCATCGAAACGAAATAATCCTCGAAATGTTTGGTGAAATTATCCCAAGTCTCTGGGGGCGTATGATCCCGCTCCCAACTTCCCTTCAATATTTGCCACCATTGATCGGCTAAACCTTCAAGTTTGAACACGGCATACCTAACTTTCTCCTTGTTGGGACTTTCTATAACCTCGAAAATCCTATTCATTTACGCTAACCATTCTTACGCCTTTAACGGGTTCGGACCTCCGTTAAAGCTCGGTGGGTTCATCTTCACAAATCTTTCCAATCCATCACTTTGACATCCTTCAAGTTGATTCGAAACTGATCCTCTCGTCTCCATATCCTGTACAAACTTCCTGAATAAGTTCATCATCCCTTCATTCTGAATTTCACCTATATCCATATCTCCTTCAATTTCTAGAACCTTCCGCTGATCATCCTTGCTTCCAGCCATTAGGACGAACTCCTGCATAAAACACTCGACGTCAATTTCCACACATTCCCCCTTAGTTTAGACATCTACCCTTGACCTCTAAACTAAGCTCTGATACCAACTGTGAGCACCCCAACCCGGGACCTAACACGTGTCCCGAGCTAAGGGAGCTCAAACTAAGAAAAACCATCTAAATTTTTAAAACATTTATTTGCCTTTAAAAGAAAACCACCTTTCCAACTTACAATTTTAAAATCAATTAGTAATATCTCTACTTAGAGGAAATCCAACCATAACTTTAATAAACCGATATCAAATCAAATACATTGGAAACCTTAATTAACATCTGTTTAACCAAAGGGTTTTCCATACAAAATATAAAAGAGGAATACTTAACAAATACTCCTAACAATCCATTCCTATACTTAACTTGTCAAGCCCCAAAACAAAGTCCACAATGATACCCCGTCCTCACTGATTCGGGTCACCTGTCTCGGAATCTAAAACAGTAAAGGGAGAGGGGTGAGAATAAATCTCAATGAGCTATTATGAATGCAGCAAGATGCCATACAGGATGCAACACGTAGCATGGCAACATTTAACACATTATGAAAGCAGTAAACACCTTACGTTACCTCATTTTACCTTTTCCCGTCTGAACAATAAGTCGTACAACGTTGGGAGTAAAACTCCACTCTTTGGTGAACTGCCCCCATGCACATTCACCGCTTATAGGTCTCATGCCCCCGAGAGATCCATATAAGAAAAACAGGATACATATATGACCCCTATATTTAGAGTATCATATACTATCATCGCCATGGCTGAGAGAGCCGTTGGCTTCATACGAGCATTCCCCGGTTTCTCCTAATCGCAGCGGTATGTAAAGGCTACTTATCACTCATTACGGTAGGCTGCACAACCCCACCCCGTGGCCACGAGTGGGGAAGGGTCACTTAGGTATGATGTACCTTCAATCACTTATTGAACAAATCAATAATTGATTGGCATCCATCATACCCACCCGAACATATACACATTCAAGCACATAATAGATACTTGAATTATAATCCACAAAATGGGATAATCATATAACAACATGGTAATGTATACTCATGCAAATCAATACCATAGTGCAACAATTTATGTAATGCACAATGCATAATATCATCCATGCATATGAACTCAATTGAGGTACAATATAACCACATAATCCACACCGGGATACAAAATAATCATGTACCAATTAATCCACATCGGGATACAAAATAATCAAGTACCAATTAATCCACATCGGTATACAACACAACAACATACTCATCTTCCAATAACGAAATAGGAAACTTATGGTTTCTACGCTATTTCTAACTAATCACTAAAGATAGGGAGTGAGGCTACTATATATCATAAACCATTCTTACATAGTCATTATACGACCTCGAATAACATTTATTAAAGTTCAAGTTCTATTTCCCAATTTGGAACTATTTTGGTGAAGTCACAAATCAAACCTATCAACCATTTTCGGGGCAATATTTAAACTACTTCCACAATTCCATTTTGATCACTTAAGATGTCATTGAGTAGCCAAAGTATTCTACTTTAATCTAGGTTAAAGAGATTTCATTTTGGTTCTAGTTTGATTAGGTTTGAACAGCTCTAAAATTGATATCTTGAAACCAGGACAGGGCACGACTCGTCCCCCAGGGCACGACTCGTGCCCATGAGACCCCCTTCTGAACCTGGCGTCCCTCTAATGGTCACGACTTCCCTTTATCCAGGGCACGACTCGTGACCTTCACATGGCACGACTCGTGCCTGAGGTCACGACTCGTGCCCCCAGCCCAGAAATGGCAAAACAGCAACAATCAATAATAACTTCTAAAAATCCCAAAATTCCAACCCAATACATCCTAAGTCATGAACCAAAAAGGGCATTTCCAACTTCATAGCTCTCATACTACATCCCTTTAAACTCCCAAAATGATATAAACCTAAACCATTTACTATTTGATTCCAACCCATTTAACTTCTATATCTCAATTTAACTTCTTTAAATCTACTCATTCCATTTTCTTACACTTTTAACACTTTCATAATTAACAACATTTTTCTAAAACATTAACCACTTCCTCAACCCAAGTAGATCTCACAAAGTATCAAATAATCATTTTACACTATCACAACCTTAAACAATCCATGAACATTTAAAGGAAAGGAAGGGTCATAATAACTCACTTTTGGATTTGATAAGGAAATGCTAAATCTCTCTAGCTAGATGAACTCCCAAAGATGATCCAACTCCAAAGGTGCTCCTAAACTTGAGTTTGGAGGAAGATTTGCTTGGCTTCAAGAGGAGAGATTGAGAGCTTCCATGGAGGATCTTCAATGGTTTCTCTAGGAGAAAGTATGAACAAAATGAAGAAGGAGGAAGAAGAGTGAGGAGTAAGAGGGAGTAGGGGAAAAAAGGTGAGGAGGATAATGAAGGGGGGGGGCCGGATGGAGGGGTATGGGGGAGAGGAGAGGGGGACACTTGTCACCAAGGAGAAGAACAAGACCAAATTGGCCCCTCCTACAAAAATCAAAAAGGCTTTCACCACAAACTAATAACCCTTCCCTAAATTAATTATTCTACCCATTTTAACCTCCTTTTATTATTTATCAAACTTCCATTTTATTATTTTCCCAAAATGCTTTATTTAATATCCAATAAATTCTCCAAAGATTTTAATCTTACTTCTCACCCAATTTATCTTAAATTAAGAATTTAAAGACATAATGGAACACATAAAATAAATATAAATATTAAAAGCATCAAATATAATATAAAAATAAATGCCTAGGGTTGGGGTCGTCACACAGTGCCTATGAGTGAGGGAGACTCTCTTGGAACCAGGGTTTGTCACAACTTCAGATATTCCTTTGGAGATACCCAGTACAAGTTTCTTTATGATGCTGATACCCTCAATCCCAAGGAGTTCTATGTTGAAATGTCACCTGCAACCGCGGTTACTGCTCTTGGGAAAGCCATTAAGAAAGCCTCAAGGAAGAAGAATCTAGTCCTGGACCCTAAGCCTAAGAAATCTAAAACCGCACCATCTCAAACCGCTGGTGCTGGTACAAGTTCTAAGGGTAAAGGGAAGATGAATCTGAGAGATGAACCTGATGAGGAGGAAGAAGAAGAGGAAGCTGGCATTGCCCCTCTCATCAAGAAAGCAAAGACTGTGAAGACTGCCCCATCTGATTGCCTCTCAAACCCTACAACTTGCTGAGTCTCAGTCCCATCTGATTGCCTCTCAAACCTTACAAATGGCTGATCATAAGAACTCCTTAAAGAGTTTTGCTCAGAGACTTGATGCCATTAAGGGGGAGAAGGATATCGCAAACATTGTTAAAGCCTCGGTGACTCTTGCTTTGAAAATTTCAAGAAGGAGTTATGCGAAGGTATCGTTCAAATCCAACCATTTGGAGACTCTGACCTCAAAGAAATGATTTCTCAACTCTCAGCCGCCTCCAAAACCGCCTTTGATTCCCTCCAGGCTGAATTCCTCAAAACCGCCAATTCCCAACCGCTCCCTACTCAAGATATTCAAACCTCTCTGAATGCGGTTGAGACTAATATTCTTGGTGAAATTGATAGTGTCAAATCTTCAATGGAGGTCAACACCAATTCCTTGAATGATGATCTGGCTGCCAAGTTGAATACTATCAAGGATGAATTTAATGACCGCCTTGAAAACATCAAGATAGGATTCACTACTAAACTTGAAGCCACAGTCAATGAATTAAAATCCTCCATCCAAGTGACTGTTGATCTTGATCCCATGGTGAAGCTATCTCTGCTCGGACCGCGGCGGTTCGGGGAGATTCACACCTTGTTCAATTCTTTGAACTCCTCCTTTCAAACCTCAATTGGTGAGCTATCTGATCAAGTGTCTGATAATTCCAAAGCTGTCTCTAATGCCAATCTCAAACTTGATGCTCAATCAAATATCCTAGAGAGATTGGTAACCGCTCAAGGAAGGACCGCAGATGAGGTAAGAAGAATTAAAAAATCTTTGAAGTCTGAAATCTCTGCCTCAAATCTTGCAAGGAACCCAGAGATCAACCAACCGGCGGCCGGCAGCAAGGTGAAGAACCGCACCATCCTTAGAACCGCTTTTGCTCTGTAATTTTTTATAAACTCTTTTGTTGTTGGACCGCACCCTCTTTGTATTTCCTTTAGTCCAACTTTTGTTTTTTTTGCAACCCTGTAATTTTCTTTCATTCCTTTTTGTAACCGCCTGAGGAATTAATGAAAATTGCATCATGGTTCCAAAAACCTTGTTCATATCAAACTGCTTGTTTGTAGAACAATGAAACCTCTTATGGTATTTAAACCTCATTCAAATATTTTCTAACTTAAAAATCACTATTTTGAATTGATGTTTAAACATTCAGTTTAAACCGCACTTTGAACTTAAACTCATATTTCTTAAGTGCATTTGAATGCATTTCTCTACTTTCCATATTGTAAGTTTTTATCTCTTAGAAAGTATAGAAATCTATAGCTTAAGCTAAGTGTGTGCATTGACTTGGGACATGAATTACCATGTTAATTCTTATGGACATGTTCTTACCAAGTACAATGTTTGCTTTAGTTATAGTAGGTAATGGCATCAATCAAATAGGGGGAGATTGTTGGGTATGCATGTTTTAACCCTCCTATATTTATATTAGATTTGATTGATACCATAACCTCCTGTCTATTTTAGGACTTTAGGACCCTATGTAATGAAGCTTAGACTTCAATTTTTTAGTTAAGTCCATTTTATAGATTAGGTTAAATTTAGGCTTGAAGACTGGCACAAGACTCATTGGAATTGAGAGTTGCAGTTCAAGAGTTTCAAACCGCTTCTTTGTAACCGCCCTAGCAAAACCGCCCTTAGCATTTGCCTGGTGAAATCCCTTGTTTGAAACAACTCTTGAACTACTAAATTGCAACCGCCCTTTGATGATGAACCGCTCCTTTGCAGCTCATCATTAACCGCCCTTTTTGCAACCTCACTGGAGTTACTAACCGCACTTGTCAAACCGCCTGTACTCGTAACCGCCCCAATGATTGAGACTTGAAGTGAACCGCTCTTTGACTTTGTGATCCACATCAGCAATATCCAATGTCAACCACCTTATCTTGTCACGTGATTCAAAGTCGAGAGAAGATCTGCAAGGATCTTGAAAAGGTGACAGTGTCCAAACCTCATTGCTTGCGTTGGAGCATTATCGGCTTTATCGCAACTTCTGTACCAAAGGACAAAAGTGGTTGCTTTGTGGACCAATAAGAAAGCATCAATCTTGTCCTTCAACAATTTGTGTCCAACGGCTACATTTTGGATGCTTGGGTATAAATACCCTAATCTTCACCATTTGAAGATTGCTTGAAAAATTGAGAAATTGCTGTGTTCATAGAAGTTGAAGCTACGCCGTAAATTATTCAACCCTTTGAATCTTCATCTTCAAACTTCAAGAAATATTCCCGGCCCGGAAATCAAGCCTTAACACTTTCAAGAATCATTGTGCTCTACATCTCACGATTTAAAGAGCCTTGATCTTGTTCTCACACACACACCTCATTTGTTCTAATCACATAGATTAAACACTTGAGATACACGGTTATAGTTTTGGATTTGTTCTTCATAGAAAAGATTTTATTGTACTTTGTAATCTCTCAAATACTTAATATAAAATCTCTCTTAGAAATCCAAGACTAACCATCTTGGTAGTGGACGTAGATCGTTTATCGATTGAACCACTCCAAATAGCGTGTTCTTACTTTTACGCAATTATATTTCTTGTGCTTACTAATGATTTATCTTTGTCTCTGTTTGATCTTTATTTAGATATCCATTATTGTGAAATAGTGTTTGGAGTTAACATTGTCAAAACCTCACTTGTTTGTAAACCGCACGTACCAACTTCTTTATTAAAACCGCTTTACAAACCTCCTCTATTAAACCGCTTTATAACTCTAAATATTCCGCTGTGCATTTTACACTATCACTTGCAGTATATTATCAACTGCAAGAGGATTTTGTAAGCAAGAGGTTTAGTTTTTTAAAAGAGGGCGAAAAATTTAAAACAGCTATTCACCCCCCCCCTCTAGCTGTATTTTCACCCTTGTTGCCACCTTTGGGACCAACAGAGGGAATAGTGGATGGGATAATAAAATATTAATAAAAGTTTCCTTTTTAGGAAAGGGTGACGCTATAAACGGGACGCCATTTTGGGTAAAAAGTGACGCTTCGACCGGGACGGAGGGAGTAATTAATAATTAAAAAAATAATAATTACCTTATTATGCCCATTCCAAGTCCTTGTCGTAGGTTTGTGCAAGCGTCTATATTCTTTCACGCACTCATCCCATGACTACAAATATATGATTCAAATATTTGAGAATGATGATAAAAAACGTATCGAGAAAAATTGTTTAGGTTATGTTATAATTACCTTTTCATAGTTATACTATAATAAAACTTCTGGTTAGACAATGTTTGTTGTAAAATTTATGTTACTTTTAGAGAGAAGAACATTAATACGTTCTGGAGATGTGCATCTAGAAAGAGCAACGTACAGTTGTTCATGACTAAAAACAGGATTGCGCAAATCAATACACACAAATTTCACTGACTGCCCTTGTGATTTGTTAATGGTCATCGCGAATGCCAGACGAACAGGAAATTGTCGCCTCGTCATGTTGAAAGGCAATTCTCCGGATGAAGGAGTTAGTGATATTCTTGGGATAAAAACTAATTTTTCAGCCTTATCCCCGGTCAAAATTTGAGCTTCAAGAACGTGTGGCGCACATATGACGATCACTAATCGTGTGCCATTACAAAGACCATCATTTGGAGCAAGATTTCTCAAGAACATAATGGGACAGCCAACTTTTAAATCAAGTTTAAAAGGTGGTAAGCCCGGAGGATTTAGTGAATTGAGATACCCATTTGGATATCGATTTGTAATGTTCCGGCTGAATTTATCGTCGTGGCACATTTTATCAGTAGCCAAATAAGAAACTGTTTCACCAGAAAATATGTGAAGTGCACTTTCATTAATAGAACTAACATCGTCATTTCTTGCCGATAAAATTGTGCATTCAGTAAGGAATGATGGATTTGCCACGCTTGCTATCCCAAGTTGTGGGTAAATGCTATCTAATAACTCAACGAGATTTTCACAAATGCTTATTGTTGACGGTATTAATATAACTTCTTCAGGACTGCTCCCAATCTGAATTTTTAATCATGAAATAAATTAACCATTTCAAATTATTAATTTTTATAAAAAAAATTAAATAACTATTAATAGTGTTTATATTAATGTATCAATAATCTTTAAAAATAGTATAAAGATAATCAAATTTTAATAACTTTTTAAAATTTAAATTAGTACCTGAACATACCAAAAGTGTTGAGTTGGGCCAAATGGGTAAAGCCCAATCACAGACAACCTTGACGCCCACATTCTTAATGAAGCTAGCCCAATCAAAGCAAGGCCCCAAAGCCCGTCTCAAATATCCGTCGACTGAGCCCATGTCCGACCTTCCGGGTCCTGACTTGACTTAGTCCGACATCAATGATCCATACTACAATTCGGGTACGAACCATGCTCTACCCGCCAGTCAGGTCGACCATTCCACAAATGGCGACCTCGACCTAACCACTAAAGGTCGACCTAACAGATGTGGACGCACGTGGGTCAAATCTTTCCATAACAGCTTCCCTATAAATCAGGGACCGCTATAGGACACGTTCACATTACTTGTAACTGTCCCTAAAATCTCGGAGCTCAAGTAGCACCACCAAAATACAACGGTCATCCTCTATAAATACATCATCATTACCAACAGTGAAAGGTAACTGCCATTTTGTTATCTGAATTCATTATTCAATACATTTTGAGCTATATACAACCGTGATCTTACTCTCACGCCCGAGCGTCTTCGAGGAGACACATCCGGCTAGTCGTGGGTTCGATTTCGAGGTCAAGGAGCCAGGTGATTGGTCTTGCCACGTGGAGGACTGCGATAAGCATAATTCTGCGGCATCGGTTTGGTTCCATTGCGGGAAGGCTGTGCTTTAGCTTGACCTCGAAGATCTCATCAACTTACGGCAATGGTGACTCCAGGACGGGCATGTCGCGGGCGCTTACGAAGAGTTTGAAGAAGTGAACAATAACAACAATACGAACATTTGGAAATCTCAACACCAATGGAAAATGCAAATCGCCTCCACCCCCACCCAAATCGCCCTCGTGGTAGAGCAACACGCTCTACCGGTGTTGTTGATGGCAGGGGATTGCCAGATACGATAAGGGGGAAAAGACACATGAAGGGACAAGGAGCTCCACCTCCTCCTAAGCGTCCAACTGCTCAGGGGAATGTTGGAAATAGGGCAGGTCTCTCATCCAACCCATTGAGCAGGAAGGAAATGTTATTGGAGGAGCTCCACCTCCTCCTAAGCTGTTGACCCCTGCTAGTGGAGGAACGTCACTCAACCTCCTCATCATTTCATCCAGAGACTCTTTTCTTGGGGGAGAGGAAGTTGGTGGAGGCAATTGGCTCGAGGACACAGATTTACCCTTCTCAGATCGAGACCTCTTCCGCGAGCTCAGAGGACGATCGTCATCATCTTCCTCCATGACATCATCATCAATATTGACGACGTTCTGAGGACTAACCACATTTACACCAGCACCCGAGGTTGCAACATTGGCATCAGAGATTGGGTCAGAACTCAAAGTGGGTCTAAGCCGACTGTTGGACTCATCACCTCCTTCATTGACATTGGCAGAAGGGGTCCCACTCAGCGAGGGATCTTCCAACTCAACCTCTTCCATGGGGATCATCCCAGCCATGTCCTTGGGCAGCAAGTTGTTCCTCGCAGCAGCTTCCCTCTCTCTACTCGCCCTAGCATTGACCGCCCCATGGGCTTTCTTAGCTTTCTTCTTATCCGATACTCCCACTATTCGAACCATGGCAGCTTCTTGTTCGGGAGTTAAAACTACACGACATCAAAGTAATCAAGTATTAGTTCGGCAATTCAAAGCAGTTCTATGCAGGCTAAACAGTTCTACGAGTAAACAATTGGCGAAGTAATTGATACGATGCAAAGCAGTTCTATGTACGAATTAACTAATTCTACATACGAGCAAGCAATTTGATAAGTACAGAGATGCAATTCGAACTAGTTCTACATACGAGCAGGCAACGGACGAGCTAAGAGTTGTGTATGCAGCTCAAAATAATTCTATGTGCCAATAATAAGTTACTTATGCAAGTCAACAGTGGACGAGCTAATGAATGCAGGTCAAGTAAACCCTTACCACCAATATGCTCTCCGCGGTCTTTGCAATAATTTTCGTTCTTCTGACAAAATTGACAGTTCTCCTTCAACCTACCCAAGGAATGAGTGACCCAGTCTGGATATACCTGGCCTCTCAACACAGGAACAAGGGGTACTACCACTCCATCCCCAGGCATCATTCCAGCCTGGATATAGTTGTACTTGGTCGTCCCTAGCACCTCCCAGCTAATGGGTCCTTTCTTGACCAAAGCACACAGCTTCCTATACAAAGTTTGATGCCATGGAGGCTCCCAGTAATTCTCCTCGTCAATAACGTCAGACTCGTTATTTGGCAAAGGGAATTCCCATCCTAACCTACTCTCTACAAAAACCACATATGAGTTCCAGCTGCTATGCTTATTGGGAAGATTGGCAAACAACTTTGGAGAATTGGGTTTGGAAGTGTAACGATGTGTTGCCTTTTTCGCGGGAAAAATTCGATTTTTGCGTTTCTTTGAAAAACCAAATAAAACCGGAAAAAACGGAGTCGCCACGCCATTTTAATTTTGAAGGGCAAAACTTTGAAAAAAGCCCGAGATCAGAGATTTAGGTTCGGAGGTCATGTTACGCGTCGGGAAGGACGTTAGTGTGCACCCGACGCGCCTCGTAAAAACGAGTCTTCCAAGCTGAAAATCATTTGTGTGTGTGTGTGTGTGTGTTTTGGCCAAAATAAGTTGAAACTGGAAAAAGTAAAAATTGGGATGTCTTTTTAAGACTTTAAACTGATCCCATGATTTTTTGGAGAATTTTTGGTTTGAGATTTGGTACTCAAAAAACCTTTTGAAGTTGAGAAGTCACTTCTGCCAGAAGAAAATAGCAGCAGACACCTGATTTTGAAATGGATTCAAGGGTCCTAAAACTTCATAATCTGGATGAACTCAGAGAATAAAAGTTTCTCTAGACTCCTTGAATAAACTTTGTGTGAAAGAAATTTCCATTTTGGAGAAGATTTGAGGGGTCAAAACCTTCTGGAAACCTCAGATATGAGATCTGGATTCCCAGAAGCTGATGAACTAGCCTCTGAAAGAAAAATTGAAAAGAGGAGTTTTACTCACCCAAAAAATAATTTAAAAATATGTATGGAAAGCTCTGGATGTTGGCTACAAAAAGTGTTTTGTAGTCAACGCCAAATTCCAAGTTCATCTGTGTCCAAAAATTAAGACCATGGACTGAGGTCTGAGAAAATTGCTACTGGACAGCAACTTCTCAAGAAAGAAAATATGATTTTAAGGGGGGTTTTGCATCCATGCTTGTCCCCATTTCCCTAGGTTTTGGTTAGTGATCACTAGACATTTTAGTGGTGAATCAACTATACCAAACCATCCTTGGGGTACATTAGGACTAAGCATTTCATTTGCTTGGGGAGGATTTTACCCTTTGAAATCAAGATTTAGTGCTTGAAAATGGTTTTTTAGGGTTTTGAAAGTGCATTTTTGCAAGTAAGAAAGAAAAGCTTTGAAAATAATGTTGATCTTTGTAGAAGATCATCCATGGAGATGGTCTTCCATGGTGATCTTCTTAGATCTAGAGAAAAAAGATGAAAGAACTACATTTTGTAGTTTGAAGATGCATGCATGGATGAGATTTAGGGTTAGGAAGAGGAGGGTTTACCAATCTTCCTTGTGTTCTTGAGTGTTTGGCTTGAGTGTATGAGTGTTTAGGGCTTTAATATGAGAGTGAGTGGATGAGTATGAGTTGGGAAAGATTGGAAAGAAAAAGGTGACAATTCTTGAGAATTCTCCTTTGTTTTCTCTCTATATTTCGAGAACTTCGTTGCTATTGTGTTCTTCCTCCTTATTTTTGTATTTGGAGGGCTCAATTTATAGCCCTCTGAAAATTACATACTTGTCCGCGCGGATAGGATCGGGCGGCGTGCCTTTGTTCATTAAATGCGGCTTCGGCTTTGGACAAGAAGAATAATCTTTTTCAAAATTCAAATTGACCGGCCCGGTTTTTGTTTCCGGCATTGCTATATTTGGTTTTCTTCATTTGTTTTTCTTTTTGAGATTCTTTTTAAGGTTTAACCTTAAATAACAATGCCCATTTACCCTCACTTTGTTAGAAATGTTAGGATAGTTAGGAATTGTTAGAAATGTTATAACTTTCGTTAATTTTCTAACGAAAATTCTAACAAGCTCAAATTGGAGCACTTACGGTAGCCCTCGGCGACGAGCGCTTTCGAAGGAAGCGGGGTCGTCGATAAGAGTAAGGCTCCATATTTGGCGGGATGATCGAGTGATCGGGTGGGTGAACCTAGCGATAGGCTACCTACGTATCCCGAATGGGAATCAAGCCGATCGTAGTTCGGGTCTTTGACCACTGGAGATGATGGCGTTTTAGGTGCCTCGAACGATGAGCGAGTTCTACGGTCGGTTCTTGGAAAGAAACTTCTGTGGGGATAAGAGATGACCATTTTTGGTCGATGGGTATCATTCTGCTGGGGATAGGAATGACCATTTTCGGTCGATGGCTATCCGCTCTGTGGGGATAGGGATGACCATTTTCGGTCTCTGCGGGGGATGACTGCGAATTATCGCTTTCCTAGTGATAGCGTCTTAGGTGTCTCAAACCTTGGAGATGGCGTTTTAGGTGCCTCGAACCTTGAAGATGGCGTTTTAGGTGCCTCGAACCTTGATGATGATGGCTTTTTAGGTACCTCGGACCTTGGAGATGGCTTTTTAGGTGCCTCGGACCTTGGATGATGGCGTTTTAGGTGCCTCGAACCTTGATTTGAAATGGCCTTTCGGTGGACTTTGTCTGCTTGCCGAAGGATAGGGTGACCGTTTTGGTCGAGGGCTGGACCTAATGATAGGCTACCTACGTATCCCTAGTGGGAATCGAAGCCCTTTCGTAGTTCGAGCCTTACTCGAGATTTCTTTGGCTTTTGGGATTCCGTTAACTTTCTTTGGGGATTTCGTTAGCCTTTCTTTGAGGAAAATCGGACGTATTCGTCCGGGAAATCGGTCTTACGTTTGGCCGTTGGATGATTTTGATGAAAGATACGGGATTCATTATCTTTCTCGGGTCACTCGGTCTTACGATTGACTGCCGAACGTAATTTTGATGAAAGATACGGGATCTCATTATCTTTCTCGGGGCACTCGGTCTTACGTTTGGCTAGGGGTAATTTTGATGAAAGATACGGGATCTCGTTATCTTTCTCGGGGCACTCGGTCTTACGTTTGGCTAGGGGGGGTAATTTTGATGAAAGATACGGGATCTCGTTATCTTTCTCGGGGCACTCGGTCTTACGTTTGGCTATAGGGGTAATTTTGATGAAAGATACGGGATCTCGTTATCTTTCTCGGGGCACTCGGTCTTTCTTTTGACTGCCGGGGGTAATTTTGATGAAAGATACGGGATCTCGTTATCTTTCTCGGGGCACTCGGTCTTACGTTTGGCTAGGGGGAATATTTTGATGAAAGATACGGGATCTCGTTATCTTTCTCGGGGCACTCGGTCTTACGTTTGGCTTGCAGGGGTAATTTTGATGAAAGATACGGGATCTCGTTATCTTTCTCGGGGCACTCGGTCTTACGTTTGGCTAGGGGTAATTTTGATGAAAGATACGGGATCTCGTTATCTTTCTCGGGGCACTCGGTCTTACGTTTGGCTAGGGGTAGGATTTTGATGAAAGATACGGGATCTCGTTATCTTTCTCGGGGCACTCGGTCTTACGTTTGGCTAGGGAAGGATTTTGATGAAAGATACGGGATCTCGTTATCTTTCTCGGGGCACTCGGTCTTACGTTTGGCTAGGGGTAATTTTGATGAAAGATACGGGATCTCGTTATCTTTCTCGGGGCACTCGGTCTTACGTTTGGCTAGGGGTAATTTTGATGAAAGATACGGGATCTCGTTATCTTTCTCGGGGCACTCGGTCTTACGTTTGGCTAGGGGTGATTTTCTTGACAAGGGGCGACTTTGGTTAACTTTGGTTAACTTTGTCAAGTTAGGGGCGGATTGCGAGTCACGAAATTTTAAGGGGCAAAAGGGTCATTTTGACCCTTGCAATCTCATCCGCGCGGATAGGGATGGAAAGTCGGGGGTATTAATGGGGCCAACGCCCTTCTTCTTCCCCATTCAATTTTTGAAGCGTCGAGAGAGAGAAAGACGAGGAGAACGCCATTTTTGGCCTAGAAGCTTCAAAATTCGTCCGATTTCTTGATTTTTGAGCAATGGAACACGGGAAGGCGCTTTTCAAGGCCAAGGACGTGGTCCCATAGCGGAGAGGCGATTGGAGCTCGTCCGGATGAGGAGGCATTACAATCTTTCGCAATCGGTCGAGGAGGAGCATTACCCCGATGCTTGGCAACATTGGGCTTCGGATCCGCATCTCCGAACGGTATACTTCGAATCCTCTTGATCCTCTTGTCGATTTCTTGCTTGAAATTTTTGGGTGATTTTTGAATATTGAATATTGATATTGATGATATGCAATGTTGCAATGAATTTGTGAGTGTCCCAAAAATGTGCATTTTGCTTGGGAAAAAGAATTGGCATTTTTTGCCACATTTTTTAATTCGAAAATTGCATGTGAAAATTCGAAGAATTGTGATTTTTTGAAATTGAATATTGCATGTTCTTGATGATGATGATTTTTTTGAAATTGAATTTTGATATTGGTGAATGATGATGCAATGCATGCATTTTGTTTGGAAAGAATGGGCATTTTGCCAATATGAGATGTATGTATGTTTAGGATTTTTTTGAAAAGTGGGACGGATTTTTCCTCCCGTTGCATGTAAGATGGATGATATGCATGTATGCATTTTTTTTGAAAATGGGACGGAGTTTTTACTTCCGTAGGAATGCATCCTCTTTTTTTTTTTTTGATGAATGCATTGGGACTTGCTTTGAAAATTGTTTTCTTTCATGCGAGAAAAATGGGGCTATGCTCATTGTATCTTTGTTATCTTTGTCGAATTTTTTTTTTTTTAATGTAAATGCAAATGCAATCTTTTGACATTTTCTCTCTTTTTTTTTTACGGGCGGAAACCGTTTTGTGACGGAGCGGTGAACAAGATGAAGACTCGAGGATCGGTGGAGTGTGATTGACTTGTGGGATCGGCTTCCGAATGCGGGCCGAGGCTTTGCCGAGTCAGAGACGGATCGTTGTCGAGACGGGGCTCACGGGAGTTTGTCGAGTGCTTGAGGGCTGGTCAAGTTCCCTAAGTGCAAGAGCTTGATGTTTGCTCTAGCGCGGCATTGGTGGGATGCGACCCACACCTTCCACTTCTTACGGGGCGAGGCGGCTACGCCTTCGACTATCTTTGCGATCACGGAGTGCGTCCTTCAATGGACGCGGCATTGAGTGGAGAGATGGCTACGGCGACGCGGACTGCGAGCTCTTCTTGGATTTTCCCCTATTCCCAAGGGGATGGGGATGGAGTATGCCGTGGTCTTCGGCAAGATCGTGGAGACCATAGCGAGTTACGAGTTTGGGGAGGATAGGTTTAGCGCCGAAGCGGTGCTAGGTCCTTCCTGTGGTTTACCTTTTCGAGCACGCTCTTTGGGCATCTTTGAGGGACGGCGGTCTTTGCCTTCTTGAGGTCCTTGGAGGACATGGAGACGGTTGGAGATATTTCTGGGGGAGGCCGGGTGGTGAGCTGTACTTCGCTCTTGATAGATACGGCGGAAGGCTGTGAGCTCCTATCTTGCTTCGAGTTTGCTCTGGAGGTATAAGCTCTCTTTTTGCTTTCCCTCTTTCCTTTGAGCACGCACTTTTATTTGCCTTTGGATTGATTGGATTTTTACCTTTCGCGGTATGGGCGTTGGAGTTTTTCCACGTCACGGTGTGGAGCGGCTGAGGCGTACGTCGGGCGTATCCGGCCATGCGGTCTTGGTCCAAGCATGCCGGGAGAAGATAAGCTCCGGGGCGTACGACTCTCGGGTACGCGGATTGCCTTCCTTTGACGGAGGCCGAGACGGATGAGGGGATGATATTCTTCCCACAGGATCGCTTTGAGGTAGCGCGGTGAAGGGCGGCGAGATACGGGCGGTGCGGCGGAGGATTTTGAGGGGCACGACTTGCGACGTCTACTATGCGGGAGAGAGGGTGACGCGCCGGCATGGCGTGAACTCGCCTTTGAGGACACCGGTGGAGCCTCCCGCCGATATGATGCACCCGAGCGATCGGTCAGTGACTGGGATGATTACCGGCGAGTCGGCACTTCTCGGACTTCGTGGCGATCGAGCCGTATGCGGCGTTCGTCTTGAGGAGGCGAGGATGCCTCGGGTTTTGGAGAGGGAGGGGCTTGGGATCCGCGGTACCCTCGGACGGATTTTCCTACATCCGGGATGGGAGTCCGATTGAGGGTGCGAGATCCCTCGGCCCGGCGGCTTCCACGAGCTTTCCGGCCTCGTCAGGAGTATGAAGGTATGGCTTCACCTTTTCCCCTTCTTTTCTTTCTTTTGTTTTATCATCTTTAGCATCACTTCCTTTTCTTTTTTTTTTTGACGCTTTTGCTTTTGTGCGGTTTTCGGAGGTGGTCGTCGAGACAGCGACGAAGCAAGTGATCGGGGCTAAGAGATTCATACGGAGGATGGTTGCTTGCGGGGCACCTCGAGCTAGGGCGAGAGACCACGGCCGGCACTGTCAGACGGGAGGCTTCTCCTATTCCCTCGGAGACTTCTTCCGAGACCCCTCTTTCTCCTCTCATTGATCACCGCGCGGCCTTGCCTTCGGATCACGTCATTCTTGGGGATCCGCACGGGCGAGGACACGTACGCGGCATGGTGGGTCGTCTCCGTATGTTCGGGAGTCGGACGCCTTCACCTTCGGTTCGATTTCTTCGGGGATGCAGGTTTTACCCTATCGAGTGTGCCGGTTGGTCAGCGAGCCTCTTTACGGAGATGAGGACGATTCGAGCCCGAGACTTTCGGGGCTCTGACGAGCGGGCCCGAGTCGCAAGAGGGCGGGGAGACATCGGGTCTTTGGAGACTCCGATTGATTTTTTTTTTGATTTTTTTTTTTTTTTTTGAGATTTAGATTTGTACAGATCATGCACATTTTTTTTTTTGGATGTAATAATTTAGGATTTTATTTATGTTTGTTTGTTTTTTTTTTTATGCACACTCCCTCTTTTTTTTTTTTTTTTTTGGAATGTAATAATTTAGGATTTTATTTTATGAATGCAATGCAATATGAATGCGGTGTTGCATGAGCCTTGGTTTTTTTTTTTTTTTTTGCAAGGGTGTTTGGTATATGGGTGGTTTGGGGAGGTTTTGCACAAGTTTCGAGCAGCGGGACGGAATATTCCTCTTTTGGTGTAGCGGCTTGGGTACATTGCAAAATTTTTTTGGGAAAGCAATCCCATCCGCGCGGATGGGGGCGCATCGACCTTTGTCCTTTAATTTTGGTCCGGACCTGGTCTTGCTTTATTTCAAATTCAAATATCCTCTTCAACCTCCGGTCAATTGACCATTTTCGGGAGGAAGAGAGAAAAACCATGGAAATGGCCTTAGAAAAGCTCCTCAAAATTGTCCAAAGAAAGGCAAATGTCATTCTTTGAACAAGTTCAAGGATTGGTCAGGGAAATTATGCATGAGAGAAGGTCTTTCTTTGAAGAAAGGTACAAGGTACGATGCTTGTGGTCTCTCAAAGAATTGGTTCCGGATTATGACCTCTTAAGGGCTTCTTCTTCGTTTTGGGATACTAGAAGGCATGTCTTTTGCCTTTCCTTCAACGAGATTGTTCCGGCGTGGAAGAATTTCGGGCCTTGCTTGGAGGTCGGAGGTGGAGGAGATAGCAATTCCTTTGTCAGGAGGAGCTTCTTTTGTTGACAAGTTGTGCAACCTTCTTCATCTTTCCCGGAGGAAGCACGAGGCATGATCCGCGGTCCCGACCATTTTGATATTTCCGGTCTTCCCGAAAGATTTAGGGGCTTAGGCTTGGTGGATGACGCCTATTGGGATGCCTTTGCACTTTGCATGTTCGGCACTTTGTTCATGGTCTATTCCTTCGGGATTTGCCATCGATCTCTGCTTGGATGTTGTCGTCCATTGTCGCACAGGCGAGAGATGTCGTTCCTTTGATTCTTGGGGAGACTTTTCATGCTCTCGGCAGATTAGCTACCGGACGGCGGTACATGCGCGGGGGCGGCCCGTTTCTGCTTGACCACGTGGGCGATGGAGCGTTTGGGGTTCTTCGGGAAACCTACGATATGATCGAGCCTTGGACTTTTGCCGGGAGAGGTGTTGATGTAGATTTTGATGATCGGGGCTCGTGGGAGCGTTGGATGGCGGGTCGCGGGCTGAAGATATCAGATGGTTGGTGCCTCATTGGCGGGTGGAGACTCGCGAGTGCTTCGGGGACGGGTCCCATGTGGTTATGCTTAGGGGCTTTCTCGGTCAGTTTCTACATTCCGGCTCTGGTCCTTAGGCGGTTTGGCTTGGAAGCGGAGTTCCTTTGGAGGGCTTTGATGATGTAGCCACCGGGGTGGTGGCTCCTGTTTCCATGGATGATCCCTCGGTGTTTCCATTTCTTTCCAGTATGGAGGTACGATGCCTTTCCTCCTCGGGTCATTCTCGGGCGTCAGAGACCGGTGTTCTGACCACTTGGTACTGGATTGGTACGAGGGCATGCAGGAGAGACTCGGGTGGCTATTTTGAGACGGCGTGAGGCCATTGTAGGTGCGGAGGACCGGGCTGTTTACGAGAGGAGGAGGGCCGGCGAGGGCCAATCCTCATGACGGGAGCGGAGACGGCGCGGCCGATTATGAGGCTTACGTCGAGACGGGAGAGGAGGGCTCCTATGTTACCGGCTAGGTTACGGGAGATGAGGGATGACGCTAGGGCTACTAAGGCCACGACGAGGCGGTTTGATAGACCACTTTGTTCCTATACGAGCTTGGTAGGAGGAATACCGACATTTTCCGGTTCGGAAGAGAAAGACTCGGAGGGGAAGAAGAAGGGAGAGACCCGATCGAGTGGCTTGGAGTGACTCACGAGGTTTCCAAGTATCCCTTTCTTGCCATGACAGACACATTAGTTTGATTATGTATCTTAGTTTTCCTTTAGCGGGTTGCCGGTTGTAGGAATGAATCGGGCTTAGACTCATCAAAGAGCTTTTAACTTGTAATGAATATTTGAATTGCTTTAGAGTTTTCGAGACGCTTTCATGGTCGATCAATTGTATTGATGCCAAAGTATGGCTTTTATTTGTGCTTTAGACCGAACCGTTTCCATTTGCCTACGTTCCCCTCATTTTGAGGAGCTCGGGTCTTCGTAGTTCAAGCTGGTGAACTCTTTTTGTTTTTTTTTTTTTTTGTTTTTTTGGTGCAACCACTGTTTTTACCTAGGCCGCCCTTTTCGGGTTTCTAACCTAGTTGGGTATTACTCTTTTAGCACTCTTTTTTTTTTTTGTTTTTTTTTTTTTGTTTGTTTTTTTGGTGCAACCTGTTTTTACCTAGGCCGCCCTTTTCGGGTTTCTAACCTAGTTGGGTATTACTCTTTTAGCACTCTTTTTTTTTTTTTTGTTTTTTTTTTTTTTTTTTTTTTTGTTGTTTTTTTTGTTTTTTTTTTTTACGCGTAGTATCTGCGCGGCTTGTCACCATTCCTTTGGGTGTACAAAGGGATTCCGTCGAGGTCCGCAAGTTGCATGGCTCCTCAGGAGAAGATCTTACGGACGACATATGGCCCGACCCATACGAGGCTCCCATTTGCCGAGAGGGTTGATACGGGTAGGGGCTTTTCTTTTAGAACGAGATCACCTTCTCGGATCTCCCGATGCTTTACTTTCTTGTCGAAGGCTCTGGCCATTCTTCCTTGGTAGGCCCGGATGTGTTCCATGGCCTTCGGTCGGCGTTCGTCTAGTAGGGCCAATTCGTCATGGCGACTGCTGGAGCCATTCGACCTCGTTGATTTGGCTTTCCCGGCGGTATACGGAGCGAGGTATTTCCGGCTCGATTGGGAGTACGGCTTCCATTCCGTATGTGAGGGCAAACGGTGTTTCCCCGGTTGCCGTTCGGCGATGTTACGTAGCCCCGAGTGCCGAGGTGTAACTTCTCGGGCCAATCTACGCCTTGGACGGCCATTTTCCGGATGATATTTTCGAGTCTTGTTTCTTTGCTTGACGGCTCCGTTGGTTTGGGGCTGTAGGGTGATGACTTGTGACGGGTTATTCGGAATTACGCCGGCAACTGTCACATTCCCCTTGAAGTGGGATCCATTATACGAAATGATTTCGGCCGGCAACCCGTATCGGCACATGATGTTTTCTTTGATGAAGAGGGCGACTTTCTTTGAATTGAGGATTTTGTAGGACTTGGCTTCAACCCACTTGGTGAAATAATCCCACGGCTACCGGGACGAACTTCGTGGCCGTTCTTGCTGATGGTGTGATTTTGCCTATGACATCAATTCCCCAAGTGACGAAAGGCGAGGGTTGTCATGCGGTATAACTTCGTGAGGAGGCAAGTGATTAAGATTTGAGTATCGGCCGACATTTGTCGCGGCTTTTGACAAAGCTGGATGCGGTCGGCTTCCATGGTGATCCAAAAATACCCCATTCTCGGTATGATTTGCATCGAGCTCGAGCATTCATGTGAGGGCGCGAGTACCACCATGTATTTCTTTCATGAGTTCGGTAGCCTCTTGTTTGCGATACATCGCGGGGAGGGGCCTTGATAACGTTTTTGTATAACATGTTTCCCAAAGAACATAATGGGAGGCGAGCCGCTTGAGTGAGAGACTTTTGCTTTGATTCCTTCTTTATATTCCCCATCTTCGTTTTTGAAAGAGGCCTCGCCATCCTTAGTCTTGGTAAATGCGAGTGTACCGGGGATCATTGATCGGTTCGGCTTCCGCTTCAATTTCGAAGCAATAGGCGGGGTTTTCTCTTCTCCCAGACTACGAATGGTTTAACGAGACTTTCCTTCGAGGTATTTCGACAAGAGAGGCTAGTGTAGCGAGCATCTGCGAACTTTGTTTCGGTCTCTTGGCGAGGTAATGAAAGTGATTTCTTTGAATTGAGTTACTAACTCTTCCATGTAAGCATGATACTTACGCAAACCGGATCCACGGTCTTCCATTTGTTAGAGACACGATTGATGATGAGGGCGAGTCACCGTACACCTCCAATTCCTTGATATTTCTTTCAAGGGCGGCTTCCAAACCCGGCTATGCAAGCTTCATATTCGACGGCGTTGTTGGTGACTTCGAAGTTCGGCCTTGCTTGCTATGGGGGTGTGTTCGTCGGTAGGATCGACCGAAGCATTCCTATCCCGTTCCCCCTTTTGTTTGACGCCCCGTCGAAGAAGAGTTGCAGCGATTTTCTCCTTCTAGAGCGAAGATTCCATCATCGGGAAATTGAGGTTCGAGTCCTCGGGACTCATCACTTGGGAAATCGGCCGGATGTTACGCCATTATGCGTCCTTTTATGGATTTCCTTGAAACATAAGCGATGTCATATTCGGCCAAAAGAACGACCATTTTGCCAATCTCATGGAGATGGAAGGCTTGTCGAACGAGATATTTGATGGGGTCTATCCTTGAAACAAGATGTATCGGGTGAGGCTTGCATGTAGTGTTTCAATTTTCCCACTACGGACCAAACTGCGCAAGTCTTCTCGCAAGCGAGTAGTTGAGTTCGCTTCCTTGGAGCTTTACGCTACGAAATAGATGGCGTTTTCGACTTTGGAATCTTTTTCTCTTGAGCTAGCATAGCCCCAATTCTTTGTATCCGTGACGGTTAGATATAGCAAGAGTGGCTTTTGCCGATGTGGTGGGCGAGAGAATCGGGGATTCACGAGGTATGCCTTAATTTGTTCAAAGGCAAGTGACATTAAGGGTCCATTACGTGTAGGCATTCTTTTTCATCAACTTGAAGATTGGCTCGCGAGATCGAGGTCGGTGATTTACAAAGCGGCTTATGTATTGCGGTCTTCCCATGAAGGATTTCACTTACGTCGGTGTCAGTGGTGGCTTCATTTCAACTATCGCCTTGATTTTACGGGGATCTACTTCGATTCCCGTTACGTCACCATATATCCTAGTACCTTGCCTCGTCTTACACCGAAGGTGCACTTGGCTGGATTCGGTCTCATGCTTTGTGGTCTCGGAGGCGGCGAAGAATTTTCTCAAATCAACAAAGTGCGGCCATCGATCCTCTGGAATGTATTATCATGTCGTCCACATAGACCTCAATTTCTTTGTGGATCATGTCATGGAGCAGTATGTGGCGCCTGCAGTACGTAGCCCCGGCATTCTTTAGTCGAATGGCATGACCGTGTAGCATTATGTGCCCCGAGGGGTTGTGAAGGCTGTTTTGGCTTGATCTTCTTACGCCATTTTGATTTGGTTGTAGCCGGCAAAACCATCGACGAAAGATTTGACTTCGTGGTTGGCCGTGGAATCTACCAAAATGTCGATGTTTGGCGGGGAAATCGTCTTTTGGGCAGCTTTGTTCAAGTCTCTGAAGTCTACGCGGCATCGGATCTTTCCGTTGGCCTTGGTCACCGTCGCTATGTTGGACGGCCATGTTGGGTATTCAATGACCACGATGAACCACCTTACTGAGCATCTTTTCTATTTCCTCTTTCACTTGTAAGGACCATTCGGGCTTAATTCTTCTTAGCTTACGCTGCGGCTTGACTTAAGGTCGAGCGGTATTCGGTGCTTTCAACTATGGAAGGATCGAGGCACGGCATATCTTTATAGGACCATGCGAACACATCCACGAATTCTTTTAGCGGCTCGATTAGGGCAACCCTTTCGGTCCCTTCGAAGAAACTACCAATCTGCGTCTCTTTAGGCTCTTCGTAGTTCCCAAATTCACACTTGTCAAAATCTCTTCGGCGGCTTGGGCTCGATTTTCCTCTTTAGGACAACACCTTAAAGATTTCTTTGATATATTGTTCATTTAATGTGTACGCCTCTTCATCTAGTGAATCGTTATTAAGCTTGTTTTTAGATTATTAGTTAATTCATCATTAGTTAAAGTGGCAATTAAGGGATACTCGAAAGGTTCATCATTTCATTGAAGACGAAGGGGAATACAACGTTGGCTACGGACTCGTAGTCTTCGGGCGTGAGGCCGTCGGACGACTCGAGGCTCGAACTTCAACAATGAGAGACTCGGAGGACTTCTGAAGGTTGACACGAAAGGACGGGGGACCAATCCAAGCTTGGTGATCATTTCCTCTTTGGTCGCGGACGGGCTGAGAGAGTTTCCCAATTCTTTAGCGGCATCGGCTGTTGGTGGCTTCACAACTCGGGAAAGGCATGGTCTCTGTGCTCCCTCTTGATCGTTGCTATCATCTCTTTGTACGAACCGAGAATCAAGCGTGTTTGGCATCGAGAAGCGAGCATGTGGATGTAGGGATCTTCCTCAGTGCAGGGACTTCCGTTTCGTCACAATCGATCGCTCAATCCGGATGTAAGGACGCATTGCGTCTCGGTGAGCGGCTAGAAAAATCTCATGTCCCATACTCGAGCGGAAAGGCTTGGCGGAGTAGTTCGGCAAGGAGGACGTCCCACACGACGTTCATAGATTCGGCCGAGTACGTCGGTGTTTGCTTGACTTTTATCATGAAAACCTCCTCGCCGGCGAGGCGAGAATGGGTTTGCGAGAATGCGACAAATCGTGATTGAGGACCAGGGGACTTGTGTGCTGTATCACGGCGGTGTTCGGCATTTCCTTCGGTACGCCTCCAAGTGTTGGAAATAGCAATTGAATTTGATGAATCGAACTTCTTCGGAGTCCGCTCGCTTGAGTGTGTCGACATAGTTGGCATTCTTTGGATTCCAAAGGATCTTGGCGAGACTTGCCTCTTGAAGGATGTAGCCCGGTGTTTGGTGTGGGCGTTCTTGGCTATTGTTTCGGCTTCGTTCCCTATGAGGAAAGCTGTCACCCCTTATGACTTCGAGGTCTCCCTGCCGGTTGATGAATTTGACGCATTGGTGGAGAGTGGAGGCTATGGCTTTCATGTGATGCAACCAAGGGCGCCCTAGTAGAGAGTTTGTGAACTCGGAGGATATCCATTACATGGAACTTCGCGGGCACCATTTGGGTTTCGTACCGAGTTCCGAGTCACTGTCCCAGAATGGGACGAGACGAACCGTCGTAGGCTTTGACGGTCAGGGTAGATGGGATCACGCGCCTTTCATTTATGCGGAGGGCCCTCGTCATCTTTGAGGAAGGACATTTACCGATGATCCATTGTCCACTAATACCCCAGGAGTGACATGGTGTTGAGCCGAATAGTGATGTACAAAGCTTCATTGTGTTGGGAGACATCTCTTGGCAAATCTTCATCGCGAAGGTGATCATACTCCCATATAGGTGAGGATCATAGATTTGGTCCTTGTCTCGGGATGGAGAGTCATCAAGCCGGTCACTTCGTGCCTTTTTCTTGCGAGGCGAGAGTCTTTGCCGAAGCCCACAGGTTATCTTGATGCCTTTTGTGGCGGTTGCCATCTCCGGTCAACATGTTGATTGAGTGGGAGCGCGAGGCCAGGCGTCGGTTTTCTTCATCGGTGGATACTCGGGAGGCTGGACAAAGCTGAACCTTGGGCGACCCGAGGGGTTGGACTTACGTTGCACGGTACTGCGGTATCCGAAGGTCTCAATTCCGTCGTTGGCAAGGCTTTTACGCTCTTTTATCCCTTTTTGCTTTGGGGAAGGCGGGCGGAGTAGAGTACATAATAATCAAATCCCAGATGGCTCCCCGAGCGTTCCCACATTGTTATCACCGGCCTCGAATCTCTCCTTCAATTTTCTTTGGGAGGAAATTTTCTTTTTCTTAGGAGGACGGTCCTCGTGTATCCAATCTGATAGTCCCTTTCAAGGCAATCGGGACAGTCACAAATATCCCACGAAATGTGTTCTACGGGTGGTGGCGGATTTGGGACCTCGGGTTGGCGGTCTTGGAAGGACTTTGAGTGGGCGGGTCAGGGGATCTGGCTGTTGGGCTCGTCTGGTAGCGAGTGATTGGACTCCGCCGGATAATGAGAGATATTGAGGTCAGGGGAACGGGCATATGTTTGTCCTTCAAGGTAGCCCCGGTCGGTTGGGATATTGTTAAGGTCCCAAAGTGGCGTGTGGCCTCTTCAATCCGGGCTGCTGTATGCATTGCAGCGTTCTTCCGGGGATTTGATGGTGACCATATTTCTTTAAGCTTGTTCCACGATTTTCATCACTCGGGCTGATATTTGTGGGACCATCACTTTGAGAGGGGACAGCGACGGTATACCGAACTCTTTCGTCCACGGCTAGCTGTTTGGGGGCCGGTTGCCTGTAAGTCGGCGGGCGGGAGTCCGGCGGTGGAAATATAGGAATCTTGGGGTAGCATCTTGATGTATCAGGGACTATTAAGAAGAGGAGGAGAACCTTCTTGTCTTTGCGGTAAAGGTGCCATCGGAATTGAGGCGATAGTCGAGCCATGACTTGCGACTACCCCGGTAGGTCATCAATTTGGGCCTCATGTCGAAGTCTCATTTGTTCTACCAAGCTGGATCCAATCTTTGAGTGCATGCGAGGGATTTTGGAGGACGGAGCAACGTTATCCCTATCATTACCGGGCGATGCGGACATTACGAAACCCGGAGTTGGAATAAACGGCGAAGGCGATGACGCGCTTGACTCTTCCCAGTGATCAAACGGTGACCGGTGCCGAAACCAAGCTTTGTGCGGAGGCTGCGGGGAAAGGACACGAAGGTTCGAGATGTGCAGGAATGGAAGGAGGGTAGGTGTTTGGGCTTTAGGCTCATGCAACATGCGATTATTTGTTCACGTTTACTTAAAACATGTTTTATTAACCTAATCGGTTGGAAAAGATTGCTCTTCTTTTCGCAAACTACTACGATTCTGGATCGGTGGGCCCCGTCACTACGTCTATAAGCCCCTCGTATTCCACTGTATTTCGACCTCCCGGGGTGGACGGCCCGGGCGAGGGTCCTATAGGGCAAGCGGGTCCCACCGGCCGAAAGAAAAACGATCCTAGAAGTACGGCGGGTAATCGAGTCTTAACGAGCATTCGATGTAAATTACGGACAAAGGCGACGTTAAAGTCAAGATCGTGTCAGGAGCTCGACGAAAAGTCGGCATGATTTGGACGATAAATGTCCGCTATTGATCTTGACTTGTCGTCGGTTAAGCGTAATTAGGCATGGAATAGTCATTAATCCTTGATGACTCGGTGTCAATCTTGGGAGTCGGTGTATAATTTGTGCCGATCGAGCCGAAGTCAGGCGCCGGTCAATATCTTGGTCAAAGTCTGCGGCGGAAAACCGGCGAACTTCGGCGGATTAGCGGCGATTAGGGACCGAGAGATATTGAGTCGGTATGCCGACAAAGGCTTGAAAGGAAAGGTCTATACACGGACGGGGCATGACACGGACCGGACTAAAAACCAGCCGGGTCTCGGACAAAGTGTGTCACGGACAAGTGCGTAGTCGACACGAGGCTCCATGGGATGTTTGGGTAGTCTGTGCTCATCAGGCGTAATAAGACCAAACGGACCGCGACAAGGATTTCCCGGGTTAAGGACGTAGTGTGCGGTGTACGGTCACGTGCGCGTAGTGTGCAAGTGATCTATATTCTTTTACGAGTAAAATAGAGATTTTTTATGTGTCTTAAAAATATGATGCATGATTTTTTGGAAATTTTCTTTTTTTTTTTTTTTTTTTGAAAATCCTTTTTTTTTTTTGAATTTTTTTTTTATGAGCACATAAGCACGTAAGCATGAAAATTCCGACAGTTAGGGACACTATTCCCACAGTCAAAATTTTGACTTTCTCCGAGGCGGCCAAAACAACATGAAAGCGTGCAAAAATCAACACACACACAAAAATGATTTTCAAAGCCGGGACGGAAGCTTGACCCTCAAAAGCTTTTTTTTTTTTGAAAACGGTGATACCGGTACGTGGGATTGTTAGACCACAATTTATCCCCGACTCGTGTTAGGAGGCGATAACGGGAAATTTAATGGTTTCCACCAATATACCGAATACCATTTTTTATTAAAAAGCTTAGTCCCAGTAGTCGCCACTTTGTAACGATGTGTTGCCTTTTCGCGGGAAAAATTCGATTTTGCGTTTCTTTGAAAAACCAAATAAAACCGGAAAAAACGAGTCGCCACGCCATTTTAATTTTGAAGGGCCAAAACTTTGAAAAAAGCCCGAGATCAGAGATTTAGGTTCGGAGGTCATGTTACGCGTCGGGAAGGACGTTAGTGTGCACCCGACGCGCCTCGTAAAACGAGTCTTCCAAGCTGAAAATCATTTGTGTGTGTGTGTGTGTGTGTGTTTTGGCCAAAATAAGTTGAAACTGGAAAAAGTAAAAATTGGGATGTCTTTTTAAGACTTTAAACTGATCCCATGATTTTTGGAGAATTTTTGGTTTGAGATTTGGTACTCAAAAAACCTTTTGAAGTTGAGAAGTCACTTCTGCCAGAAGAAAATGGCAGCAGACACCTGATTTTGAAATGGATTCAAGGGTCCTAAAACTTCATAATCTGGATGAACTCAGAGAATGAAAGTTTCTCTAGACTCCTTGAATAAACTTTGTGTGAAAGAAATTTCCATTTTGGAGAAGATTTGAGGGGTCAAAACCTTCTGGAAACCTCAGATATGAGATCTGGATTCCCAGAAGCTGATGAACTAGCCTCTGAAAGAAAAATTTAAAAGAGGAGTTTTACTCAACCAAAAATAAGGTAAAAATATGTCTGGAAAGCTCTGGATGTTGGCTACAAAAAGTGTTTTGTAGTCAACACCAAATTCCAAGTTCATCTGTGTCCAAAAATTAAGACCATGGACTGAGGTCTGAGAAAATTGCTACTGGACAGCAACTTCTCAAGAAAGAAAATATGATTTTAAGGGGTTTTGCATCCATGCTTGTCCCCATTTCCCTAGGTTTTGGTTAGTGATCACTAGACATTTTAGTGGTGAATCAACTATACCAAACCATCCTTGGGGTACATTAGGACTAAGCATTTCATTTGCTTGGGGAGGATTTTACCCTTTGAAATCAAGATTTAGTGCTTGAAAATGGTTTTTAGGGTTTTGAAAGTGCATTTTTGCAAGTAAGAAAGAAAAGCTTTGAAAATAATGTTGATCTTTGTAGAAGATCATCCATGGAGATGGTCTTCCATGGTGATCTTCTTAGATCTAGAGAAAGAAGATGAAAGAACTACATTTTGTAGTTTGAAGATGCATGCATGGATGAGATTTAGGGTTAGGAAGAGGAGGGTTTACCAATCTTCCTTGTGTTCTTGAGTGTTTGGCTTGAGTGTATGAGTGTTTAGGGCTTTAATATGAGAGTGAGTGGATGAGTATGAGTTGGGAAAGATTGGAAAGAAAAAGGTGACAATTCTTGAGAATTCTCCTGTTTTCTCTCTATATTTCGAGAACTTCGTTGCTATTGTGTTCTTCCTCCTTATTTTTGTATTTGGAGGGCTCAATTTATAGCCCTCTGAAAATTACATACTTGTCCGCGCGGATAGGATCGGGCGGCGTGCCTTGTTCATTAAATGCGGCTTGACTTTGGACAAGAAGAATAATCTTTTCAAAATTCAAATTGACCGGCGGTTTTGTTTCCGGCATTGCTATATTTGGTTTTCTTCATTTGTTTTTCTTTTTGAGATTCTTTTTAAGGTTTAACCTTAAATAACAATGCCCATTTTACCCTCACTTTGTTAGAAATGTTAGGATAGTTAGGAATTGTTAGAAATGTTATAACTTTCGTTAATTTTCTAACGAAAATTCTAACAAGCTCAAATTGGAGCACTTACAGGAAGGAGTACTAATCCCCCAATCTGCCTTGTCGAGCTTTGGAGCAAAAAATTCCTTGAAGACTTTCATGCAAGGCTCATGACCTAGAAATCTACATACCATGGCAAAGCACACTATTACCCTGCAAGTGTTGGCCCCCAGTGAAGGGGAAGAGCATCCACGGCTCCGAGAAATTCGTTGATAAAGGGATCTCGAGGGCAACCTCGAAAGCCTCGCTTCGAACCGACCATAGAAAAAAGCAACCTAGTGGCATCGGTGGTGAAGGTGGCACGATGTTTGGCCATGAAATCCCCTAGTAAAGATAGTTACCCTATAGTCCGCCCTATTTACCCCACAAAGTCATAAACCATGGAGTAACGGGACTCCATATTCTTATTCCTCGCAGAGGCCTGGGAGGTACATATCCTCTCTCATTTTTCCCCGGTACAACGGGAGGAGCCAAATGCATCCACTATCCTCGGGACTTGATGAAGTTGAAGCCGTAGCTCCACCTTGGGTCGTCATATACGTAGAAACAAAAGAGGAAGCGGGGAGTCGGTCCACATGATCACATTCAGTCGACCTACCTAAGGGCGACCTAGACTCCCCTGGAAAAACTATTCTGTACCTAAGGAAGGAGGGCTTGTGGACAACCCTAACATAAAATAAGGTGATATGGTCGAGTAGTTCATGGAACAGATGGAAAGTGACAATATTTGAATCATCAACTACTAGGTTTTCAACGTCCCCTACAATGGGCAAACCTATCTCACTGAAATTCAACTCCCACCTAGTCAAGATGGAGGCGCATTCATCCAAGGACATCACTCTCCACTCACCATTCACATTCTTATACACCCTACGGTTAACAGTGCAGTACCCATACCAAGCGCCAGGTTCACCACGAAAGGTTCTAGCCGTACGGCGAAATGAAAACAGAGCATGAACTAAAAACCCTAAAGCAAATATACAAGGGAAATACCTTAATTGATTGCAGAAAAGGAGTCTGTTGCCAAAGCCGAGAACTGGGGTTAAATCCTGCCGCAATTCCACAATTATCACCGGAGAAGGAGAGTTTGAAGACGGTAAGAATTCGAATCTGAAGAGGATTCTGAGTATTTATATTTTCCTAATTTTGGAAAGGGAAAAGAAATTCAAAATTGATTTCCCAAAATTAAATTCCGAAGCGGTTTTCGAGAAAGACTACCAAGCGTCAAAACAGTAATGATGGCGGAAAACGGCGCTCCTTCATCTCCGACCGTTTATTGTCAACGTTCAGGATTGTGCCACGTCATCATAGTCGACTAAACTTCATTGCGAGTTTCGACCTGCGAGTAAAGCAATTCTTGTCAAAGATCTCCTTAACTTTCAAGTCGACAAAGTCAACTCGAAAGTTGGGGGCCACTGAACATACCAAAAGTGTCGAGTTGGGCCAAATGGGTAAAGCCCAATCACAGACAACCTTGACGTCCACATTCTTAATGAAGCTAGCCCAATCAGAGCAAGGCCCCAAAGCCCGTCTCAAATATCCGTCGACTGAGCCCATGTCCGACCTTCCGGGTCCTGACTTGACTTAGTCCGACATCAATGATCCATACTACAATTCGGGTACGAACCATGCTCTACCCGCCAGTCAGGTCGACCATTCCACAAATGGCGACCTCGACCTAACCACTAAAGGTCGACCTAACAGATGTGGACGCACGTGGGTCAAATCTTTCCATAACAGCTTTCCTATAAATCAGGGACCGCTATAGGACACGTTCACATTACTTGTAACTGTCCCTAAAATCTCGGAGCTCAAGTAGCACCACCAAAAATACAACGGTCATCCTCTATAAATACATCATCATTACCAACGGTGAAAGGTAACTGCCATTTTGTTATCTGAATTCATTATTCAATACATTTTGAGCTATATACAACCGTGATCTTACTCTCATGCCCGAGCGTCTTCGCCGGAGACACATCCGGCTAGTCGTGGGTTCTGATTTCAGGTCAAGGAGCCAGGTGATTGGTCTTGCCACGTGAAAGACTACTGATAAGCACAATTCCTGCAGCATCAGTACCCTATAGCATTTATATTTATTTTGGTGTAAAAAGATTATTTTTTATGCAAAATTTGAGTGGGTTGTAACGTGTATTCGTTATATTTTTATTTTTAAGTTAAACAAAATACTCTCTCCATTTCGAAAATCTATTTACTTTACCTTTGTCAGTTCAGACTTCAGTAACGAGGAGGTAAGTGCATCTTTACTCATAAACGGCTAAATCTTTTTAAGAGGTTTATCAGTCCGTCAGATCATTATTTTTTACACTCTCATTTTTATAAAACCTTTAACAAAAAAAATTTCATGCTCATAAACCTTTTCAAAAGCTTTTTAATGGCATTCTTTTTTTAAAAATTGACATTTTAGTTTGATTAAAAAAATTAATATTCATTTTGGGACAATGAAATATTAATTATTTTAAAAGCAAAATATTCAATTTGTAAATAAAAAAAAAAAAAAAAAAACAACAACAAAAAACAAAAAACCTGTCAGACATTAAATGCTACATAGATATCAACCGATTGGTACAAAATACTCCAAATTCATCATAATTGGCAAATTTAGGTGAAATAGAGTCTTGCAATAGAGTGGTTATTCCACCCGTTAATGTTGCCCTAAGCAATGGTAATTGAGTTTTGAGAGACACTCGGTGCACGAATGAATGTATTTCGTTTTCTCAAACTACCGCTTTCACCTGTTGAAGTACATGTGTATGGATAAGATTAGCCCACGTCTCATCCCATCTGTTTCATTAGAACTGGTGGAGTGATGTGGGGGATATAATTTTTTTTTTTTTTTTAAAGTTCGTTATTATTCAAAGAAACTGTCATTTTACAATTTTTTATAATATTTCACCACTATTCAAATCTATTGTAAAATATAATACACGTCTATCTATAGAGAGTCGAACCTGAGAGTGAGACTGACAATATGCGAAGACTTTTTAACATATTTACACACTCGAATATCAATCTATTAAGAGGCCTTTAGTGGGAATAGAATTATAACCTTATGATTTATTGTTTCATCCGCTGTATTTGTATTTGTGGTTGTCTTTGATGTTTCACATCACCATACCCTGTCTTGATCCATTCCCTTTTTTAGTGGACAACTATTGTTTTGTTGGAGTAAATAGTCAATATTGTTTTTTTAGGCATTTACAAAAAAAAATTACTTTAGAGAGATGAAAATTACAACAAAACAAAACAAATTGGTTTTTTTTTATCAGTTTTGGTCAAACAACTGATAATTTCAGTTATCAGTTATTCAAACAACTGATAATTTCAGTTATTACTTGTTTACAACTGATAACTGAAATTATCAGTTGTTTGACCAAAACTGATTAAAAAAAAATTTGTAAAAAAATAAAAAAAAAGTAATTTTTTTGTAATTTTCCATCTTACATGTTTTTTTTTGTAAATTCCATTTTTTTTTAGTGAATTTTTTTGTAATAAACCCTTTTTTTTCTTATGTTTATACTTTGTTAATTCATCATATCTAAATAATTATTTTCCCCATCTTATCTCAAATTGATTTTTTTGTCATTTTAGTTTGTCCCACTTTAAATCTTTCTTTCCAAAATAAGAATGTTTTACACTATTTTTTACACTAATTCTCTTTGCTATCTTACTTTTTATACACAAAACATATATCTCATACTTTACTTTTTCTTAATTGAAGTATTCAAAAAGTTAGTCTAATTAAAAATAGGCGGATGAAGTAAATATTTATATAAAAAAGTGTTCACATTTATAAATAAGAGTATAACAAACACAAATATGCATAGAGGTGTAAGTGGATGGAACCGAACCAAACCAAACTATGCGATTTGGTTTGATTCGATCTAAAATTTTGGCAAACCACATTGTTCTGTTTGATTTGTGGTCTGAACCTTACATACCAAATCGAACTAAACCAAATCAAATCAAATCGCGGTTTGAAACCGAACCACCAAATTGAATCGCGAAATCAAACCGCATTAAATAAACTAATCATAAACCCCGTTTTGTATCTTATTTAATATTTTCGTATATTTATTAAAATTTACAGTTAGATCAATAAAAAAACCTACATTAAATACATTAATACTAACCCCCATTATTTATCTTATTTAATATTAATTTCATCATTTGTTATAGTAATTGCGACACATAAATAACTAAGTTCTCTACACGATCAAAAATTGAAAAGTGTTTTTCTTCCTTTAGCCTCTTTCTTTCTCTAGTCTCTCTATTCCTCCGACTTTTCTTTTAACCGCCCGCATCTTTCGCTCTTGCTCCGAGATCACAGAAAATTTAAACAATATGAAAATGAGTTTCGATCTAAATCATGGTTTGAACCGTAGTCCAAATCATGGTATTATCAATGTTTTGGACCGCGGATTGAACCAAATTATTGAACCGCGGTTTGAATCAAACCGAACCAAACTATATCGGTTTGGTTTGGTTCGATTTAAATTTTTTCATGGTTCATTTCGGTTTGAAATTTTCCCGAATCGATAACGAATGATTCGGTTCGTAAATTCTTCCAACCCGAACCATTTACACTAGACATGTCCAAATATAGAATCGGGAACCGGCGGGTAGAACCGGAACTGGGAATCGGCGATAACCGGAAACCGTCGGAATCGGGAACCGAACGTAACCGGGAGCCGGATTGAAACGGTTCGAATACGAATCCACCATATTGGGAACCGAGGAATCGGCGGAACCGGGAACCGACGATTGATCAAGGTAAGTTAAATGTAATATTTAGCATTTATTTAGTATTTGTTTAGACTAGAATTTAGATAAATTTTGTAATATTTAGCGTCTTTACTGTCTTAAGAGGTTTGAATTTAACAAAAAAAAAAAAAAAGTTAGATGGTGATGAAACCGGTGAAACCGTTGGAACCGGAACCGAAACCGGCGGATATAATCGGAAGCCGGAAACCGGATTAATATGGTTCGAATACAATTCCGGCTATTTAGAAACCTGTTGGGTATGCATATTTTAACCTTCCTATTTTGTATTAGATTTGATTGATACCATGACCTCCTATTTATTTTAAGGACTTTAGGACCCTATGTAATGAAGCTTAGACTTCAATTTTTTAGCTAAGTCTATTTTATAGAATAGGTTAAAATTTAGGCTTGAAGACTAGCTCAAGAATCTTTGGACCTAAGGATTGCAGTTTCAAGGGTTTCAAAACCGCCCTTTTAGAACCGCTTGGCAGAACCGCCTTTTTGCCTTGTGATTCCCTTCATCTGAAACCGCTTGAACAACAAGTGCAAACCGCACTTGGAAATCCTTCTCTGGTGGAACCGCCTTTCTCCAGAACCGCTCCAATGATTGGCTACTTGAAGTGAACCTTTTTTGAACGTTGGAATCCACGTCAGCAATATCAAAAGTCAACTACCATATCTTGTCACGTGACTACTTTTCAGACAAGATCTGCAAGGATCTTGAAAAGGTGACAGATGTCCTAACCACCTTGATTGCGGGCGAGGTCCGATCGGCTTTACTGCATCAACGGTTCCAAAGGACAAAAGTAGTTGTTGTGGACCAACGGGATTGCATCAAGGACTGTCCTTTCAACCGTGTCCAACGGCTATATTCCCGATGCTTGGGTATAAATATCCCTAATCTTCACCATTCAAGATTGCTTGAATCTTGAGAAATTGTCGTGTTCATGAGAAGTTGAAGCTCTGCCCAAAAATTCATAAGTCCTTTGAATCTTCATCTTCATACTTCAAGAAATATTCCCCAGCCCAGAAATCAAGCCTTAACACATCAAGAATCATTGTGCTCTACATCTCTCGGATTTAAAGAGCCTTGATCTTGTTCTCACACACACACCTCTCTTGTTTAAACACATAGTTTATTCATTTGAGATACACTGGTTATAGTTTTGGATTAGTTCTTCATAGAAAAGATTTTATTGTACTTTGTAATCTCTCAAATACTCAATATAAAATCTCCCTTAGAAATCCAAGACTAACCATCTTGGTAGTGGACGTAGATCGTTTATCGATTGAACCACTCCAAATAGCTTGTTCATATACTTTACTGCATTTATATTTTCTGTGCTTACTAATTATTTATCTCTGTCTCTGTTTGATCTTTATATAGTTATCCTTATTGTGAAATTGTGTTTGGAGTTAACATTGTCTAGACTTCACTTTTGCAAACTGCACTTTCAGTAAACCTCTCTATCAAAACCGCTTTGCAAAACCGCCTCTCAAAACCGCTTTGGAACTTCATTATTCCGTCGTGCATTTTATAACTCTACTTGCAGCTTACACTGCAAGCGGTTTTGTAAGTATAGAGGATTATTTTTAATCGAGGGCGAAAAATTTGAAACAGCTATTCACCCCCCCCTCTAGCTGTATTTTCACCCTTGTTGCCACCTTTGGGACCAACAAGTGGTATCAAAGCTAACACATTTTAAAACCACTGTTTTTCAAGCTTAACGACTTGTGTGCCGATTCGATATGGCAAATACAAAGACAATGACTACCGTTAACTATTCACACATTCCAATCTTGGACGAAGACCACTTTGACATCTGGAAGTGCCGAATGCTCATTCATTTGGAAACCATAGATGAAATGCTGGTGGATTGCGTGATCAATGGCCCGTTAGTTCCAATGAAGGCCAACACAGATGCAACCACCAAAGGCAACAATTCCAGAGGTCAAAAAGCCAAAAGAAGAGTGGTCGGATGAAGAGAAGAGATTGGTTGCCTTGGACAAGAAGGCTAGGCACATCATTTCGGAACCCTCCCGTATCAACTCTACGTAAAGTGATGTACCTCAAAACCGCAGCGATGTGGGATGCCATTGAGAGCTACCTCGAAGGTGATGATGAATGCAAGGAAACCAAATTATATGCTTTGTTGAAAGATCACACAACAACTTCAATGTAAAAAATCCAACGAAACCTTGCGCCAAACCTACGACCAGATATGTTGAGGTAGTTAATGCTTGTAGATCTCTTGGCAAAACTTCTTAACCGATAAGGAAATCAATATGACTTTCCTATCCGCTTTAGGTTCTAAATGGGTAAATAAGGCTACCTCTTTAGAAGACTCCAAAGTTTCGGGGTACTTGGGTCGTTAAGTAACTTGTACGTCAATCTTAGAGTCTATGAATTAAAATTAAATCATATTGAAGAGATTGAAGGAAAAACCAAATCGCTTTCCATGTCCGTAGTGGAACAAGAGGAGAAACCATCTACATCCAACCAAACCGCCGATCCTTCCATATCAACCTCATCACTCATCGAGATGGATGATGATGATTTTGCCATGTTTGTGAAAAGATTCCAAAAATTTAGAAAATCCTCAAAACCTTTCACAAAATCATTTTCAAAAGGCAAACCTCCCCGCAACGTTTTCTAAGGCCGGAGATACAAAGAAAAAGAGTGATCTAGTTTGCTACAATTGTAGAAAACTCCGGCCACTTTGCATCCGAGTGTCCACAGCCTAAATATGAATACATGAAAAGAAAACCTCTCCCGCGAAATTTTCTCGTCGCAAGGGAATGGTTGCTGAGGAGGAAGAGAATTCCAAGGAATTAGCAACTTGGATTGAAACAGATTCGATGATGGAAGTGATGATGAAACCGAAGAGGTTAATCTCTCGCTTAATTGCGTATGCTTCCGATGAATCGATTACGAGTCGCCGAGTTGCAAGATATGGAAGAAAAGGAGGTTTCTACAAAACTTCCAAATTTTAAATTGGATGATGATATCAAACTTACTCCTAGCATTAAGATAGGAAATTGCTCGTATTCACGTCCCATTTTTCCTCCTACAAATGCTCCACCTTCAAAAACTATTCCAAAGAAGAAAATTTTAAAAAAGGTGGTGGAAGAGGTTTCTCCCATGGAACATGAAAGGATGTTCAAGGAAGCTGAAATGGTGATCCATCAGTTCTCAAATTTTAAGAAAGCCTTAAGCTTAGCTCATGATGAACTTAATCTGTACAAGACGGAGAAAACTGTGATGAGGTCTGAAATTTCTAATCTTAAGGACCAAATCAAACAGATGACTCCTCTTGCTGATCAAAACCGCATTCTTGAAACTAAGGTTGCTGCACTTCAACTCAGGAATGATGACTTGGTAACCCAAATCGACGATCGTCAAAAGATTATTGATTCGTGGCTCAAGTCTCAATCCACCAAGGATAAAATCATGGACTTCCAAGTTCCTCCTGAAACTAAGGATGGTCTAGGGTTTGGATCTGAGGAAGAGGAGAAGTGTGCATCCTCGAGTGAAAAGGATGAGGAATTTCCAGAACTGACTAAAGAAATTCCCAAGGAAAAGCATGCTAAGGGTAAGGGTAAAGCAAGACAAGTAAATTATGTCTACCCTAAAGGAAAGCAATATAGGAAGAATTACGTGTTAAAACCTAAGAATTCTGGAAGCACTCCGAAGAGGAAATGGCTTATGGAATTGGTAGAATCCCCGCTCCAACCGCTTCGGTGGAAAAGGCGGTTCGCTAACTCTAGGTCTCGACCGCGTCTCTTCTTCGATCGCTCCTCCCGCCTTCAAAAAGCAAGAATAGCGTTCCCAGAAATACGTGGTCAAACCAAAGCCTCGTTCCCTTTATCTCAAATGGGACTCTTAGCTGGAACTGCACCTCCCAAACCGCTTCCTTGTCCCAAACCGCATGCAACTCCTAAGAAGAGTAAGGAGTTAGTAAAACCTCATGATGCTTGTAGCTTTTATAAATGTTCTGTGTGTGATGGTTTAGGTCATAAGGCTGCAGAATGCCTTTTGCGGTTCACACCCAATGCCAGGAAGAGCAAACCTCCTTCTGTCAAACAGGTGTGGGTCGTAAAGGGTTGCTAACTTCAGGACCCAAGGAATAAAGGGGGACCTCGTTCTTAATGCTTACATTTCAGGTTCTCTGCTTCATGGCTGGTCACTCCAAGGATAATGAATGGTATCTTGACAAAGGGTCGCTCAAGACATATGACTGGAGATAGATCATTACTTGAAGATGTCGTTGAAGCAAGTGGTCCATCTGTAACCTTTGGTGACAACAACAAAGGAAAGACCATTGGATATGGTGTTATAAGGAGAGGAAACCTAACTATTGAGAAGGTTTCTCTTGTTGAAGGACTCAAGCACAACCTCCTTTCAATTTCTCAATTTTGCGACAAAGGAATGCTTTGCAACTTCACGTCATCAAACTGTCTTATCAAAGATAGCATTTCCGGCGTCACCCTACTCACAGGGATTCGTAAGAGTAATATTTACATTATTGATCTAAATTCTGCATATAGTATTACTAATCTCTGTTTTGTAGCTAAGAATGTGAGCGAAAATAGTTGGCTATGGCACAAGAGGTTGAGCCACTTGAACTTCAAGTATCTTGCAAAGATTGGAAGGGAAAACCTTGTTCGTGGTTTACCCAAAGTGGCTGACCACCATCCAGAAAAATGCAGTGCATGCCAACTTGGTAAGCAGTCCGCGTCGTCTTTCACCAGCAAGACCGCTCCATCAACTTCAAGATGCTTACATCTGCTTCACATAGATCTGTTTGGACCCGTAACCACCGCCAAAGATTGGAGGAAATAGATATACTTTAGTGGTGGTAGATGATTACTCAAGATATACGTGGGTGGAGATGATGATTTCCAAAGATGATCGCTATGAGATTCTCACCGCACTTTTAGACGGCTCCAAACTCAAAAAGAAGATGACATCGTTAGTGTTCGATCGTATAATGGAACAGAATTTAAGAACAACGGTGTTGCTCAAGATTGTGATGACCATGGGATTGATCACAATTTTTCAATCAGCTGGTGTTCCACAACAAAATGGGGTTGTGGAAAGGAAGAATAGGACGTTGATTGAGGCTGGAAAGACAATGATATCTCAAGCGAAGCTACCTCGGTATTTAAAATTTTGAAGCAATCAATATCGCATGCTTCACTCGTAACCGCTCCTCATCAACAAAACCTATAATAAGACTCCCTATGAGCTTTAGCGAGGAAGAACCCCCAACATTGCATTCTTCAAGATCTTTGGCTGCAAATGCTTTGTCCTCTACAACGGAAGAGAAAATAGAGGTAAATTCGGAGCCAAGGCCGACGAAGGTATTTTTGTTGGGTATGCTAAACACTCTAAAGCTTTTCGTATTTTCAATAAAACTAGTTTAAAAATAGTTGAGTCTGTCCATGTTATTTTTGATGAGCATTCTCTCCTTGAGCCACATTTGGCTCCAAATGTTGCTGATGATTTTGTTGAGCATAATGAACCAGGTGAACCATCTCAAACCGCACCTTTGAACCTCAACCGCAAAATCCAAAGACCCTCAACCGAAATTCCCCAAACCGCACTTTTGAAACCGCACCCGAAATTCCCATTCCAGATGCAACTCCAAGGAAGAAGAAGTTGAGAATTCCCTATCCAAACTTTATAGAACCTCTTCGTCAACTTACCTTCCATGACTTATTTGAAGGATCTAACGACGTTCCAAATTGAAGATCTTCACAAACCTCGCCAACTGCACTTACCCCGGAGGTTCGTGAAGTCGCTAGTCACCCTCTCACAAATGTGATTGGTGATTCGTTTTCCGTGTTCAAACAAGGAGATCAAATTATGACGAGCATACTTCATTTTTATCTCAAATTGAACACAAGAAGATTGACGAAGCACTCCAAGATTCCAGTTGGGTCATTGCTATGCGAGAAGAACTCAACCAGTTTGAAAGATGCAAGGTCTGGACATTGGTGCCTCGACCCCAGGATCAAGGAGTGATTGGAACTAAGTGGGCATTTAGGAATAAGATGGACGAGAATGGAAGCATCACAAGTAATAAAGCAAGGCTGATTGCACAAGAATATATGAAAGAAGAAGAAATTGATTATGATGAAACCTTTGATCCAATTGCAAGATTGGAAGCTATCAGAATCTTCTTAGCCTACGCCTCTTTCAAGCGTTTCAAGTTATATCAAATGGACTTAAAGAGTGCTTTCCTCAATCCGCGAACCGCAAAGAGACCGCGTATGTTGCTCAACCGCCCGGATTTGAAGACTCCAAATTTCCCAATCATGTCTACAAACTCCAGAAAGCTTTGTATGGACTTAAGCAAGCTCCAAGGGCATGGTATGAGACTCTCTCTAAATTTTTACTAGAAAAGGGATTTAAACGTGGTAAAATTGATACAACTCTTTTTATTGCCAAATATAATGAGCATACTTTACTTGTTCAAATATATGTCGATGATATTATTTTTGGTTCTACTAATGAGTTACTTTGTAAGCGTTTCGAAAAGCTAATGAAAAGCAAGTTTGAGATGAGCATGATGGGAGAATTAACATTCTTCCTCGGGCTTCAAATCAAACAATGCGAAGAAGGTATCTTCATCGCCCAAGCCAAGTACACCAAGGAGCTAATAAAGAAGTTTGGATTAGAAAATGCTAAAGCATATGATACTCTTATGGCCACCGCAATAAGCTAGATAAAGATCTCAAAGGTAAGAAAGTTGATCAAACTTTATATCGAGGTATGATCGGCTCATTAGTTTACTTAACTGCTAGTAGGCCCGATATCATGTTTAGTGTCTCATTGTATGTGCTCGCTATCAAGCGCATCCTAGAGAAGCACATCTTATATCAGCCAAGCGTATAATCCGCTATTTATCCGGAACCACTAACCTTGGACTTTGGTATTCCAAAGATTCGAACTTCGATCTTGTAGGTTATTCGATGCAGATTATGCAGCTTGTACTATTATTGACAGTGAAAAGCACTAGTGGTACTTGTCATTTCCTCGGGAATAGACTAGTTGCTTGGGCCAAGAAGCAAGCTTCGCCAGTGTCAACCACGCAGGCCGAGTATATTCTTTGCCGGTAGTTGTTCTTGTCCAAATCCTTTGGATGAAGCGGCCAGTTGGTAGACTATGGAATCCATGAAGGGAATTGCCCCATCATGTGTGACAACACTTCAACTATTTCAGCTCTCCAACAACCCCGCTATGCATTCCAAGACCAAGCATATTGATATCAAGTATCATTTCCTCAAAGACCATGTGGAGAAGAGGAATATCCATTTAGAGTACGTGGGGACAGACAACTGCATTGCCGATATCCTCACAAAGGCTCTTGACTCCAAGAGATTTTCTTTTCTCGCAGGAGAAATGGGTATGCTTGAACTTAAATAAATTCCATACTCTTTATTTGCTAACTTGTTTGTTGATTTTAGGTTGAAATTCCTTTTGGAATCAAACCGCTTCTGTTGAAACCACCTATTCCAAAACCGCAAGCAGTCCAACCGCCTGCATACAACCGCAAGTTCCAAACCGCTCATGCAGTCTGACCGCTTGGATCAAAACCGCGTTTCAACATGAAGTAAACTCGACTATTTTTATTGCTCATCCTTATTTAAAAAAAAAAAAAAAAAAAAAAAAAACTGTTCAAATTCCTTTATTTATTTTTTTGGTCCTTATTTTTGACAAAAGGGTATTTTTGCAAATGTTTTCCCTCAAAAATTCAAAATTTTATAGCATTTAATGCTAAGGAGACATGAGCATTTAAAGCCCTCATGTCAGCCGTCATAGAGCCGTCATAGAGGTGAAAGGGTGTAACAGTTGGTTTAATTCAATCATTCCTTCTGCCAACTGCCTTCACCCCTTCACCCTATAAATACCTAAGTTGGTGAAACCTAATACTTTTTCTGAAACCTTCTGCATTCGTACCTTCTACCAACTTTCTCTCTCTCTCCCTAAAACCTTTCAAAACCCCCATTTTCAAAACCTTTAACTGTCATTGGCTTCAACATCTAAACCTACTTCTAAAAGGCAAAGAGCCTCAACCATTGCTAGAGCACCCAAGAAGCCAGTCTTGGAGATGGTAACATTCTTAACCCTAATCTTTAATTTCTTCAAAATCTGCCATGGATGAACAAGCATGTAACTGTTCATATTCTCCTGTTCATGACTTTTGATGATTTTGAACTTGTTTCTCACTCATTTTAAATGAAATTAGTTGGGTTTTGCTCGGTTTTGTACATGGATTACTTATATGTAATTTATTTCATGATCCATCCATGCTATGAACACCTATTTAGTGGGAAGAACCATTTGTGGAAAGACTGGGAACCACAACAACTTTACATCCCAACAATGGATGTACAGTGCTGCTATCTTCATGGAAATCAAGCTTCACTGGCCAAGAATTCTTTATTTTGAGATTAAGGACAGCATTGAGACCTATCAGTCCAAGATCAAAGGTGAAGATCAGAGGTGGAGACCTTCTGCGCAGATCCTAACCGCTCCGTTGATGGACTATGAGCACTTGGATGAAATGGTCACCAAGAATCCAGACCTTTATGGTGGATCGCCGCAGATGATTGCCTAGGTCTACTTGCTTGCCACTCCTTCAGATATGCCAATGGAGATGCATTGTACAAATCTTTGTATGATGCATACCTACCCTATGAAGGAACCCTATGAGCCGAGAGACCCCTCAACCGCTCCAAAGACTAAAGCGACAAAGCGGTCCAGGAAGCCCCCAAGCAAGAGTTCCAACCGCTTCCCAAAAGGGACCAAGACCGGCTTCCAAAGATCCAAACCGCCTACCGCTGGTTGATGATGGAGCAGGTACAAGCAAGAGAAAGAAGAAATCCTCCAAGGAACCTGAACCTGAAACCTTGAATTTGGTGGATGAAGATGATGATGATGAAGAGGAAGAAGACCCAAGTATTCCTAACTTGGTGGCTAGGGGCAAGAAAGCCAGAGATGAGATGGTGGGTTGACTGTTGAGGAACAGAGATGAAGATTTTGGAAGATAGGATTGCTAGATTGGCAAAGGAGCAGCCGAAAAATATCGGGCCAAGGGCAAAACCCCTGAAGGCTGGAACCGCCTCACCCCAAGAACCGCCTCCAGAAACTCAACCGCCCCCAACTCCTCAAACCTCTCCTATCCAATCTCCAAACCAATCACCAGTCCAATCCCCTGCCAACTCTCAATCCAAATCACCATCCAAAGCCAAATCCATAACCCCTTCCCCCAACAAAACCGCACAATCTCAGGGGGAGAAACCCAAGAGGAAGAAAATGGCTGCTAAGAAGAAACCCTTCAAGAAAACCAAGCCTGTCCAACCCTCACCCACTCCTTCAAATTCCCCTCCTCAATCACCTCCTCAAGATTCCCCTTCACCTTCCCCCAGAAAATCACTATCACCCCTATCTTCTCAATCCCCTTACAACTCACCCCAACATTCCCATTCCATAAATTCCCAACACTCCAACCAAACACCTACCAGATCCCAAGCCTATCAACAATGGCAGTCCAAGCCATCTGCTGGACATGCCACATCTAAGTCAATTAGAGATGATCCAACCCACTGTAAATTCCCTACCAAAAACCGCTCCCCTACACCTAACCGCTCTAAATCCAACTCTCCTTCAAAATCCCCTCCTCCACAAAAATCACCCAACCACCAAAAGACTCCTCCTCAAACAAATCCTCAAACCAAAACCGCTCCTGAAACTACTCAAACACAACCACCTCCCATATTTCCAACCGCTTCCACCTCAACCGCACCGCCTTCTGACTACTCCCAAATCCTTCAAACCCTTTCCCTCATCCAAAGCCAACTCCTAATAAACCGGGGTCATGTCATTAAGGCGACCGCTTCCAATGAAGTCCTAACCGCTACCAATGCTTCCTCTCAAACCGCCTTCACAAATCTATCCGAATCAAACCTTATCCTTCGGGCCAAGGTAGAGTCTCAATCCCCTGGAGATGGCAACCCTTAAATCAACATTGCTTGATGCCATTAAGGGGGAGAGATCTACAAGAAACCCTCCATCCTCCTCAACCGCTCCAGGATGATCAAACCGCCTATTATCGTAACCGCGGTTGAAGAAGGAGTTGCAAAGGCGATAGCGAGACAAGACCTCGATTCTTGACTTAGACAAATCTTTGAGCGACTTGAGTGAAAAGATCTGCAGACTCCTTGGAAAAGGATTTTGGAGAGTGGGCAAGAAATTTATTGGTTTCCTTGACTCCAGGACCGCGGCGGGCCCAAATTGTCCAAACCGCTTTGGACTCTCTCGCGTGAAGAAGTCTGGAGCAGTTGATGTTTTCAAAGTTGATTCCAAGGTCAATGCGGAATGTGTTAGAGATGCCTCAATGGCAAGGCTGAAAGAGATTCGGGATGAATTTAACAGCCGCTGGACAACTGAAGAGTGGATTCATTGCCAAGATTGAACTGAAATTCATGACACGAAAACCTCTCTGAGAGTTACCATTGATCTTGACCCAATGAAGGAATCCATCCAAGCCCAAACCGCTTTAGTTCAAGAAGAACTTCACACTATCTTCAATTCCATATATTCCTCTGTGAATGTGAAGCTTGACATCATCAAGGAGAATCTAGAGCAAACCAACAAAGCGGTTGGTACCACAAATTCTACCTCTTGCTCATTCTCGTGAATGCCTTAAAGAAGCTTGAAGCTACTCTCACCAGAACCGCAGAAGAAGTTAGAAGATTGAGAAAAGCGTTTGCACCAGACCAATCTAGAAAGTTTGGGCCTAGTGGAGTGAGCATGAAGTGAACAAGCCGCCCGTGATAAACCGCGTTTTCCTTGTATTTTTGTTGTGAATCCTTTTTGGTAAGTATGGACCGCACTTTCTTTGTACTTTCCTTTGTCCAACTTACTTCATTTTTATTTTTGTAATCTTGTAATTTCCTTTCATTCCTGTACTTGTAATCATCTTAGGAATTAATGGAAATTGCATCATGGTTTCAAAAACTTTGTTCATTCAAACTGCTTGTTTGTAGAACATTGAAACCGCTTAAGGTCTTAAACCTCATTCAAATATTTTTCAACTTAAAACTCACTCTTTTGAATTGATGTTTAAACATTCGGTTTAAACTTGCACTTTGAACTTAAACTCATACTTTTTAAGTGTTGAATGCATTTCTATACTCTTCAATTTGTAAGTTTTTATTCTTTCAAAAGTATAGAAATCTATAGCTTAAGCTAGTGTGTGCATTGACTTGGGACATGACTTACCATGTTAATTCTTATGGACATGTTTTCACCAAATACAATGATTGCTTTTGCTGTAGTAGGTAATGGCATCAATCAAATAGGGGGAGATTGTTGGGTATGCATATTTTAACCCTCCTATTTTGTATTAGATTTGATTGATACCATGACCTCCTATTTATTTTAAGGACTTTAGGACCCTATGTAATGAAGCTTAGACTTCAATTTTTTAGCTAAGTCCATTTTATAGAATAGGTTAAAATTTAGGCTTGAAGACTAGCTCAAGAATCTTTGGACCTAAGGATTGCAGTTTCAAGGGTTTCAAAACCGCCCTTTTAGAACCGCTGCGTAACCGCCTTTTTGCCTTGTGATTCCCTTCATACGAAACCGCTTGAACAACAAGTGCAAACCGCACTTGGAAATCCTTCTGCGGTGGAACCGCCTTTCTCGGAACCGCTCCAATGATTGGCTACTTGAAGTGAACCTTTTTGAACGTTGGAATCCACGTCGGCAATATCAAAAGTCAACTACCATATCTTGTCACGTGACTACTTTTGGACAAGATGCGCAAGGATCTTGAAAAGGTGACGGATGTCCTAACCACCTTGATTGCGGTCGAGGTCCGATCGGCTTTACCTCGCATCAACAGGTTCCAAAGGACAAAAGTAGTTCTTTGTGGACCAATGGGATTGCATCAAGGACTGTCCTTTCAACAGCTGTCCAACGGCTATATTCACGATGCTTGGGTATAAATATCCCTAATCTTCACCATTTGAAGATTGCTTGAATCTTGAGAAATTCTTTGTGTTCATGAGAAGTTGAAGCTACGCCCGAGAAATTCATAAGTCCTTTGAATCTTCATCTTCATACTTCAAGAAATATTCCCACCTTAAATCAAGCCTTAACACATCAAGAATCATTGTGCTCACATCTCTCGGATTTAAAGAGCCTTGATCTTGTTCTCACACACACGCCTCTCTTGTTTAAACACATAGTTTATTCATTTGAGATACACTGGTTATAGTTTTGGATTAGTTCTTCATAGAAAAGATTTTATTGTACTTTGTAATCTCTCAAATACTCAATATAAAATCTCCCTTAGAAATCCAAGACTAACCATCTTGGTAGTGGACGTAGATCGTTTATCGATTGAACCACTCCAAATAGCTTGTTCATATACTTTACTGCATTTATATTTTCTGTGCTTGCTAATTATTTATCTCTGTCTCTGTTTGATCTTTATATAGTTATCCTTATTGTGAAATTGTGTTTGGAGTTAACATTGTCTAGACTTCACTTTTGCAAACTGCACTTTCGGTAAACCTCTCTATCAAAACCGCTTTGCAAACCGCCTCTCAAAACCGCTTTGGAACTTCATTATTCCATTGTGCATTTTATAACTCTACTTTGCGGTTTCTTACACCGCAATGACGGTTTTGTAAGTATAGAGGATTATTTTTAATCGAGGGCGAAAAATTTGAAACAGCTATTCACCCCCCCCCCCTCTAGCTGTATTTTCACCCTTGTTGCCACCTTTGGGACCAACAAAATCAAAAACCGACAGTTTCGAAACCGAAAACCGAAATCGAAACCGTTTGGATATGTCTAATTTACACCCCAACCCCTCAGTGCTCCCCTAAAGGTTTGAATTCATTTTAATGACCACCATTTTGAAAATAAATTGACTATTTTACCCCTGCTTTCATATAAAAATCAGTATGTTCTAAAATTTTAATATTTAGTTTTTGTCCCAAAATAATGTTAATATTTTTGATTTTTTTAGCCCAAACAAATGCTTATTTTCCCTACAAACTATGTGATTATTTGAATTTATACTTTATCGTGTTGGTTATATGATTATCAAATATCAAAGAGAATAGACATTATTTTGGGATAATTTTTTAAATTAATATTCATTTAGTGGTGGAGGGGTATCAAATATTAATTTTTCAATGTATAAAATTATTTGAATTCATACTTTATTAAGTTGGTTACATAATTATTTTTTGAAAATCTATAATAATTACTTTGTGGAGTAAACTAAAAATTATTAATATTTGAAAAATAGTTGATAGATAATTATTCATTCATTCATTCATTTATTTACTTAATATAGCGAATTAGTGATTATAAAGAAAATCATAATATTTGTTTATTGGGTTATATGAGATTTAATAATAATTTAATTTATTTAATGAGATATAAAGGAGTGTGTCTTATGAAAAACGCATTTTTCCTGGCATTAGGAAAAACGTGTTTTGTGTTTCCCCGTTTATGCCAGTGCCAGTTAAACAAAGTGCCAGTGTGACAAAGTGTCAGTGCATGTGTAACAAAGTGCCAGTGAAAAAAGTGCCAGTACCAGTTTAACAAAGTGTCAATTTTTACACGGGCACTTTTATATACATGAACTGGCTCTCAAAACACAAGCACTGGCATTCAAAAACACATGGACTGACATTCAAATACACATACACTGGCACTCAAAAACACATACACTGGCACTCAAAAAAACTGATAATCATTTTTGTTGGCTCTAAAAAACACAAGCACTGGCATTCAAAAATACATGGACTAGCATTTGAAAACACATACACTGGCACTCAAAAATGCATACACTGGCACTCAAAAACACTGATAATTATTTTTGCTGGCTCTCAAAAACACAAGAACTGACACTCCAAATCACATACACTGGCACTCCAAATCACATGCACTGGCATTTAATTACCCATCCCCTTGCACACCATTTTTCAATTTACCAAATTGAGTTTCCTCTTTACAAAATCGGAAACAACCGTGTCCGTCGATACCCATTTCTCTCTCTCTATTCTTTTCTAGATCTCTTTCTCCCTCATTTCTCTCTCTATTGACTTACTGGGTCGATTTTTGATTAGCAGCAATGTCATTGAACTTTTGGAGATGGCGATTTCGAATTGAAAGTGATATCTATTGCATTATTGGTATTGTTGTTTGTTGATTTTTGTTTTGCAGCAAGGTCATTGAAAGTGAGTCACCTTCAAATCCTCCTCCGTGCTCTCTCCCCCGTCGTCCTCCACTGTCTCGACCTTGGATTTGGCTCCGGCAACAGCCGTGCACGACGGAGTCGACACCCAGTCTTCGTACGCAATTAGTACGATCACAACCCTGACTAGCAGAACCCGCCTCATTTACTAAAACCGTTTAGTGAGAGAGAGATTGCGAGAGTAGAGAGAGAGATTGGGTCGTTGTTCTTCGATGGAATAAAAACACGTTTTTTGTTAAGCTTGTAAAAAATGCGTTTTTTACATGTTTTTGACGATATAAAGGAACTATATATTTTAAAATGGAAAATAAAGTAGTGAATTTAATGTCAAAATGGTGATCGTTGAGACAAATTTAAATCTCAAAAGGAACACTGAGACTTACCCAAATCTTAGAGGTAGACTGTAAAATCAACTCTAAGTATGAGTTAAAATGAATTTTTGTCAAATTATTAAATAAATAAATTGAGAAACAAACAGTTTGGTTGCTAGTAGGGATGTCAACGGGACGGATTCTTCATTTCCCAAACCCGTCCCATAGTGATCTACCATAATCCGAACCCGCCCCCACCCCGTTACCCGAGCCCGTCCCGTTTAACCCCCACCGATAGTTATTTAAGTAATTTCCTATAAAAACACTCATAATTCAAGGACCCCTCTAGTAATTTCCTATATATACGTGACATTTCAGTAATTTCCTATAAGGCTATAAGGGCATTTAAGTAATTTCCTCTATATTCGGGGTGGGTCCGGGGCGGGACGGGGTAAACCCGAACCCATCAAAATCCGACGAATTTTCAAATTTGCATCCCAAACTCGAACTATTAAAAGCAAATCTTTTTAAATTCGGGACGAATTAAGGTTTTTTGCCATCCCCTAGTTGCTAGAGAGCCTTTTCTCTAATGAATACTAATAGTTAATACTACACATTTAATGTTCTCTCGACAGAGCTTGAAAAATCACTAGAACAACTATTTTGGTTGCCAAAGAGCATTTGCTCACATGCATAGCTTTTGCACCGCTTGTAATATTCGGAATACTCTCTTCATTTTAAAATAAATATCGTTTTAAGTTTTAAATTTTGATTTAAAATAGATATTATTTCAGATTAAATTTCTAATTTATCACAACATTAAAACTTGTTAAATTATACTCCCTCCGTCCCACAATAATATATAAACTTTCTATTTTGGGCGTCCCACAATAATATATAATTTTATCAAAATGAAAAGGAATCTTTACTATTCTCTCCACTCATTCTCTCTCCTACATTATTTTAATACTCACATCACCATTATAATTTACTATTCTCTCCACTCATTCTCTCTCATATTTTATTTTCACACTCACAACACTTTCAATATAATACTTCTTCCTTAATTCCCGTGAAAATTCAAAAGTCTTTAAATCTATGGGACGGAGGGAGTATTAAATATACCCATTGTGTGAGTTATATAAGAGATAAACAATTAATAAGGAACATATAGTACAGGATGCTTATGGTAGCAGGTATTCAATATTTTAGTTGTATTAATTGCATTTTTTAAAAATTGTGCAAATTTTGAAAATAATATTCCCTCCGTCCCAATAAAAGCTTCACTAATTACTCAAAAGGGCGTCCCGTTAGAAGCTTTACGTTTCCTTTTTTGGCAAAGAATTTTTACTATTTTCTCCACTCATTCTCTCTCCTACATTATTTTAATACTCACAACACCATTATAATTTACTATTTCCTCCACTAATTCTCTCTCCTATTTTCAAATTACACTCACAACATTTTTTTTCCCTCCTATTTCCATAATTTGCGTGCCCACCCAAAATGGTGAAACACTTATTGGGACGGAGGAAGTATTTATTTTGAATTAGAGAGAGTTATTGTCAATTTAATATTTTATATAATTTTTTTATAAAAATTATTGCTACACTTTTAAAAGAAGATTATTTGAAATGTTATACTTCTCACTCGCTTCTAAATGAATAACGAAAAGAAAGAAAAATCTGTTTTTTTTTATTATACTACCTCCGTCCCGCTTGAAGTTTCCCAACTTTTTTTTTTGGATGTCTCATTTAAAATGTCTCAATCCAAAAAAGGAAAGTTTTTTATTACTTTTTTATTTGTGGAACCCACTTGTCATACTCATAATAAATATCCACTAACTATTTCCTATTCCGCTTTCTCTTTCCTACATCACTTTTCACACTCATAAAATTTATTTCACTATCTATATTTGTATTATATATATTTATTTCTTAATTTCCGTGCATAATCTATTTTTGAGACATTTTAATCGAGACGGAGGGAACATTTATTTAGAGACGTAGAGAGGGAGTACAATTTAAGGAGGAAAAAATAAATAAAAAGGTTTTGGTTCTACTTTACCGTTTATAATGACAGCCCAGCCCCTCCAAACCAATTGATGAAGTTAGTTGGCATGGTCACACAAGACATGATGTACCTTCATTCCATATTTTAATTGGGAGCATTTATGATACAAAAAATTAACCGATCGAAAACATGACACGTGTGTTCTAACGCTTATTGTCAACCAGACAAAGTATTTAAAATCTTTGTCAACATCGAAATTTTATTAAATTGATCGTTGGTCTGGTTGTAAATTGTAATGTGTTGTTAAAGATGACCTGGAAAAAGTAAAGAGTTGTTCAAATGTTAACTAGGCATACAGCTAATCACTTGTCCTTGTCGCCTTACCTCTGCCTTTATTACACGAGAACATGCATTTTTTTTAAAAAGATTTAAATATATACAAATATGTGTACTATATTAAATTTTGACTGATATTTTATAAAATCTAGATAATTTCATTTTTTTTAAAGTTATTATTGTTTCGTTTTCATAAATACTATGAATGTCAACATTTAAAATTGAATAGAGATATTAGTTTTTCATAAATTTTGTTTAAAGTACGATTAAATTGATCATGAGTACACCTTAACCTAAAACGAAGATAATATTTAGTTCTTGCTTTTAATTTATATTGATATTGATTTGGTGCTTTAGTTATAAAATACTTATTCTGTTAGTATTTTTATTTATTATTTATTAAAATTTTAGAAATAATTAGTTTTTCGAGTTGGTCTTATAAAAAACTAGTTTTTTTTTAAGATAAGGAAAAACGTATTTTCAAAACAAACGGTGGCATTTTTGTAATTACACAAATTCGTGCCATCCCAAGCTCCGATCATCTTCTCTGGCCATCCCAAGCTCCGATCGTTCTCGGTGTTCACTCGCTTTGAGTATTTAGTAACCTACAATTCGTGCCCTAGTTCCGCCATTAATGTCCATTGTCAACTCTGCTTCGTTACATAATTGATTGATACTTTATTGATTGGTACATAATTAATTGGAGATAACTGTGTGATTTAATTCCATAGCTCTTCATTTTTTCGTTGGATAAACAGAATGTCCTTCAATGGTGTGGAAAAAGGGTTTAATTTGCTGAAGTTTGGGTCAATTTAACGAAGCAGTGCATGTGTAACAAAGTGTCAGTGCCAGTGTAAAAAAGTGCCAGTGTTAGTGTAATAAAGTGCCAGTGTTAGTGTAATAAAGTGCCAGTGTTAGTGTATCAAAGTGCTGGTGTTAGTGTAAAACAAGTGCCAGTGTTAGTTTAACAAAGTGCCAGTGTTAGTGTAACAAAGTGCCAGTGTTAGTGTAACCAAGTGCCAGTGTTAGTTTATAAAGTCACTTAATATACATGCATTAGCACTTTTTTACACTGGCATTCAAAAATACATGGACTGACATTTGAAAACACATTTACTGGCACTCAAAAATGCATATACTGACACTCAAAAACACTGATAATTATTTTTGCTAATATTCAAAAAAACATGAACTGGCATTCAAAAAAACATGGACTGGCATTCAAAATTACATGAATCGGCATTCAAAAATACATCGACACTCGCTTATACACTTACTCGGCACTCTATTATACACTAACGGGCACTCAATTATACACCAACGGGCACTTGATTATACACTAACGGGCACTCAATTATACACCAACGGGCACTTGATTATACACTAACGGACACTCTATTATACACTAACGGGCACTTGATTAATCACCAACTGGCACTTGATTAATCGTTATAAAACAACAAAGCTTCAAATCATATCCAAATCCTCACCATTTTCCCCATTCGGAAATCCCCAATCAAACTTCGCAATAAATTCGCAAGCGCCGACCCGACCGTCACCGCCGCAAACGCAATCCTGTGACACCCTCCGTCCCGATCCGAACGGTATCAATTCAAAATCAAATCCTTTGTAATGGTAATGGAGTGTGTAAACGGAAGGTTTCTTTGATTACGGCTCTCAAATAGTTCATCTTCTCCAAGTCATCGTCGGTTATGTGTTGTCTGCCGCCGGTTGGTTTCTGGGATCGGAGAGGGGATTGGTGTCACGGAGAAGGAGAAGACGGTGAGGGCGATTGCAATTGGGTCAGCCGGGAGACGAAGAAGACGCGATCTTCCCCTTTGCGTATAGAGAGAGAGAGGAGAGAGAGAGAGAGGTTACGTAACTGTGTGTTGTTATTAGGAAGACGGTAAAACACGTTTTTTGTTAAGTTAACAAAAAATGCGTTTTTTATAAGTTTTTGGCTAGTTTTTCTAGCATTTTGGAAAAATTAATCTTTAAAAATGTGTGTTAGCATTTTCTTAATTAATTAAAACTTACGTGCATTTTAAAAAATAATAAACTTCTTTTAAAATATGTGGCAATATTTTGTAATTAATCAAAATTTATTAACACCTTTGACACTGTGTATAACTAAAACTGTCACTTTTATCATTGTACATGACACTAACATTGATGTCACTCTTTAACACTAACATTGACACACAAAAACATCAACATTGGCAATCTTTAAAACTAGAAATGACACTAAATAAAGTGTTAGTTAATTCCAAAAAATGTCACAAGACGTTTTAATTTAAAGTTTCAATTAATTACAAAAATGTCACACACATTTTTTAAAAATTTGTTTTTCCTATGCGTAAGGAAAAAGTTTTTTTATAAGACCGACTCTTTAACATTTTACATTTTTTTTTATAAAATAGTGTATTTTTTTTACGACTACAGTGTTGGAGCAAAATTTACTGAAGCAGCAACAAGCAGTTCCAAATCCTTCATTTAGTCGATCATTTTCATTTTTATAATCAGTTTGATCGCTCAAAGCACTTCCATTAATTTTTTTCATTTATTGCTTAACCATGTTAAAGTAACATTCGTTTGACATTTTTGCAAACACTCTCTCACATACTATCCTCTCTCTCTCTCATTCTCAAAGTGGTATCAGAGCCTTTCTCACTTCATTCGAGACTGGTGGAAGGTACTATTGTTGGAAATTAAATTAATAAGCACCACAGATTAAACAACGATTTAATCAACAGTAGGGGATTTTATTGATCAAGTCAAGAACGTACCAATTAAGATGCCAATAGCAAAACCGAAAGTCAAGGAACAGGATCAGGAAAACAAACAGAAACAAGAAATCAAACGGTTAGAAAACTTATCGTGATTTGATCGAGTCGCCTTAGGAAGACTGTCCTAAGAGAAAATATTGCCCCCAATTGGTGCAACTCAGTGCATGTGCAAATTTCTCCGAGGATAAAACGATCACGGACTACGTACCACAAAGCAGCACACAGGTAGGTAGTCACCGGCGGTCCTATCTCAGTCGCCTTGAATCTCACGAACAAATCTCTATGAACGGGAGTAATCGATCAATGAATAAAAGCAAGAGAATTGTGTTTCTCTTCAATATTCAAGTGTCAAAAACGGCTGAGGCATTAGAGTATTTATATGTGTGGAATAAATTAGGTTTAAGGCTTAATTTAGACCTAAAACTCCGATTTACCCGGCCAGATTTCACCATCCCGTCACAAGCGCGGCCGCCCTAGGGGCATGCGCGACCGCGCTTAACTCCAGGAAATCAAGATGAGCTCTCGGCCCTAAGCGCGGCCGCCCTCGGCCTAAGCGGTCGCGCTTACTTGCGTAAAACTCCAGACGCGATTTTTTCCTTGGCCAAAATCAGTTCAAGCCCAATGACACTCCAAGGTCATATGCTATGAACTTTAATACCACATATACAAATATTCCAACAACTATTACTTTCCTTCTCTTTAATTAATGTTCTTATATATTCTGCAAATATTTATGCTTTGAATATTTAATGTCAGTTAGTAGCTAAATTAGGGTGGCTGGCTGGAGATGTAGACTAAGCTAAGTATGAAAAAAAAAGAGTAAAAATGAAAATGTTTTTAGTGTTTCTTGAAGGTTCATCTTTTAAGCCGTAAATGTCGAGGATGGCGAAAGGCTATTTGTTGGATAAACAAGAAAAAGAAAATTTTTGCTAAAACCATTCTACATCTTTGATTTCGTGGACTCTGTCCGTCTATCCCTACGGATTGATAGTTAAACGATTAAGTCGTTTGCAAAGATGACCAAAAAGATTGTACTTTTTTGTCATTTACTTTTCAAAGTTAATAAGTCATACTTAGTGTTAGATCTATGATTCGGCCAACCACATCAAGTTTATGATGAATATGGATGATAATGATCATCATGATGACTTAATAAAAAATGCAGAATTAGTAGAATATCCAAAAAATTTGGATAAATTGAACAAATGGATAATCTCATCCGTTCCTTCCAATCAAATTTATAATATTTGATTGTTTGATATGCGATCTAGGTTTGCTATAAAAACAATAGAGCAAACAATTAGAATATTCGAAACTACTCAAACAATTAATTTGTTGAGTAAAAAAGATTTGATTCCTTTTAAGAACTATAAATTTATCCATATAGAATTAGTGCAAATTGCATTCAAACCCTTAACCTTATTAGGGATTAATTCAAGTATTATGGCATATGTTAGAGATGGTAGATGTAGAGACTTTAAACCCTCTCTAGCGGCTTTAATTGAAACCAGTCTATGCCATGGACCGGTTTATTTTGATGTAGCTCCCAATTTAAATCTATCTTTATCTGATAGTAATTTATTAGATGCTATGCAATTAACCATTCATACTAATGGTTATAATTTTAAACAAGGAAGTGAAATAATAGCAATATGCTATAGAATTTATTATAAGGTTTTACATACTTTAAATCCAAAAGTGAAACAAATATCGTTTTCAGGAACTATTACGGTAGTCCAAACTAATTTACTAACCTCGAACATAGCAACCAATAGGTTGATTAAATGGAATGAAATAAATTTTCCTACAACTTGGTCCCTTCCTCAGGAAATAGAACCTGAACCAAAATTAAATAACCAAATAGATCAAATAATTCAAACATCTAAAGGAGATGTAGAAATAAAGTTCAATTCTCAAAGAACAATAAAATTACCTAGGTCAATGTCTGCTAGGTATTCCACCTCAAGTGAATATTATAATATTCCAAATGAGACTTTTAGGGCCTCAACTTCTCAAATGAGAGAAGAAGTTGAATCTGTAGAAGAAATAAGAATAAGTCAAAATAACATTCCTGAAAAAATTTATAATAAAAATGAAAAACAGAGTAGACAATCTCCTACTCAATCATAAATGAGTTTTCATCTATGATTGATTATTCTTCAGGAAGTCTAATAAGAAAAATTCTTAATAACGAATTGTTGGAAAAAATGTGTGTTTTGAAGAAAATAATGAGTTATTTTCTTAATTAGTTATTTGTCAAAATGACTAATTGATTGTTGGATTGTGTTCTACTCCATGAGTACATTGAAATCATATATTCATTTGTCCAAAATGGTTGAGAAATGAATGAGATATGAAGGCTCAAAGTTAATGGGTTGAAAAGGGTAAAATGTGGTTATCCCACATTGGAAAAAGATGGAAAACTGGCTAAGCTTATATACTCCTACACTTTAGTAGGGAGTAAGATTGTGGTACATAGAGGCTCTCTCTCGCGCACAGGTGCGAATGGGGGGTGCAAATCATGGATCGAAATAGGCTTCGGACTACCGAACTCATGTGCATGCGCGTCCTGCGGACACGAATGTAGCTCCGAAATTGCCTGTCCGCGCGAGCCCACTTTTTGCGATTTTTTTCCAAAATTGACCTATTGTTACTGGCAGCGAGGCGGGCGCCTGGAGGCCAGAAGGTGCAGCCCCATTGGCGAGACTCCGAGGCAGGCGCCTGAAGCAGTCTGAGGCGGCCGCATGGAGGTCAGTAGAAGAGCTGCCCTTAGAGCCTCTGTGAGGCGGGCGCCTGGAGTTTCCCGAGGCGGGCGCCTGGAGTTTCCCGAGGCGGGCGCCTGGGCTCCAGTGGCTGTGCGAAAACATTGATTTCACACTGCTTTGTAACAGTTCAAAAGGCTGTTAATAAGTGTGTAAATCCAACAGCCATGTAACTGACCAAATGGATGTTATGAGCCAAATAATTGTGCAATTATATTTCAATAATTGTATTAATTAAGAAAATTAAAACATGTTTTAATTTTCTATTATCTCATTGGATTATATAAAGGCAAGAACACAACAAGAGAAGAATACACAAATTTTCTCCAGAAATCCTCTCCTCTCTATTTCGTTGCATATTGATAAATCATTCCTTTGGCCTCCTGCATATTTCATTGTGGTGATAACGTCCAAGCATTTGAATTCAGTTCGCCGGAGGTATTCTTGTGCAACCACCGTCCGGTCTATCCGTTTCATCCTGGGAGGCAAGCATTTCGTAAAATCTCAAGCACAACGTGGTGAGGGGGCGTAATTTGTCTTAAGGAGAGTGTGATTTCATACGACTGGGAATTCAACAACAAATCCTTTTTCTTCTATTGTATTTTATATTTCTATTTTAATTAAGTTTTCTGTATTTACATTTGATTTTGTAATAGTTATTCCAACAAACTTAAGACAAATTACTGTCTCTTCGTTGGAAGGAAAACTATTTAAAACATTGAACTAAAATTGTTTGTTTTGTTTCAGATGGCTACTCAATCAACATATGGAAACCAATGCTGGGAACAACTCCGAGAATCCTCGTGTGGAGGAAGCGCTTCGTGTGGAAACCAACTCTCAAAGGGTGGTTGTCCAAACTGTTTCGAACCATCATGGTGAGAAACCGGAAAAGTTTGTTGGCCAAGACTTTAAAAGGTGGCAACAAAAGATGCTTTTCTATTTGACTACCTTGAACATGGCGAGATTTCTTAAGGAAGATCCGCCACAGTTGGGTGAGAATGAGACGGATGGGCAAGCCATCTCGGCTCTTGATGCTTGGAAGCATTCCGAGTTTCTTTGCAGAAATTACATCCTCAATGGATTTCGGATACGCTATACAATGTGTATAGTGTTAAGAAAACTGCAAAGGAACTATAGGAGACCTTGGAATATAAGTATAAGATCGATGACGCGGGCACAAATAAATTCATTGTGGGCCGTTTTCTCGATTACAAAATGATGGACTCAAAAACTGTTAAAAGTCAAGTGGAAGAGTTACAAATAATAATTCATGAAATTCATGCCGAGGGGATGGTAATTAGTGAAAGCTTTCAAGTGGCGGCAATAATTGAAAAGTTGCCTCCCGCTTGGAAAAATTTCAAGAATTACCTTAAACATAAACGAAAGGAAATGAATGTTGAAGCACTTGCTATTCGTCTTCGGATTGAGGAAGAGAATAGGATTGCGGAAAAGAAGTTGAATAATCTTCTTGTGGCGAAAGCCAATGTGGTGGAGCATGTTGATAGCTCCAAGGCCAATGGCAAGGCAAATGGCAAAGCCAAAGGCAAGTTTGGTCCCAGAAAAGGTGGTTCTAGTTTGAAATCAAAGGGAGGAATCTCCAAGAAAAAGTTCGGTGGAACTTGCTACAATTGTGGTATTGTGGGCCACAAGTCTTCCGAGTGTAGGAAGCCAAAGAAACAAGCAAACATGGTAGATGTCATCTCGAATGAAGTTTCCGATATGAATTTGGCGGCGGTAATTTCCGAGGTGAATTTGGTGGGTTCAAACCCAAATCAGTGGTGGATTGACACCGGTGCTACTAGGCATGTTTGCTCAAACAAGGAAATGTTTAGTAGTTTTGAAGCCCTTGAAAATGGTGAAAAATTGTTCATGGGAAATTCTGCCACGTCCGATGTGAAAGGTCAAGGAAAGGTGGTGCTGAAATTGACTTCCGGGAAAGAGTTGACTCTCAACAATGTACTCTATGTGCCCAAAATTCGGAAAAATTTGGTGTCAGGATCGCTTTTGATTAAGTATGGGTTTCGTGTTGTGTTTGAATCCGATATGGTTACTTTGTCTAAAAGTGAAATATTTGTAGGCAAAGGTTATGTTTGTGATGGTATGTTTAAGCTTAGTGCTATGGTTGTAAAAAACAATGTAATGGCTACTAAGCCTAAGGTGAATGAAATGAATAAGAATAATTCTTCCATTTACTTGCTTAAGTCTTTCAATTTGTGGCATGGTAGACTAGGACATGTTAACTATGATACTAGACGTAGATTAATTAACATGAATTGCATACCAATATGTAAAATAGACTACAAACATAAATGTGAAACTTGTGTAGAGGCAAAGTTTACAAAACCTCCGTTCCATTCGGTTGTAAGAAATAATGAACCACTTGAGTTGGTTCATACGGATTTATGTGACTTCAAGTCAACACAAACACGAGGGGGCAATAAGTACTTTATGACTTTTGTTGATGATAGCACAAAATATTGTTATGTGTATCTTCTCAAAAGTAAAGATGAGGCTATAGAGAAGTTTGTTCTCTATAAAAATGAAGTTGAAAATCAACTCAACCGGAAAATAAAGGTCATAAGAAGTGATCGTGGTGGTGAGTATGAATTCCCTTTTGAAGGTATTTGTGCTCAACATGGGATAAAACATGAAACAACACCACCATACACTCCACAATCCAATGGAGTTGCCGAGCGAAAAAATCGGACTCTAAAGGACATGATGAATGCCATGTTAATAAGTTCGGGGTTACCGGATAACATGTGGGGAGAGGCCGTCTTGTCGACAAACTATGTGTTAAATAAAATGCCCCGAAAGAAAATAAATAAGAGCCCCTATGAATTGTGGCATGGAAGAGTGCCATCATACCAATACATGCGAGTGTGGGGGTGTCATGCAAAGGTTTCAATACCACCTCCCAAAAAGGTGAAAATTGGACCAAAAAATATTGATTGCATATTTATTGGGTATGCTCACAATAGTAGTGCTTATAGGTTTCTTGTGCATGAATCGAAGATTCAAGATATACACAAGAATACTATAATGGAGTCAAGAAATGCTTCTTTATTTGAGAATGTGTTTCCGTGCAAAAGAGATGAGGCAAGTTCATCTAAAAGGAGACATGATTCAATAAAAGAAGAAGAAGTAGAAGGAAGAAATCATCATGATGAAAATGATGAAGCGGAGGTAGAACCTCGACGGAGAAAACGAGGTAGGGTAGAAAAATCTTTTGGCCCAGATTTTCTAACCTATATGCTTGAAAGTGAACCACAAAGTTATAAAGAGGCCGTGAGCTCTTTCGAAGGACCTTTGTGGAAAGAGGTCATTAAAAGTGAGATTGATTCCATTTTACAAAATCACATTTGGGAATTAGTGGATCTTCCTCCGGGAAGCAAACCACTAGGATATAGGTGGATTTTTAAAAGGAAAATGAAGACGGATGGAACAATTGACAAGTGTAAGGCAAGACTTGTAATTAAAGGTTACAAGCAAAAGGAAGGCCTTGATTACTTTGATACATATTCTCCGGTTACGAGAATAACATCCATAAGAATTGTACTTGCGATAGCCGCATTGCGAAATCTTGAAGTACATCAAATGGATGTTAAAACACCCTTTCTAAATGGGGATTTAGAAGAGAAAATTCACATGGAGCAACCGGAAGGATTTTCTGCGCCGGGGCAAGAAAATAAAGTGTGCAAGTTAGTAAAGTCATTGTATGGCTTGAAACAAGCACCAAAACAATGGCATCAAAAGTTTGATCAAGCCATGATGGAAAGTGAATTTAAAATAAATGAATGTGGCAAATGTATCTATGTTAGAGACACGGGAAATGGCTACGTCATTTTGTGTCTTTATGTAGATGACATGCTTATCATAGGAAGCTGTGATAAAATGATAAAATTCACTAAAGATATGTTGAACTCAAAGTTTGACATGAAAGATATGGGGTTAGCCGATGTAATCCTTGGAGTGAAAATTTCAAGAATGTCAAATGGACTTGCTTTAAGCCAGTCACATTATGTGGATAAAATTCTTGAGAAATTCAGCAAGGATGACTTAGCTATTGCTAGAACCCCAATAGACATGAGTCAACATCTATCAAAGAATATAGGTGACACAGTTTCTCAAGTTGAATACTCGAGAATCATTGGAAGTCTAATGTACTTGATGAGTTGTACTAGACCAGATATTGCTTACACGGTTAGCAAACTGAGTCGGTATACAAGTAATCCCGAAGCGGAACATTGGAATGGTATAGTGAGATTACTAAGGTACTTAAGATATACTCGCGATTATGCTTTACACTATACTAGACATCCAGCGGTAATTGAAGGGTATAGCGATGCTAATTGGATATTCGATATAAAAGACTCAAGGTCTACGAGCGGATTTGTATTTACATTAGCAGGAGCAGCTATATCATGGAAATCTTCTAAACAAACGGTTATAGCTAGATCCACGATGGAATCTGAGTTTATAGCGTTAGATAAATGAGGTGAAGAAGTCGAGTGGCTACACCAATTTATAGAAGATATTCCAAGATGGAAGAAGCCTGTGCCATCAATATGTATACATTGTGATATCCAATCAGCGATTGGAAGGGCACACAATCATATGTATAATGGTAAGTCGAGACACATTCTTCGAAGACATAATACCATTAGACAACTACTCTCAACTGGCACAATATCCATTGACTATGTTAAGTCAAATGAAAATTTAGCGGATCCATTAACCAAAGGGTTAAATAGAGAGTTAGTTGAAAGCTCGACGAGGGGAATGGAACTTAAGCCTCTGAAAAGTTAAACACAGCTAAAAACCCAATCTAGATGACTGGAGATCCCAAGAACTAGATTCAATGGGACCACCTAACTGTTAAAAGACTTGTAACGTCACTGTGGAGGAATCAACCCCAAGTCCATTCCTATTAGTGACATCCCAAAAGGATAAGGATAAGCCTATGGCTTTTAATGATTCTTACGCGTCAAAAATTCGAGCGGGGTAATACGGGTTACCTTTAAGAAATCACCTATGTGAGAGAGAAGTGGGGCCGCTTCGAGGAGAATTGTGTGAGGCTCAAATTTTAGACCATCTCGCAGAACCAGGCGTATGTTCAGGGCCATGATTGAACATAGCTATGAGAATTGAAGTATGTTAGGACGATACTTGTGTCAAGCATATGATCGACTACACAAAAAGCATAACGATTCAAGGACATCGCGTCTATCGATTTGCGAGTAGAGTAAATATGCTTGTACGAGCGAAGATTCAATGGGCATTCCCACATCTTCATATACAAGTTTTCGTCTGCCGGGCTTTATCACCAATTCCGCATTATTCCTTCATGTGGGGGATTGTTGGAAAAAATGTGTGTTTTGATGGAAATAATGAGTTATTTTCTTAATTAGTTATTTGTCAAAATGACTAATTGATTGTTGGATTGTGTTCTACTCCATGAGTACATTGAAATCATATATTCATTTGTCCAAAATGGTTGAGAAATGAATGAGATATGAAGGCTCAAAGTTAATGGGTTGGAAAGGGTAAAATGTGGTTATCCCACATTGGAAAAAGATGGAAAAGTGGCTAAGTTTATATACTCCTACACTTTAGTAGGGAGTAAGATTGTGGTACATAGAGGCTCTCTCTCGCGCACAGGTGCGCAGGGGGGGTGCAAATCATGGACCGAAATAGGCTTCAAACTATCGAACTCATGTGCATGCGCGTCCTGCGGACACGAATGTAGCTCCGAAATTGCCTGTCCGCGCGAGCTCAATTTTTGCGATTTTTTTCCAAAACTGACCCATTGTTACTGGCAGCGAGGCGGGCGCCTGGAGGCCAGAAGGTGCAGCCCCACTGGCGAGACTCCGAGGCGGGCGCCTGAAGCAGTTCGAGGCGGCCGCATGGAGGTCAGTAGAAGAGCTGCCCATAGAGCCTCTGTGAGGCGGGCGCCTGGAGTTTCCCGAGGCGGGTGCCTGGGCTCCAGTGGCTGTACGAAAACATTGATTTCACACTGCTTTGTAACAGTTCAAAAGGCTGTTAATAAGTGTGTAAATCCAACAGCCATGTAACTGACCAAATGGATGTTATGAGCCAAATAATTGTGCAATTATATTTCAATAATTGTATTAATTAAGAAAATTAAAACATGTTTTATTTTTCTATTATCTCATTGGATTATATAAAGGCAAGAACACAACAAGAGAAGAACACACAAATTTTCTCCAGAAATCCTTTCCTCTCTATTTCGTTGCATATTGATAAATCATTCCTTTGGCCTCCTGCATATTTCATTGTGGTGATAACGTCCAAGCATTTGACTTCAGTTCGCCGGAGGTATTCTTGTGCAACCACCGTCCGGTCTACCCGTTTCATCCTGGGAGGCAAGCGTTCCGTAAAATCTCAAGCACAACGTGGTGAGGGGCGTAATTTGTCTTAAGGAGAGTGTGATTTCACACGACTCGGAATTCAATGACAAATCCTTTTTCTTCTATTGTATTTTATATTTCTTTTTTAATTAAGTTTTCTGTATTTACATTTGATTTTGTAATAGTTATTCCAACACGAATTTCAAAAAGAAGAACACGAACAATTTCATGAATGGTATTTTAATAAATACTCAAAGGAAGAATTAATTGAATTTAAAAATAAATATTATGAGTATTTAGAAAAAAACTCAAGAGTTTACATTCTTTGTGAAATGGTTTTTAAATCATCATATTAATGAAATAAATAATGAAATTTTAGTAATACGAAGATCTTGAAATACCAAGCAAGGGGAAACGGTTAAGTCACCTTTTTCACCTGAACAAGCCTTTTGGTTAAATAAAGATACCGAGGCTACTGCTCATGAAAACTTGCAGAAACTTAAATCTGTTCAAGTAACAATTAGAGAATTAAAAACTCTAATTAAATCTCAAAATTATACAAATACTTTTTTGATCTGTTTAGGTGATCAATTTGTATTACTGGAAAGAGAAATAACTTCTCTTAAGGATACAATTAACAAACAAATGAATCAACAAAGAATAATAATTGATCAATTAAAATAATTAAGTAAAATAAACTCAGAAGAATCAAGTTCATCTGTGCAAAAAGATGCTCCTATGATTCAACCTCCAATCCTTGTTAAAGGATTTAAAATGGAGGATAATACTAATGAGTTTGTTCATATTTTAGAACAAAAATTGAGAGATTTGCATCTAAGTGTTCTTTCTAAAGAAGGAACATCAAATCAAAATGAGTCTTCTGAAAATGATGAGACTGAGACTCCTTCTGAAATCTCAGAAGAAACTAATGATATTAATCAGTTAACCAATATGTTTGCTGATCTAAACCCTAATAATAATGATATTAGTGAATTAAACCCAATTTATGCTCCTAAACCTCTTGATAAATATTATTACCAGAGACCCTCGCCTCAAGATCTTCTTTTTGAAGAACCTGAGCCATTTCAGAATTCTTATTCTGGAAAAGCCATTTATGAGTGGAATATTGATGTCTTAAATGATAAACAAATATTAGATGTAATACATAGAATAATGATGTATTCTACTGTGTGTAAACAACATGGCAATAGCGATAGTGCCATAGCCAATTTTATAATCACTGGTTTTGTAGGACAATTAAGAGGTTGGTGGGATAATTATCTTACTGAACCACAAAAAATAGAAATAAGAAACCATAAAAAATTGGTTAAAACTGAACCAGGTAGTGCAATTGCCACGACTGGAGAAGAAGATGCAGTGTATACTTTGTGTATTGCGATCCTACAACATTTTGTGGGAAATTCTACTCCAATAGCTGAGAATTTGCAAACACTTCTCCAAAACCTAAAATGTTCATCTTTAACCCATCTTAGATGGTATAAAGATATATTTTTATCTAGGGTTTATCAATTAACAAACCCTAATTCAACCCATTGGAAATCTAAATTTATAGATGGCCTTCCTCATCTTTTTGCTGAAAAAGTTCGACAATCTTTAAGGATGAAGAATGATGGAATAAATATTAATTATTCTAAATTAATCTATGGACATAAATGAAGGATTAGATTTGTGTAATGACATTAAGCTAAAAAATCAATTAAAAAAGCAAAAGTTATCAGAAAAGCACTAATTAGGTGAATTTTGTGAACAATTTGCTTTTGACATAGGAAAAACATTAATTCTTGAAAAGAAATTTAAAATAAATAAAAAACATAAAATTGTGTACAAGAAAAATAAATATTTTAAAAATAAAGAAAAGTATTACGAAAATCCGTATAAAAAGAATTATAAAAGACGTTATTATAAGGCTAAACCTAACAAAAAAGGAAAAGCATTTATGCCTAAAAATGGAAAAAGAAAAGCAAAAAAGCTTGAAATAAGTTGTCATAAATGTGGCAAGATTGGCCATTATGCTAATCAATATTGGACTAAGAAAGCCCTAAATAAAATAGAAGATGAACAATTACGTTCACAATTAAAAAAGATAATGCTTGTTAATTCTGAAGAAGAAGTAGAATCCTCTAATAATGAAAATTTCGAATTAGTTGAAGAAACTTCTTCGGGGGAAGAGGAGTTAGAAAAGCTTAATAATAATTGTCAATGTAATTAATTAAGTAACGAATTAAGTTATTGGAAATCCATAGTTGAAATGCATGGATTAAATGTTCTAAATGCTGATCAAGAAAAAGCATTAACAATAATAGAATCAATTAAGGATCCTAATTTAAAAGAAAAAAATACTTAAAATCTTAATTAAAGAAGAATCACCTTTAATAGTAGAAGCACCTTACCAATTAAGTGAGGTTTTACATAGATTTCAACAATCTAATGTTAAAAAAATACCTGTTTCTATTAATAATTTAAAAAGAGAAATAAATTTATTAAAATCTAAAATATCTCAGATTAAACAAAATAATGAAGCCTTATCAACAATAATGACCTTGTTAGAAACAAAATCTCTTAAATTAAAGGAAATACAAGATGTTGCTTCTTTCAGTAATAATGAAAAAGATATTGCTTCTATCAGTAATACTGATTTAAAGGGGTATTTAAATCTTTTAGACCAAGTTACATCACAAAAATGGTTTGTGAAAATAACTCTTGTAATTAATAAAGATTTTATATTAGAAAATAAAATAGCACTAATTGATAGTGGTGCTGATTTAAATTGTTTACAAGAAGGAATAATTTCTACTAAATATTTTTTAAAAATAACTCAATCTCTTACTCAAGCAGGAGGAGATAAATTAAAAGTTAAATATAAATTATCTGATGCTTATATTTGTAATCAAAATATTTTTTTACCCACATCTTTTATTATGGTAAAAGGTCTTACCCATAGAATTATATTGAGAACTCCTTTCCTTCATAAAATTATGTCAATAATTAATATTGACCACACAGGAATATCTACCATAATAGATGGTAAAGAAATTATATTCGAATTTATCACAGATCCTCAGACCCGTATGTTTAATGAAGTTAGGGATGTTCTTTTAAATAAAGAGAAACAATTATGTTTTCTCAAAGAAGAAATTGGAATTTTGAATATCCATGAACAACTTAAAATGAGTAATATTCAAAATCAAATTAAATTAATTGAGCAACAATTTACTAATGAAATTTGTAATAGTTTACCCAATGCTTTTTGGGATAGAAAGAAACACTTTGTTTCTTTACCTTATGTAGATAATTTTGATGAAAAACAAATACCTATTAAGGCTAAACTGGCTCAAATGAACCGAGAATATTTAGAATTATGTAAAAATGAAATTAATTCTCTAATAGAGAAAAAATTAATTAGGAAATCTAAATCTCCTTGGAGCTGCACTGCTTTCTATGTGAATAATGCAGCTGAAAAGGAACGAGGTGTTCCTAGATTAGTAATAAATTATAAACCACTAAATAAAGTGTTAAAATGGATTAGATATCCAATTCCTAATAAAAATGATTTATTAGATAGACTGAATGAAGCTTTAATCTTTTCTAAATTTGATATGAAATCTGGATATTGGCAGATTCAAATTAGTGAATACGATAGGTAC